>CM060962.1:70487975-70722975 GCA_030765045.1 Tenodera sinensis | reverse complement strand
TCCAGACAGGGTCGAAAAGTTTCCATAATCCAGCGAGATGGACTAGAAAAAGAGGGGCTACAAAAATACTTTCAGGAGAACAGTGCACCAGCATAAGGGGTAAAATGTTTAAAGAAAGAATATTTTGCTACAAATATTGTTGCTGTCACATTAAATGCTCTGTAAAAATATCTGAAGTGTAAGGACAGCTTATTTTTAAATCCTTCCAAAAGGATTACTGACATTTGTGATCAGATAAAACAGCATTTGTTTACCTATAAGAGGCTGTGTACAGTCTGCTACATCAGGGAACGCCGACCTACTCTTAACTCCAAATCACCTGGAACCCAAAACCTCTAACATTTCCTGAGTGTTGGTAAAGAGAATGTTAGTTTGCAATAAATATTTAATACGGACATTACGAGTCAGCCAAGGAAGGATATACAAAGTTTGTTTAAAGGACGAACTTAGTGTTGTGTTAAGTGGACCAGGTCGCATGTCACCAGGGTATAAAATTGAGATTTCTGATTTTGAAGAACACATAGCTTCACTTCCTACTTACACCAGCCGTTAGACCAGAAATTATAATCCCAATCGTAAATACCTGAATCCTTATTTAGCCACTAAGAAAATGTATGATGTTTAGTGTAGTGGTGCCAGATTGAAAATAAATCTCCAATAAAGCAGATGATGTATTACCATACAGTTTTTTTTAGTAAATTTAACCTTCAAACGTGTGACGACCTGCAAATTAAAATTTTAAGTGCCCATACTACTGAAGAAAGGGAAGCATATAAACAAAGAAAAGATTTACATGTAAAAAAAATCCAAAACACAAGAGATGTCTTGAAAAGAGAAAAATTCGTGTTTACCTTTGCCCTACAAAATACTGGCTGTTTCAAAGTTAACTTCAATTGTGTATTATAAACCTAACTTGTATGTGTACAGCTGTGATTGTCATGATTTAAATAACAACAAAGATTTACATATGTATGGCCAAAAATGGAATGTTCTCGAGGGTCACAAGAAGTAGTTATATGCCAGAAGTAACACAGAACAAACAATACAAAAGACCACAAGCATGTTGTACCATACTCAGATTCCTGCACGGGACAGAATCGATACAGTTAAAGCGGATATTATTAATTTAAAATTGTTAGTATGTACCTGCACACAGCTACCTGCCGAATAACTCCTATTTCTGTGCAACTGATCCTAAAGCGAGAAAGACACATAACATTTCTTCATCAGAAGACTGGCACAGTGCAATTCTTCACTGTAAAACAAAGAAACACATTGCAACAATTGAAATGAAACTAATGACCTTATTTACAAAGAAAAAAATCTATAGCAGGTCGCCAACCTGAATTAATTGCCAATATAAACCAGAATGGCCTATACTCAATTACTCGTCCCATCATCAACAGAGAAATAATGGCCACAATAAGGTTTAAAGTAATTGTGACTGTTATGCGTAAAATCGCGTTTTCTCAGGAATGACACATAAACTTAATAATACAAAATTTGATTGAAATCGTTAGAGCCGTTTCCAACATACATACAAGAATTATTTGTTTAAATACTATATGAGATATTGGACTATAAAATGAAATAAAAACAGGATAGTTGACAATGTGATTAACATCTGAAAAATTACAAATGGTACATTGTTCTCTGTTTCAGAGATTACCCGTTTCTCTAAGTTCTGTGGTTTCTTCCGCCATTCATTCTACCAACGTCTGGACAATAACCTTTCCTTTCATCCACTAAAACATTTCATATCATCTCCTTCCTGGCTCCCATGCCAGGCGTTGGGCTGATCACTTCATGAATCTTCTCTTTGATCCATTGTCCGTCTTCTCCTCGACAGGGATCTGACCCTAGGCGCTGACCTGTAAGTCCCTGGGGGTTATAAGTGCTCCATACGGAGAGAGTAAGCACAATAAATCATACGCCAGGTATTTCATGAAATTTGTACATCACACATAATAATTACTACAGTTATGTTACGTTTACCAGAAATTTGAGTTATGATTAAAGCAATATGCATTTAACTTTAATGTAAATTTTCCCATTTTTTATTGCTCTTGAGTAAGTCAGTTTGGCCTCTAAGTGGCAGAGTTTTATACTATCCACATATATGCATTTATTTCGCTCTCCCGTATATTGTGACCCCTGAATTATAAACTACTGCGTGTTGTTCCAATCCAAAACTCTAGAATGACCCCCCAGATAAAACAACTATACTCAGCTCTGAGGTCTGAGCAACCTTATAGCGAGGAACACAATTTCAATGCAAATACATATTTCTATTCTGTTGTCAGAAGGTATGCTCACTTGGTATGTAATGCATGTTTTGCCTGTTTTGTCCAGAACTATATGATCTATTTTTCAAATTATATTGCGTCTTTGCTTTTTTTATATGTATATCTTATAAAGGTTATTATTTTATCTCCATCTTTTATTTACAAATACGAAATTTCGGAATAATATGTGCCACAGTGACAGTCTGGATACTTTGAAACATTGATGGTAACTCGCACGCAACACGATCAATAAATCATATCACATCGTTTAGTCTCCGGCTTACCTGGTCCTAAGCGTTCCCATATGGTATTAAGGTGACTGTTTAGGAGTTCTTGGAATTGAGTTCAAGTGAGACATTTATGTTTATACGTACTATTAAAGTTATTTAAAATGTTATTGTTCAGTATCTCTTACGGTCAGTAGAATTGTAATGTTCTAATTTGCACAAAGGAATTTTTTTTTTTCAAATTACTCAACTGCTAATAGAGATCCAGTGCTGAAAATATTCCTGCAGGTTCTTAATGGTTCTCCAGTTTAAACTTAGATAACTAATCTACGATTACATGAAATTAACATACATTTTTATATTATGTCACTTATGAATTAATATTCGTATGTGGGCATATTTATTTGCAAAGTATAGAAGTTTTCACTGCATAAATGCACATATACTAACAGGGTTATGTGGGCATACAGTTCCTGTCCGCACTTATGACTAAATCCTGCTCCTCCCTGCAGCTGCAGACTCACAAATAGGCTGTGTCTGACACTCGATGGCATATAGAACAGAGACTATCAATAAACTCATCAACTTGGGTAAACCGCACTGCAACATGACGTGGGCCTTAGAAATATTCTGCTGTCTTAATGAGTTCTATATTTTTTTCCATGGCTGTACCATGTGATTTCTTCCTGTTTCCTACGGCGAAGGGCCGACTTCGTGGTCACCGATTTTCTGGTCCTGAAGAAGCAGTTTTTGCATACGAAGAGGAGTTATTTGCAGTGCCAGAAACTGAGTGGCCTGGATGCTTCCAGAAGTGGTTCCTGAAGATGGAACGCTGCATACAGTGCCAGGGAGAATATTTTGTGAAACTGGGATAAACAAAGCGTTTCTGTGACTATTCATATTTTGCTGTCTCAACACATATCTAGTGACCTGCTTACTCGTTCATTCTTGCAAGAGGCTCTCACCGATACTGAAAAGATGACAACGAGCACCGCTCGATTTGCTTATAGAGGCAAACATTGCAAGTTGGTACATAATTCAGCGAGTCTCTATATTATTATCTTCAGCAGTGACTCACAATAGGTGTGGTGTAATGCTTCTGGGATTTATGACGTTTTTAATAAAGGCAATTGAAATAATTTCACTGAACATTTGTTGTTAAAAAAGCGAGCAACAGGACATATAGAAATATTCCAGAACTTACACTTGTTTATACGCCATTTATTGATTACACCTTACAACAATTTAAGTTGTCAATGAGAAGCATGAGCCTGTTGCTTCTTACACAGAAATGAAATTCGTGGTGGAATTGAAGACAAACACTCGCATTTTCTGTTTTTTGTGTTGTTTAGTGGCGAAAATCGCAGTTTGCACACGTAGGTGGTGAAAACATTCAACAGGGCATAAACTGGCTCTTCAGCTATTACTGAGAACTCTTTCTTCGCTAACATCCAAAACTTGGCAAGTGGTAGCTCATCATATTTCAGTTGCAGTGTTCTGGTTGTCTAAAGTTCCGCGAGCTATTCTCCCTCCTTGAGGGAAAAGTCGTTGGTGGAATCTGGAGACACCCATCAAGTTTGACGCACTCTGGCCCGTCCCGACCGAAACCGAGATTTGCAGCCGTCCGTCTTCCGCTGAAGCTTTAACGCTCACTGCTCGGAATATTCCGACCGGAAAATTTAGTTAGTCACGCTTCTGCTTATTTGGGTGGATAACGGTAAGCAGAATGTTGAGGGAGCCGAATGCACACGTAATCTAACGAGCGATTATGAAGGCCATCCGACACCAGCAGAAACTTCCCGGAGAGTCGTGTGTCAGGTATCCCTCTGGGAAGGAGCGGAAGACAAATCCTCCTTAACGGGCCAGTGTGCGTCTTATCATTAAATAACACGAATCTTACCCTCACGTAAATTTTCTGCTTCATTCTGTTCCGGTTGTGACGGACCAGAGTGCGTCAGCCGCATTGCGCACCCTCGCAACTCGTACGTCAGTGCCGCGGGAACTTGCTGCATTGGATAGTGTGCCGTTTAAAAACGTGCAAATCACTGATCTAAATCATGCTATGGTGATATGACCTGGTCAACTTTGTTCATGATGCCCACCGAGAAACCTCTCTCTCGCAATCCTCTGACAGTGAAGCGAAATATTGACGAATTAATATCAGCCGTATTTCAAGAGGCAGATAAACGTACCAAGTCATTGGGGTATTTTGGGATAACGGTGGGAGTGTTCTCCTTTATTCTGTGAAACGTGGGGGTATCGCGAACGTCAAGCTCATTGTTAACAAAGCAATTATATTCGAGAAGTCATCAGGAAAAAAGACCGGTAAAGAATTTCAAATCGTACTCTTGACCGTGACAATAGACAACCCACACGCATTTTTCTGTATCACAGGCATCGCAGGAACGATGGGAAATATGATTTAGCTCCTTTCGACTTTCATCTCTTCCATTCAATAAAGAAAGATGTTCTGGACAGTGATTTAATATTGTTCACGTGTTATAATGTGACTGCAGAGGCGGGCGAATAAGCGCAAAATGAATTTTTTTCCGATGAGGATTCGAGATATGAGCATAGTTATGGTTTTTCTTAACACACAGGTTGTCTAACACAGACAACCCACACGCATTTAACTAAATCCCAGGCATCAGAGCAACGATGGAAAATACTAATTTGGCTCCCTTCGACTTTCATCTCCTCCATTTAATAAAGAAAGATATTCCGGACAGTGATTTAATATTGTTCACGAGTTATAACATGACTGGAGTGTCGGGCGAAGCAGTGCAAATTGAATTTTTTTCTGATGAGGATTCGAGATATAAGCATATTTATGTTTTTTCTTAGTACTCAATACAGGGAGTGTTGGTTCCTAAAATATAATAAAACTCCAATAGGCCCCTAAAACTAGGCAAGAATAGTGACTTCCGGTGCTACGACCGTACGTTAAAACAGCTGTCAAATATGTAATTTATCATTCCAATTAATTCAAATTAAAACTGAAGTGTAATTGTGCTACCGTACTCAAAAGTATCGCATTTTTAATCCTTTCGTCTTTCTCTTCTTCATTCAAAAGTATTAACAATTTAAAAATAATTCACCATATAAAGCAATGCAGTAGCTTTTACACTTGTGTAGCTCAGTCCCTTTGTATCCCAAGTCAAAGGAAAAACACTTTATAGATTAATATAATCTAACTATATGACAAGAATTTGTCAACTAATACTATTTGGAATGACATCACCATGGAATTGAGTCAAGAAAATAACTAATCTCAAATTTGTAAGACCTAAACTTCTAAAGAAACGCCATAAAGAGATACGAGGACGACGCTGAAAACTTTTAGAAATCTGTTTCTAAAAAAAAATGAAATTTGTCTATATCTGACAGCCACTTTGTATTGTTTTGCTTGTTGACAGTTATGTAGTATGTTCGATTTGATGTAATAGTTTGTGAATTACCATAATTTAAAGATGTTGTGTTCATTCAAAGACTAATTTGACCAGAGAGCATTCCAGGGCTATGATTTTTTTAAGATGTTAAAGCGTCATTAGCACCTAAAACACGGGTGCGCAAGTGTGGCTCTTTGTGTCGCTCGGTGACGTAATCTTTCCCATCACAGTCGTCCACTACGTCAGTATGACGTCTGATTGACGTGTTCTGAGCACAGAGAAGCAGTGACAGCCGAACAGCACACAACAGGGAAGAGAATGTCAACAACGTTAAGACGTTTCCATGCTAACTGGAAAAATGATAATTTTTGTTCTTAAATAATTAATATAAACATTGTTTCATTAACTGCACCAGTAAATGCATTTATAGGGAATTTAACAAAATGGGATAACTATATCAGTAATAGATATGAGTAATTTCCCGTGCATACAGTCCTTACGGATTATAAATCCATTAGTTGGCTACTGAAAAATCCTACACGGACTATCTGCTACATTTGAATCCAAATTTTCTGATCTAAAATGTGGGAAACAAAATCTATTGACCAATACTTTCAATTTTCGTTCATTGTTATCATTGTTTGGTCTGCAGGAGGAATTAGAGCATTTAGAAACCGTAGTTACTCTTTGAAATACCAAAGAATGTAAACTTCGATTTCTACAGACAATTATCAAGTGAAAGTTTCCCAAAATGCGCTGCTTTACAGCCCATCTAATGCCAATTTTTGGCACAACATACTTGTATGAACAAACTTTTTCCATAATGAGTGTAATAAGAAGTAATATAAGGTCTACACTAACTGACAAGCATTTAGGTGAGTTACTTCGGTTATGTCCGTCTTTATCCCTGGACGTTGAGGCGTTACTGAGATCAAAACGCTTGCAATCGTCATCACAGAGAAGTAAATAAAATGCACCTCATACAAAATAAGTAACAAATAACAACGATTTTGTTATGTTTTATTCCACAAACAAGCGATTATAGTGAAAAGGCGATTTACATAGTTCGCCACTGAACAAGTAGGGGAGGCTTCGTTACGTCACAGCACTGGATGGAGGACTGAAGCGTTTCCCCTTAGTAGAGTGAGTAGCGCACCCTGGACCTGAACTATGTGAAGACAGGCTTAAAATGCGTTTGGCAAAGAAGCTCCGTTTAGAGCAACAATTTATAATTGGTACAGTGAATTCAAAAGATATGCTTTTTGTTTGTTTGTTATGGATGAATTTAGTGAAGCACGGCCAAGTACTTCATGAAAATGTTGCCCCTGTTCCAACAATATTTGAAGAAGATCTACAGAAAGCTTACGACCCTATTTGGGCGACATTGGGCATTCGTATGATTAAAATCCAAACAATTTTACAGTCAACAGTTACAGACAACTTTGTTTTCGATGGATTCCACATAAAATGATTCCCGATCAAAAACAACCACGCATTGATTGGTCCAGAAAAGCTCTGGAAAAATTCAAATTTGGTATGGAATAGCGTTACTAGTGATGAATGCTGGACTTATTGCTATGATCCATAAAAGAAGAGTCAATCGGCTGAGCGAGTCTTTCAAACAGAACCTAAGTCTACAAACGTCCTACGAATTCGTAGTGCTGGTAAGACCATGGTTACTAGTCCCCCCCCTCTCCTCAACGAGATATATTGCTACCATAGCATTAGAAGATAGCTGTCAATTGAAAAAGTTCCTGAGAAACAATTTCACATCGTGGTAACGCATCATCACATGCCGCAAAATTTAACAATTGGGAATCTGGATGCCCCAAAGGTCAGCAGCTCTCCACAGTTTTGAAAAACAATAAAATCGTTTTCTTTTTTCTTAAAACCAATCCTTGTTTGATTTTCTAAACATTTTCTGTTTCACCCTCGTAAGATACAGTTTCTAGACACTATTTTAGTGTGAGAAAATACTTCAAAACATTTACAATTTAAAGACAATAAAATGAAGGTCGTAGCATTTGACTGTTTCAGTGAAAATAGCTGCTATAAGCTAGAGATAAAAAGCAGGATAAGAAACACAGCAGCAAATAAAAGACAAATTGTGTTGGAAGAAGAAAACATTGAAGTGCGACACGGAGCACATACGTGAGTTTAGTGTTGGAATATCACAGCGCTCGCTGCACCATCGAATTTTGTCTCGTAAATCTATAGTAGAACCTATCAATGCGTGTAATATCATTTGTGAAACAGAGAAAAAGGGTTATAGGTAAACATTCATGTAATTAATATACCTATACCAGGCAAAGATGCCATGACAAACTTAGCTTCAAGGTTTCTCCAACAAATTGTGCTTTTTTCTATGCTTTGATTCACGATACACATCCTTTAGCAATTTTATTAAGCCTTTCCAGGTATTTTGGGTAAACTAATCGTCGAATAAAGCGCTCCATGAAGTGTCCAAAGGAGTCACTGTTGTAGATAGCCATGAGGTTCGAATAAATAATTCAGATGCTAAAATCAACCTCTCCCGTTTTCATATCTCATATATCACTTTTTTCTGATATAAGTGCTTATTAATATAGTTCAAAAAAAGATATTTTAAAAATGCATACCATTATTGTACTCGTAATTAGCTTAAGAAAATATACAGAGTATTGGCTGAAACAAGAATTCAATTTTGATAAATATATAAATAATAACGCATCAACTATGCATCAATGTAAATCTGCTTTAGTTTATCGTCTGAAATCTAGCTTAAGATATTCGCCGAAAATCTATTCTATACATTTAATTTTCATTCCAGTGTCTCATTACTAAAGGCCGGAGGCGCGTGCAACTGCACATAGACTTTACTGTTATCGCTCGACATGTAAACAACTGCAGGTAGGTACAGCCTGACCATGAAAACCGCCTCACTGCAGTGCAACCTACAAGCATCATAACTATGCATTCTGGGATTGCATTTAAACGCTTATACATACTGATATTTAGTAACTGTAATATCTCATAGAGTACATTACGCTGGGTTACAATGTCAATCAGTAAATTACTAAATGTGAAATTTCGACGCCTATCACTGAAGCAGTTTGTAAACAGTGAAAAATTTCTTTCTACCTCTCACGATGTCACATGTAAAAATGTAAAAAATTCCACTCTGTCGTCTGACATTTCTTTTGCTTCTTACTCATTTTCAAAATTTCACACATAGCTTGATAACCAATATTATTGTTCAGAACATTCTGGAATTTAGCTTTCACCTTTTCGATACCTGGCACTATTAATTGAATTAGCTAAGTATTCTATTATGCTTATGCTTATGCTCATGCTCTTGGACATTTTCAAACCCGATTGTTTCTAATCGTTTAATACGAGTAGCTTTGGCCAACACTGCATAATTGTTGGATATGAACTGAAGATTTTTAAATAGTTCATGCGATATCAGATACTTTGCAGTTACAATAGCAGATTAATCTGCATTCCATAGAGCGCTAATAACATTTACAATTTCATTGTAATGCACCGCATAATACGTGACGGCCTCTATCCAAGTACGCCATCTTGTTATTGGCGTCTGCACACACTTGCACGGCACTTCACTAGTTCGCAGAGTACCACGTTACACTGTTCTCGATTCATGCAAACAACTGCCGCTAGAAGCAAATTTGATGGCCGTGCTGTACTTCTGACGTCATTCATACTCTGCGTCCAGCTAACCTGTATCGCATGCCAGCGCACATCCCTCCGGCCCCTACTCATTACATACCAGGTGAGTCAGCCGCCCTTTATATTTTGGAATGTAGACCAACCGTCAAAGGCGATGGGCGCTTTAGTCCAGTTTTGCGTTCACTATGACGTATTGCTTGAAGTTCTTGCATAGACGAATGCTAAAAATTTAGAGGAACAGCGGTTTAAGGGACAGAACGTGCTCATCGCTAAAGTACACCTAAAAACATACGACTCATTTACTGAGAGCGAATTCCGGGTTTCCAACCAATTGTATAAGGCATAGTTATACAGTGAAGTAACGAAGATCAAGATCAAGATTAAAATATAATCCATCAATAAAATTGTCTTAAGTGGCACTAATTGAGTTGGCAACAGAAATATCTGCACTTACACCCCTAACAGCCTATGCGAAACATACAAACATACAGAGTATACAAATGCTATAAAATATATACATGTTGGTGGAAACAAGTTTAGTAATTTATTTACATCTTTTATGCTCCAGAGACTCCCAAAGCTTTTGTTTGTTCCTTCTGTTTTCACAAGACGTTACATTAAAATATTTAATATTCAGTACGCGGGTATAAATCTTCTTATTTTCCAGAGTTTCGAGCCAATGAGAGATTGGATGCTTAAATGAAGAGAGGATTTTGGCTGTGAAAGGCTCTCAACGCATCAACGCAAGAAAAGTGAAACAGCGTTAAATATATAAAATGTTTTGAAGGTAAGCTTAAAAATGGAAGGCGAGCACTACATTAGTAAATATGATTCTGTAATTAGTTATTCTGAAGTCCCTGCTTTCAAGTACATAGCTCTAGCAAATGCTACCAGCGCTTTTTAAAGGTAGTTTGTTTTATCTAAAGGGAACCCGCGACACCATTCGCATTATCCTCTTGTAACTGTAGTTACTTTACTCGTTTTTTAAATCGCTTGGGGTGGAGACACATAATCCCTTTCTGTCTCTCTTTCCTTCCTTCCCCCTCCCTCTCTCCCTCCCTGCATCCCTCCCTTCCGTCCTTTCTTTCGTTCTTTCTTTCTTGCTTTCTTCTTTATTTCTTTCTTTCTTTGTTTCTTTCTTTCTTTTCTTTCTTTTCTTTCTTTTCCTTCTTTTCCTTCTTTTCCTTCTTTTCCTTCTTTTCCTTCTTTTCCTTCTTTTCTTTCTTTTCCTTCTTTTCCTTCTTTTCCTTCTTTTCCTTCTTTTCCTTCTTTTCCTTCTTTTCCTCCTTTCTTTCTTTCCTCCTTTCATTCTTTCTTTCTTTCCTCGTTTCCTCCTTTTCTCCTTTTCTCCTTTTCTCCTTTCCTCGCTTCCTTCCTTCCTTCCCTCCCTCCCTACCTACCTCCCTCCCTCCGCCCTTGCTTTCTGCCCTCCCTCCTTCCCTCCCTCCTTCCCTACCTTCACTACCTACTATCTAGTACCTACCTATTTTTACTATTATCAATGTTATCACTATTATCTATATTATCACTATTATTACTATTATTATTGTTATTGTTGCTATTGTTGCTATTGTTGTTATTGTTGTTATTGCTATCATGATCATTATCATTATTATTAGGTATTAACCATAACTAATGTAATACAATACAATAATAACGTTAATAAAAAACGAACAAATGCCTATAAAACATTTCTTGTGCTCGTGTTTGCATTTAGTTTGTTATGGCACTTTAGAAACTGTAATCCATAATTTTAGATAATATACGGTAGTGAGGTTATTCCCCTTAAATAAAGTGCAAAACGTTGTAGGAATCTTTCCGGTTGTTTATAGTGTATCACGGACTACACACAATAGTTCCTCTCATCTCTCGCCTTCGCTAAGGCGCAGAAGGAAGCTCGCTCACGCCACTGTCATCTCTGTTTGGATTGGCCCCAGTGCATTCTACAACTGTTCAACGCACGAAGAATCGATTTATCCCAATGCCGAATGAGATGGCCATCTGGTATAGCGAGAGTCCTTGAAGTGTCCTTTGTATACCCTGAATAGCCGCATAGGAAAGGTGAAACGACAGGAACTAAAAAGAGGAAAACATATAAACGCAGCGAACTTCATAAAACTGTTGTAACTACATCAAGGAAACAAATTTCGATGAAGTCATATAAAAGTCTGCAGAACATGGTGTGTGTTTGTGCGGTAGGAAAGGAAGTAATAGAATACTAGAAACCTGTCATCTTAAAATACTCTGTTACAAGGCTGATTACACTAGCCTGCGATGAAATTCCTGCCTCCAAAGTTTGAACGTTTTGGGGGTAGTTTTAGCATACTGAAATCAAATTTAAAGCCAGAAAGTTCCTATCACGTACCATTTTTTTCATTTTATTTATATTTTCCTTCTAGCGTAATTTTCTTGTTTGTAGGAACTTCTACCGTCCTTATATATACCTACTGCAATGCTTTAACATGCGTAGTTTTATGTCAGGATTTGAAAACAAAATGTATTTAAATACTTTTATGGTTGTTTATACTAAAAGTTGAAGACACCGGATGTTTCTTATCTGAAACGGGGTGCGAGCATGTAAAGAATTTGGAGTGAGACGTTCTACCTTGCCATTAGTGCCTGTTTATTTGTGGGAGATAAATATTGGCCACTCTTTGGTGATAGATGCACTCTATCTTAGCTCTGTAAGCACATGCACATCCGGTCTAGTTCCGCTCACACTTCATTAGCCTGTGTTTCCTCTGGAAACGAAATTAGTTTCAGGCTTTGTAATGGAATAGAATGTTGTGATCTATTAGTTCAATACGAAAGTATTTACCACGTCGCATCGCTCATGTATAAATGATCCAGACCACTTTTGTTATATATGTGGGATATATGTACACATTGCCTAAAAAGAGGCGTAATATTATAGATTTTGTGGAAAAAAATTACATTTTCCCTACTTGGAGACCGAAATAAAGCTTGGGCACCGCACAAAGTATGCAGAGCATTCATTGAAGAACTTCGTCATTGCGTCAACGGCAGAACACCATCGATATCTTTTGGAATACCTATGGTTTGGAGAGAGCAGACGAACCATAGTAATGACTGCTACTTCTGTTCGTGTGATGTGAAGGGGTAAAATTCTAAAGATGAAAAGCAAATTGTGTACCCAGTTGCACGGTCAGCCATTTTAGCTGTGTCCCATGGACCTGATGTACCAATCCCTGTGGGATCAGAAAATCTAGAACATTTTTGATCCGAGTCTGATGTAGAACAGGGGGAAATTATGAAGGGTGACACTGACTATATACCAGAATCGACTGCCACAGAACGTGGGTGGTTTAACCAGAGTGAATGAAATTACTTAGTGAGGGAACTTCCCTCTCTAAAGAGTTAGCTGAGTTATTAGGCTCTAGACTCTATAAAACGAATGTGTTTTGTCCAGAAAAATCATTCTATTAGTACCAACAACGCAAAAGAGATTTAATCCCCTTTTCTCCGAAGATGGCTGTCTTGTATGCTGCAATAATGAGTAAGAACTTATTCTAAAACTCGGACTTCCAAACTATACCACAAATGAATGCTCTGAAGGGAAGTTTAAAGGGCGTCCTCCTACATAACGGAAACGTTTTTGGTTCAGTGCCTGTTGTCTGTTCGGTGATTCTCAAAGAGTCAATATCATGATCATTATCATTATTATTGTTATTATTATTACCTATTGCTGCTGCTGCCTTACAACTCTTACAATTCTTACAATTCTTACAACTCTTACAACTCTTATCATTAGTATAGTTGTTGTCATTATTATTATTATTATTATTATTATTATTATTATTATTATTATTATTATTATTATTATTATTATTATTATTATTATTATTATTATTATTATTATTATTATTATTATTATTATTATTATTATTATTATTATTATTATTATTATTATTATTATTATTATTATTATTATTATTATTATTATTATTATTATTATTATTATTATTATTATTATTATTATTATTATTATTATTATTATTATTATTATAACAATTAATCCAGATTCACCATTGCTAAGAATACTCCAATTCGAATTTAAACTGCAGTCTTAGCATTCTTAGTAGTCTTTTATTTGAGAGAAGTTTAAGTATTGCAAAACTCACACAAATAAGAAATATTTCCGATATAGTTCACTCAAAAACTTCTTTGACCATAACCTTTGTATTTTAACAAGATCTACATTTTTGTGTAGTAAGATTTGGTCTATCTCTTACGGATTAACAGTTATGCAAAAGTCAAGTCATTAGTCATTAAGAGTAAACAGGACTACATAAGCTATAGCCAGTAAATTTAAAATATACCTTTAATTTGCCATAACAATACCTTAAACATATGGGACTTTAAACAAAATCGTTAGCCAGTTTTGAGAAAATCAAAGTTTTCGAAACAGTTTTAATGTAAAGGGTAGTTTAGGATGGAGCAGTTTTCTTCAAAATCTTCGCGTCGCATCCCAGAAAGTTCTTAAATGTAAATACCAACTTTCGTTTTTACCCGACTTCCCGTGTTTGAGTTATGCTGTTCAGTCAGGCGCACACACACACACACACACACACACACACACACACACACACACACACACACACACACACACACACACACACACACACACACACACACACACACACACACACACACACACACACACACACACGCACGCACACACGCACCACGCACCACGCACCACACAGGACCTTTTTCTAAAAATGCTTTTTTTTGGATTCAGAGGACCTCAAATTATATGTGGTTATCGAACTTTTTGGTCGACTACTAATATACGTAGTAGAGAAAGTTAAAGGGAGCAAACTACAAGGCAAACAACTTGAAAAACATTAGGAAGTAATTGTCAAATATAGACAAACCTAACTTAATTTTTTTAGACAGATGCAATTCTAAAAATGTTGATTGTTGCCATCTAAATGCAAATAACCTTTTATAACGGTTCTTAATAACTGCGGAAACTATTAAAATGATTGTGTGTACTAAAATGTTTATACTTGATATATATATTCTTCCTTCATCTTCTCCCTGTCTCGTACCTTCCCTCCCACCAACTCTCCCTCCCACCATCTCTCCCTCCACCCCTCAGCAGAGTTATCGGCGATTTATTGACGCCAATTATTTTGGTTCTGTAGTAAACGGCCCCGTGCCAAATGTAAACGGATAGTAATATAACGTAAACCTGTTACGACTGTGCCTACCGCTTACCCTCCTGGTTATACGCTGTAACGACCTATTTCTGTCAGATGCAGAAATTCGTTAACTGAATTCGTTAAAGTCGGCCCCATGCCTATTTTTCATTGTTCTGATCCAGGCTGTAACCATGGAAAGATCCGCAGCTGTTGTGAGCAATTATAGGCTGTAGGTATAACTTGCTCGTAAAAGGAACATTCGATTTAATATTGAACCAATAAAACCATGGGGAAACATAAAACGAACGGCCGCGCAATCTGTCCCGAACTGGTGCTTACTTCAACGCCAAAGCACTGGTTGTTGTGCCCTGTGTGCTGTTTCCATGCTGTCCTTTCATTCCGACCCCAGGTACTCATAAAGTTGTTAATGTGACAATAGATAAGATGAATCTCTGCACACGAGAGATGTGGGCACTGCTAGTTTTTTTTACTATCCTTGCTCTCCGTCAGTGTTACATGTAAATGAGATGGATAGTCGTTAGGGGCAGAACTTCTCATTACACAACCGGCATGGGTGCAAATGCATGTTTATTTATTTTTGAACGTGTGTTACTTTCTCTTGTAAGTATAGTAAGCAGAGAAAGTATTGCATTCCACACAAGAATTCGATGTCGAGATTTCACCGTAAATATGTTTTGAAGCTCCCTAAACTCACGAAAAATATTTTTAGAAAAAACCTGTGTATGCGTGCGTGTGTGTGTGTGTGTATGGGTGGGTACCCGTGCTTACGCACGCGTGTGTCTCGCTGCCTGTGAGCAGCATACTCAAAAACGAATGTAGGTTAAAAATGAAGCTCGGTATTTCATTCAGCATCCTCCAAGGAAGTGACACAAAGATTTTCAAGAAAGTCCACCCACTCCAAACTACCCCGCTCCTCGTTGAGCTAGGGGTAAGACGCTAGTCTCCGGTTCCTGAGGTGGCAGGCTCAAACCCAGTGGAGGGCAATGAATCTTTTTGGGCATAAAAATCCTTAGAATGGCTTCCTTCGGAAGGGAAGTAAAGCCGGTGCTTCCGTGTCGTAGATTTATGGCACGTAACAGAACTGCAAGCCCATAAAGAGCCCTCTGAGCAAAATTAAGCGGTCTTTCACGCCCAATATAAAATGGGAGACTGAGAACCACAGCACTTAAAGACCGTTCACAAAACAGTTTCCAAAAAATGGGATTTTCTCAAAAATGGCTTTAACGATTTTTATAAAAATACCCTATGTTTAAGATATTTTCATGACAACTTAAGTGTATATCGTGATTTTGTTTTTTGTCTGACTGAGTTTAGCAAAATTTGTAAATCGTAAGAGATAGACAAAATATTAAGATATTGAATTTATGAAATATTCCTTGTTGGTTTGAATTTTCAAATACTTATACTTTATCCAAACAGAAATATGTTACTCGTTTGTGTGTATCTTGGTCATGCAAAGAGAAAGCGATTTTAAAGTCATCACATAGAGACCAGCTATTAAAAGGTTTGACTATAGTTTAAACTCTGCAGTATGCCCACATTCTTCTTGTACCTGCAAGAAAATTAGCAATAAGGTAAGGTAATTTTTATCTCGATGAATATTAAGCATATAGGGCAAGTGTGTCCAACCCGCGGCCCGGAGGCCACTTGCGGTACTCGATTCCATTGCATGCGGCCCGCAGTGATATTTCCACTATCAGATCGCATTCGGCCCGCAGTGATATATGTAAGTTATAGTACTATTTATGAAATAAGTAATTCTATTTGGCATAAGATAAACTTGAAAGAGCGAGACTTATCCGTTTCCAACAGATGCGTTTGCGAAGGTTCATCAGTCATTCTCTTACATGGATAAATCAGATCCGTTTTGAGAAATATCCAGCGCAGATTTTTCTTTGTGACCCTACCTACCCCGCATTTCTTTGAAGTCTCCGTGCATAGCGGCAATGTTACCACTTTCAAAGACAAGTGTGTGCCAGAAGTTTCATATGGAAACTTCAAGTTAGTTTCCAGTTTGCAGTTGTTCGCTCACGTTTTGTGTCAATAGTAGTCAGAGGTTTGAAGAATACACATAATTAATTCTGCGATTTTTATAATGATAATTATGGCTTCTAAGTGTAGCGGCATGAAAAGGAAAGTTTCTGACGAAGATAGATCGTTTCAAACATAATGGACAAATCAGTACTTTTTACTGAGATAAACAAGAAAGCAGTGTGTTTAAATTTGCAGTAAAACAGTTGCAGTGTTTAAGGAGTATAACATAAATCGACTTTACTATACCAAACATGTATCTTCATATGATAAATTTGAGGGTTAATTTTGTGAAGACAAGGTATCCGAACTTAAAATTAAACTTTCGGGACAGCAGTTAATTTTTAAGAATATGTCACTTCAAACTGAATTTCTGTAGCAAAAATTATTCCAAAAAATCTAAACCATTTTCAAATGGTGAGTTTGTTGAAGAATGCATTGAGAGCGTTGCTGCTATTGTGTCCTGACAAAAAAGCGCAGACTGTAGCTCGCCGTATTGACGAACTAGCGTCCAATATAGAGAGAACTTCAAAGCACCGAGCCACAAATTACCAGTTCTATTCTCTGACACTCGATCAGAGTAGTGATGCTAGCGATATTGCCCAATTAGCAATCTTCATAAGAGGAGTCGATAAAGATTTCAATATTACAGAATAATTAGCTGATATTGTCCCTCTTAAAGGCATCACTAAAGCCAATGATTTAATGATGGATGTCACTGAAGCCTTGAACCGGCTTGGCTTGAAATATACAAATCTATCTGGTGGAACAACATACGGAGCTCCTGCATTTGCAGGGAAATGAGAAGGGCTAATTAAATTACTGGGAACAGAGGCAGCTAAAATAGGAAACATTTCTGCAAAGCAATATCAGTGCTTACAACACCAAGAAAACCTTAATGCTAAATCCCTAACTTTAGATAGCATTTTGACAGTCGTTGTACAAGTATTGAATTTCATTCGCTCACATGGTTTGCGACATAGAGAATTTCAAAATTTCTTACAAAATCTCGATTCAGAATTAGAAGATATTGTTTATTATACAGAAATAAGATGGCCGAGTCAAGGCAAAATGTTTGAGCGAGTGTTTGATCTAAAAAACGAAGTACAAACATTCATGGAGGAAAGGGGCAAACCTATTGTTGAATTTAAAGAATGTGTTATGTTGCCTTTCTGGTAGACATAACAACACAACTGAACGAACTTAATTCAAGTCTCCAAGGTAAAGATCAATTGATCACTACTATGTTTCATCACGTGAAGGCCCTTTGAGAATCACAAGTAAGAAACAACTTTGTGCATTTTCCAGCCATACAAAAGTGTGATAATAAAGATTCTTGAAAGTACGCAGAAATTATATCGGAATTCAAAAACGAATTCCGCGGTAGATTTCAAGACTTAAAGAAGAACGTTATAAGTTTCAATGTTTTCTTCCCCTTTCTCCATTAACATAGACGAGGTCCCCGAGGATCTGCAAACGGAGTGCGTTGATTTTCAATGTGTGTCACACCTAAAGAATAAGTTTAGCAATGTTCCCTTACTACAATTCCTTAGCGACTTTTTCCTAGAGAAAAATATCCGGAATTCATAGACATGCTCTTAGTTTCGAATCACTTTTCGGTGGCACGTCCATATGGGAACAAGGTGTTCTCCAGGATGAAACATGTGAAGTGTGAATCACCGACAGTCATCTGGAGAGTTCGCTCTCAGTTGCTATAACATCAATCAAACCAGATGTTGGATGCTTTATTCGTGAAACGTAGTGCTAAGTGTCACATTGACAGGTAAAATATTAATTAAATTATTGTAATACAACCATTTTATTTAAGTTTTAAACTAAACTGTATATTAAACATAAAGGGTTAATAATACTTAATATATAATTTATATTACCCAATTTAGATTTCGTAATTAGATTGTACATATATATATAAATAATATCAATGTATTAGCTATTTTTAAACTAATTTGTTTGTCTTAAAATTTACACCCTATTTAATACGGTAAAAAATCGAATCATGTGGCCCGCAAAGCAATTTACCTTAACAACATTGGTGCTTTTGCAGACAAAGTTGGACACGGCTGATATAGGGGAATAAGCGATTGCAATAATAGAGTACAGAAGCCACGTGATTGCAACACGTCAGATTTCTTTATTTCTTATATTAAATCAACTTTTTCATATTTTTCATGTTCTTCAGTGCTTATATCTTAAATATATTTTATTTGTTGACACTGTCAATTGCCTGAATCATATTTGTGCTGCCGGTATGCCGTAATTTTGTTCCTCAGTTCTTTTAGGTACCAGAAAGTTATTGATATGGGACCGTCGCTTTTAAGCGTATTTAACAACCGTTGGTCTAAGCAGGGGTTAAAACCATGACCCTAGGATCAGTAGGCCAGAGCCCAACCAACTGAGCCAACTCGACCTACTTTTGTATACTTAGTCTTATAGTGCATAAAGTTGCATGTTTTCGGTGTTGCTACTTAACTTGAGAGTACTCCTTGAAAGCATGCAGGAAAATAGTTGGTAAATTGTGCAGTATTCCAGAGATATGGTGAGCGATTTGAAATTTTACTCAATAACAACTATAGACGTGGAAACATTCTTCCGCATACAAACTTGTGTTAACCGATAGATGTCACAAACTTTATACCAGAGCATTTGGAGAAAATGACCATTGTATACTATGAATCATTACAACGACCGGAATGATGCCTAATGAAGCCGAACGTTCGTTTTGCGGCCCGGCTATGTTCGCGTGAATGTGTAATTCCCTTGCGCTGCAGTAACCTCGGTACTCACTAGCTGTGAATGACCCGCTCAAGGCTACGTTTATCAGTTATACTGGGTCAGTTGCTGCGTTCTGTTCGAGCTGTAAACGCTAGAGTTGTTCATTGCACATTTCAAAATTGAAAGCTTATTCAAACATCAGTGCTGTGTCAGTTGCTTTAGTGTTCTTTTTAGTGTTATTGTTTTTTATTTTCGTCCCATTTACAGTATGCGGAGCACGTAAAGGTACACGCTATCGTGGCCGCATCATAAAACGAACGCTCTGTATATGCTTAAAGTTGACAGTTTTATTACATAAGTGCTTGACAATTGTATATTTTCGAAACTATTTTAAATATTTTGACAAAATAAATACATGCATATTTCAAATATATTTAGTGCATTCGAATTCAATGTCTATCATCGACCTAAAAATTACCTTTGATGAGGGTTAGATGGAAAGAGTGTGCCATATAACGGTTTATTGGTACACTTTACAATAAAATAGGAAGAAGTTTGCCTTTCAAGCTTTTTTTTTGGGGGGGGGGGCGAAATTGTTACGTCTCCAGTAGTTAACTAATGTCTCTTAATTATTATTTTAATTTTGTAATTCAGATTTATATATTGCATTTATATCTTCAGAATTTGCAAGTATGTGTACTGCATCCATAGGCAATTTTCAAATAAAACACCCAAAAATGCCAGCCCTCGTAGCCGTTGTCGCAGACGGCCGTGGGTTCAGTTGTCACCACGGTAATGGGTGTTTGTGCGTATTGATATACGTATAAGAATTAAGGAAAGCAAAGAAAAGTAAAGTGAGAAACAAGAGATAATTAAAAAAAATTATTAAAAAAAAGCCAAAGCTGGCTGTTATTTACAAGTGATTCATGCCAATCCACATTTATGGAACGCGCTGGCAATCAGTACCTGCTTGGCATAGAATTTCCACTGCTAAAGGATTAAATAAAAGATTGGATACCTTCAGGGCATTAACTGGTATTATCCTAGTAGTCCTCTCCGTGCTTGCAGTACAGTTACAAGCATTAATTCACACACACAATGCAAATACAATAATCGACATGATATTTCCCACGAAAGTAAAGCCGAAAATCTTACCAGCCAAAGTAAATTGAACTGCGTGACGATATATACATCCTGTTAATGCTATTTTTTAGCGTTTAATTAATGGAGTAACGCTACCAAAACCGAGCGTGATGACTCAGGCGGTAATGTCTACTGCCCGTATTTGGGTTCGATTCCCGTGGCCATTCTTCCTGACCCAAGTTTTTTTCGGGGCTTTTCCCGGGTCTCTAGGCGAATTTTGGAAATGTTAATTACAGCCTCCGAATTTCCTGTCCCTCCATTTCAGTTCACTTTTTCTTTCACTTCCGCTTCATCTGCTTGGCTGTTTCAGGGTTGTAAGCGTAGGTGGGAGTCTCGGCGTTGCATGGCAGGGAAAAAGAACGCTCCATGTAAATCTTCGCTCTCCGAGTGCCAGACTCCGCCAATGAGATGTATAAGCCTGCAGGGTGGAAGGCAGCCGGTTGCACGAGCTACCACCAGGGGTCTAAATTTGAAACTGTAGGGACCCTGAGGTCAAAATGACTGATAGTTATCCATGATTGAATGAGCAAGGTGGTGCAGACAGTAGGACTTATGACTTGTATTCGGGAGGTCGTGGGTTCGATCTGACTTGGAGTTTTCCGTGGTTTCACCCTTGTCGCTTAACTGAATGCTAGGGTGCTCATCCTCATACCAAGGCTCTCCTGTCCACCATTTTCCATTATTTTCTTCTCGTTCATTGTAAGGCTGTATGAACCAGGTGACGGTGTTCGGCGAACTGCGGCTAGGTAGAGGCTATGAGCTCTGTAAACTTTGCCTCCCTGGCCTCGTTGCGGGCCTGCCCTGCCAGCCTCTGCACTGGGTCCTCGGTGGGGTACGCCTGGGTGAGGGGCTTTAAACTGCCGGATGTGTGCATACTGTAACCGTTGGGGACCCCGTATATGCTTCCGTCCGTCGTCATCCGGATCTGTTCACCTTCGGCTCTCTCCCCACATCCTTCCCTACTACGGGTGGCTCTCCGTTGTGTTTCTACCTTTACCTTTTACCCATGATTATCTTTCCAAGTGAAGGAAAACCCAGGACGGGAGGAGTAGCTTATTCAATGATACCACCCACACAAAGATTCACACTCGAATACTTGAGAATACCAGCTAGACACGGTACATGCAGTATCATGGAACAGAGAACCAAACATCAACAAATATTCGAAAACATTTTATTCAAAGAAATCCTTAGATAATGACGTTTGAAGTTACTAATAACTAGTAGAAATAATTGCATTACCGCCGAGGATGGAGCAATTCCCTGTTAATGTATGAATGCATGGCTTCTTTTAGAATTATTCAAATTATTTGTTTCCCATTCCGCCGTTATCCGAGTTTGCGTATTACTAAAATATAAATGCCTGCAGTAATAACATTAATGGCGTTTCTTTCTTCTTCTGGACGAATGAAATGTAAACGCTTGAAAGTGAAAGGGATTTTTTTAATTAAAGTGCTTCATCATCCTCGCTTTTCTTTTAGGTTTAATGAAGCTCAATAAAACTCGTTTCATACAAGATGAACTTTGGTTTGGTTCTTCCTATGTATCTGTTAACTGTATTTAAATTGCCTGAGTCAAACAGCTAATGTGATACTCCGCTGCATGATAAGTATGAACCCACAGTAATTTATTTTTGAACCTATATGTTTCAGATTTTACATTGAAAACTTATATTTAGGGAAATAGTTTGTATCGGATGAATAAGGAAGTTTATATACAAGCCTGTATTCGCCAGATTGGTTTTGTCTTCATCTTAGGCGATCCAGGGCGCGTGTTCCATGGAAGCAAGTGAAGCATTGCTTCCTCTTTAATTGTTAGTAGCATATTAATTTCTTAATCGACGATAATTTAGTGATACAATTTCCAAACAACGCACATGAGACACTTTTGTGAATAGTTTCCTGTAACACCAACAGATGACATGGAGTGTTTGCTGATGGTCGGTAATTAGATGTCTTATCGATATAACCTCGTTTATTTCTTGCTTATTGCAGATTATTGCTAGAGGTTAGGAAAGACAATCAAGTCAATTTGTCCGATATGACACAATGTTGGAGGACGTTAATTAAAAAAAAAAAAAAAAAAAAAAAAAAAATCAATTTGTTTACTTTATAAATAATAATTGCAGTTAAGTATTATATAATGCGGCAGATGTTTCTAATGAGATGTTCGCTTGATAAATTTCATTTCTAAAGACAGAATTGAACAGGTTTTGGTGATCAAGAATAGCGGTTACTAGAAGAATTTTTTAAACTGCAAACCGCTTGTGCGAGAACAACGGGGAGTACAGAGGTATGGAAATTATTAGACTTGAGTACATTTTTACGGTAAAACAAACTTAAATTGATAGTTGGAAAATAATTTGCAAATGAGTAACACTTAATCTTAATACTGATTTTTTCACTATGAAAGACCAGCTTTCCGAGCCATGGCCTCAAAAATCTAAATAGATAAAGAAAAATAATCATACACAAATATCTACAATTTAATTTCCAGATTTCTCGAATACTCCCAGATAATACTAAAAAGATGAACGACTGAAAACTGTCATACTGTATCCAATATTGACAAACTTATTTTCATACAGACAGTTATCTAATTTTGACTGCTGGAAAGTTGTTTAAGTATTTTATCACAGTAAATCTTCAGTGTGTTCAGAGACTCAGTCTCGAAAATTGAATAAGCTAATCTTTGCTTAGAGCCTAATAATTTTCACACCTCTGCTCTGCAGTGAAACATGAGCGAGGGGAGAATGCTGTGTTGTGTGTGAAATTTTCAGTCGAAGTTTCTCTTCATTTACCCATGCAAGAAGAAACAATCTGATCTGTTGCACTCACATGACTTTTTCTACTCTTGTACTAACCATTCTTACGAACTCTTATTACTATATCTTCTTTGTGTTATTTGAGATAAACATTTGTACAAATTGTCTTATTGTTTATTTTCTTGTAGGTGTAAGAAGAATATTAGGATACGGTAGGCTTTGTGCGATAGTCAAATCTTTTAAAGCTTTGAGATTCCGTTCTCTTTGCACACTTAACATATAAAAAACTGAACAACGATGTTCCATTTCACGAAAGTTCTAAGTTTTCCGAAACTCGCACACATAACAAGGAATATCTCCGAAATGGTTAACTCCACAAGAAAATTTATTAGGACATAAATTGTGTGTTTTAGCAAGATCTACATTTTTGTATAGTATGATTTGCTCTATCTCTAACGGTTTACCAGTTATCCAAAAGTCGTCCAGAGTAAATATGACTACAGGGGCTATAGCCAGAAAATTCAAGATATACATTTTATTTGTCATCAAGATATCTCAAACATATAACATTTAAATCAAAATCGTTAGAGCCATTTTTAAGAAAATCAAAATTTTCGAAAAATTGTCCATGTAAAGGGTAGTTTCGGGTGGGGCTATTTTCTTCAAAATCTTCGTATCACATCCTTGAAAGACATTAAACTTAAATACCAACTTTGCTTTTTAACCGACTTTTCGTTTTAGAGTTATGCTGTCCACACGCACACGCACACGCACACACACACACGCACACGCACACGCACACACACACACGGACCTTTTTCTAAAAGTGATTTTTTGGATTCAGGGGGTCTCAAAACATATATTTCCGGTGAAATCTCGACATCGAATTTTTGGGTGGAATACGATATCTACTTCCCCTACTTACCAGTAGAGAAAGTAAAAAGCCACCGAAAACTGAAGGGATACTCCAGGGTTGGAGAATTTGAAAACAAAAAGCAAAATTGTACGCGACATTTTGATAAAGACAATTATGCCATGGAATGGCTGACAGGATCTAGAAGTAGAGCCAAGATATTTTGTTGGTCACGTGTACTGTTCAACATTATTGCTTCCATAGCATATATTGTCACCACACGCAACTGTGATGTGGGTGGCCTTTGTTAAGATAAATGTGTTATTTACTAGTTAGTAAGAAAATTTATGTGTTTTGGTATTTCTCCGCCAAAAGGCGATTATACCGCTCGTTTCAAAATCAAGAGTAAGCAGTCATGAAAGTTAACGACTTCCTTGGAGAAAACTGAATGTGGTTATTTGCCCAGGAGGTCAGCCATGGGTGGTCACTGTTAGCGGAGACTGCTCCCTGAATAGTTTGGCCGTTACCAAATACACACTGTACGTATACCCATGTTAAGAAAAAGTAATCAGAATTATCAGCTCTCATGCTCACACTGAGTGTATGTAACTGTCAAAACTTGCCTTTTTTCTTCATTGGACTTAAGTTACTTAGCGGCGGTTTTCAAGTCAGCTTGTCGTTCCTTAAGAACTGTAAAAATAAAATACGGTTGGACCTGCTTTATAGTAATCCAGTTCTACGTAATTCGCATTTATATGTAAATTTTTGTAGGTCCCGCCAAAATGTAATTTAGAAACCTGCTAATAAAACCTCATTTATACGTAGTGCATTTTGACGTAATTCGCAGTTATAGGTATTAAGTTTCAGTGAAATACAACTGAGTTTTACGTAATTATAATGAGTCTATGGCATACGTTATCTTAAAAGAAACTCGAGGCGTATTTTCCTTATCTCTGTTGACAAAGACCCAACCTGAGCGGGCGGATTTCGGCGCGATAATGTGGTAGCAGCAAACGAGAAGTAAACACAAACATTTTCGGTGTCTGGTGTTTACTATTGAACAGCGGTTTTGTCTTTCAGTTCTCAGTTGCTTTTAATCAGCCCTGGAAAACAGAAAAAGGAAACGGTGCACACTATATCAGAAAGTAAAATTCATACGAGAGGTGGAGCATAATCCGAACAATACCAAAACCGAAATTCTTTCAGACTTAGGAATTACTTACATCACGCTACGTAACAAAATGAGGTGTACGCACTTAATGTAAGACACGTGAAACAAGCCAAATTAACTGACTTCTTTAAAAGAGGACCAAGATCAAAATAATGTTTTCTTCATGGATATATTTGTAAAATTTTACCAGTGTAGGCCCACTGTATTACTTTTTTAAAAAAATGATGCATTACTGAAATCTCAGTTGTAAGTAATTCTGAGTTATTAGTAACCTTCCCTATTCACCTTTGATAGACGCATAAATCAGGTTCAACTGGAACTGGAACTAAGAAAAATCCCAAATATGTAGGCTGACTCACTCTCTAGTAACTTTGTGAAGTTTCGGTGACGCCAGCGAGCGTGAATGTAAAATAATAGCATAGCTTTGCCGAAAGTGAAGGGGTGAAATAGTATATTGTCAAATAAGGATGGTACGTGATTTTTACTCGACCGAGGAAAAGTTTGAGTTTCCGAGGAATAGTAAAAACACAGCACAGATGTATTGCATACCATTTTTTGGAGATAATTGGTAATTTAATATGGCGTATGAACGAGATGTGAAATACTAACTTTGAAACATAAAATTCATCTCTTCATGGTGTCTTGATGGTTGAACTTAATTAGCATACATTAAGTATAGCATCTTTCGTACCTCTGTTTAAATTTTTCAGGTATGAGAGAAGTTCTTCGGTTTCAGATTCAACACACTCGTTCAAGTTAGCCACCATAATTACTGTGGGTAAGTATTGATTTGAGCACGACCTACTCTGGAACGTGTATTAAAATTCAGTGACTGCACAATATCTTTGATCGTCATTACATCGAAAGTTGGACTGATTCCAGTGCTTAATTCTTTTAAATTAATAACGTGTGCAACATAAATAAGAGGACAATTATTGAGGTGGTAAAAATCAACAAGTAGGTTTAATTATATTTTATATCTGTATTAATCAAAATATTGTTTAAGTTTAAGGATGTGTAAATGCTAACGGCCTATGCCTTAAACGTACTTGATATAGGAGGGTAGGTTAAGTTGTTAAATGTGAATTCATTTACCTGCAGTGTCAACATAACGGGAAAGATCATAAGATCGTACTATCTCTCCAAAAAATAATTTTGTTTGCGCTGTGTGAAGATTTCTCCCTAACCCATGTTTGGCCGGTTGAGGCCCATTCGTGTAGGCAGCTCGTGCACCCTGGGATTCCAGACTGAAGATTAGACAGGCGGACTCGTGTCGGCGTTAGGATTGCTGTGATTCTGGAATCGTTAAGGACTCTAACCTTGCTAGCGCGCATCGTCGCCCTGTCTGGTGGTACTTAGTGTTTTCTCTACCTCTCTTCCTCCTAGGGGTCATGATAGACACGAGAACCCTCAGTGACCTACGTGTGGTGCGAAGTTCCAATGGTTGGGTTTGGATTTGGATTTGGTTTAAGGGCGCTCAACTTCTAGGTCATCAGCGCCCTACCAATGGTTGGGAGCCCCCCCCCCCCCTCGTCTGACTAATCTTAAATTTAATCCTGAGAATAAGTTCTAAGAGGATCAGGTTAGAGAACAAGCTGGTTGTGGGCAAATTAACACGATTATAGGCTGCTTTCATTTCTTGATTGTTTACAACACATTGACATACTGGGAATTTAGAATATTATCATAGCGTAATTTTGAAATGGAAAAGAAAAACAAAGAATCTTTTACAGTTATGAAATGTTGGTTTTAAGTAAAGTGACTCGAATTAAATTTCAAAGAGGGACCTGCAGTCGATGGCTAAGATACTCGCGGCCCGGAAAGAAGTGGGTCATCACGCCAGTATATGAACACAGAAGGTGATGCATGCCTGATAGTGCAAGCAATGAATAATGCTAAAGAAAATATTGTAATTGACAGAGAGCACCCCACACAGCTGTGATATTCCTGTGTTGCGCCACTCCCGTGTGTGTGTGTGTGTGTGTGTGTGTGTGTGTGTGTGTGTGTGTGTGTGTGTGTGTGTGTGTGTGTGTTGTGTGTGTGTGTGTGTGTGCGTGCGTGCGCGCGCGCGCGCGCGTGTGTGTGTGTATGTGTGTATTTACACATATGTAAGCAATGTGAATGCTTTCGAAGTGACTGAAAGGGCACAGTTAATTTTCTACCAACCAATTATCATTTCAGATGAGAGCATTCTCATTAAAAAAGAAAACGAAAGGGGGGGGGGGAACACTTAAATGTTATAAAATGCTAAACTTCTCTTCAGTTTATTTTTAAACATTTTACAATGTGATAAGCTGATAACGTTTACCACCTCTGGTTACAGGGTTTGACCAATTGGTCATGTCCATAACTGATGCGGCACATTTATATTTCATTTTAATAAAGATGGGAGGTTCATATTAATCAATGATTTCAAGCAAATGATTTAAAGTCTTGTTTAGTAATGTCATTGATCGCTTTAATTCTAACTATTTTTATTATTTATTCACATAATTTGATTACAATACTATCCCTCTGACCTATTTATATTTTGATCAATGATTGTAATTGTTAGCTACCGTGGTAGTAGCACTGTTGCTTACCACGAGGGAGACCCGTGTTCTATTCTCGTAATGGCGTGGGGACTGTCTTCTGCTGGGAGACCTGGTCCGGGGTGCACTCAGCCTCATTGGGTCTCTGAGGGTCCAATTGAGGGGCTACTTGATCGAGAAGTAGCGGACCCTGGTTGCGAAGAGCGCATACACCATGTGGGAGGGACCCAGGCACCGAGCACGTCCTACCCTCCAATACTGCACCCCATTCATGACGACTGTGGTGGGCAGAATTGGGGGACGCAGCGACCGGGCGGTAGATCTTGACCCGGAAATGGGTGTTGCGTGTCGGGGTTAGTTAATGTTACTCTTTTTCTGTTACATTGTCAGTCAAAAAGAAAATATTCAATAAAATAACTGTTAACTGATAAACTTTGTACGGCATAATAGCACGTGTAGTTTAATTAGTAACGTTTAAATGTCTAAGATATTCTTAACCCTTTTATGCACACCCTGGGTCCAATGGACCTGGAGACGATTTTAACTGTTAATAAAATTGTGGTACATAAACTTGAAATTGAGCTCCCTCACAGCAGGTATGCTCTCCTACAACAGTCAGTAACACATTATTGATAGTATTAGAAATATGTATCAATAGTTTTGAGTGTCACTTATATCTTCTTCTTTATATCACACATTTATATAACCTGGGTGTGATGGACTCCTGCCGTTTATGTTATACTTTCAATAAATTAGATATTATGGTAATCAATTACATATTGTTGGAATTCAGAAAGCACATGGCTGGCACACGTATGCCTTGTGAATGCACGAAACACATTCTTACTACTTATAGCTCTTTGTTCAACTGTTATTTGGTGTACTCCTGCGTTGTGAATAAGACTGAAAAGTTACAGTTTATGTTTACAAGCTTGTGTCTCAGTAGTGATTTGGATGAAAGGTAAGAGTAATTTGTAACACTAAATACCATGGACCAGCAATATCTTCCTATAGGCTATAGAAGAAAAGGGTATATAGTACCTGTGTCATTTCTTCGCATTCTGTTTTTTAGATTAAATGTCGCAATCTACATCTAAAACAAGGAGTACAAAGGAAGATCGCACACGTTTTTCAAGTCCAAATTTTGAATCTGTTGTTGCTCGATGGCTAGCTGAAGCTAATTTACCCCTCAAGCCATTGTGGATGAAATTGTGAGTTGCATCAACCTAGAAGCAAGGAGGGTTTGTGTACCAAGAACAATAAACTGACACGAAGTAACAAGAGGTGAAACGTTCGCCTTCTGGGGAGCTTTGTTTCATACGGAGTAGATAAAGGCTTGGATGTTCCAATCAAGGAATTATTTGTGGGAAAGTTTTCCAATCCATTATATAGAGCTACAATATCTGTGAGTGGCCTTGAGGCAATGAGACAATACATTAGATTTCATGACAAGAGAACAAGAGAGCTAGGTTGCATACAGACAAGCATGCTGCTATTTCTTCCGTATGGAAAATGTTTATAGAACAGTGCAAGAAAGTAATGATACCTAAAATTAATGTTACGGTAGATGAACAACTATTTCCATTTAAGGCTACATCGAAGTGAAAAGGGTGATTTTCTAAAGTATTGAAGATAGAGGCTTAATTTTTTGCACTGGCATCACTGGGCATTACTAGCAACTAAGGAAATTTGCGTACTAAATTTCTTTACAATATCAAATCACATTTCTGACATATCAATTTATGTCTATTTTATTGGGTATAATCAAAGTCTATCTCCTCCAACAGATGTTGAACAACACAGTTGATTTTTTAAAATTGTACCTGTTATTACCTTTGTAACAAATTAAAGGAAGGAAATTTTTATATAGTGAATAGTTTTTCTTAAAAAATATCTCAATATCGCAAAGTGTAAAAATATTATACAAACAGCGCATTAGTATACTAATTATTTCTTTAGAAAAGATATAAGCCATATCAAATTCTAAGTTGATATTTTATTTCCCATATTGTGAACTATATTGGAAAGAAGGTGTAGGTCTCTAGCCAGATTTTTGTGGGAGAAGATAGATTTTGAATATGAGAAAGTAATAAAAAAATATTTTCCGAGAAAAATGAGTTTAAAGTTGAAATAGAAGGTGCGGGTATGTCCATTTAAAAGGCAGAGGCGCACCATTTTAAAAATGGCGTCCAAAATATGTGTTCCCGCCTCCCTAGAGGATTAATACTTCTCAGGTATATTCTCTGAGGTATGTGCATATTTTGCAACACAAATCCAAAAATCGATTTTTTTTTTTGTTTTTTTTTTTGAGCAAACAGGCTAAAATACCACTTCACTGTTCCCTTAACGGCCATTGTAGAGTTATGAAAGATATGCCAAAAAATCCTGAAAGGTATGGAATCAAAATATTTTGGATGTGCGAAGCTGAAACTAGTTATGCCATTGATCGGATTGTGTTTACAGGAAGAGAACCAAGTGAACCACCCCAGAAGAACGTGGTTCTTACTACAGTGGAGACTCTGGCAGGAAATATTGCTGGTGCAATCAGAAATATAACTATAGATAGCTATTTAACAAGTCTAGCATTGGTAGAACATCTCTTAAGTAAAAACCTAACTGTTGTAGAAATGATGAGGATGAATAAAAGAGAAATTACAAAAGAGATGAAACCAAATAAAAGTACACAAATAAGTTCAAGTATATTTGCAGTCACGACAGGCATGACAATGGTTAGTTTTTCGCCGGAGAAAAACAAGTTTGCAATCCCTCTATGAACAACATCCAAAACAGAAGCCTCAGATTGTGAAATTTTATAGCGAAATTAAGGGTGGTGTGGATATTGTAGGTCAGCTAGTGCGCAATTACACGTGCAAAAGACAAACTAAATACGCGCCCTTTGCTCTCCGGTGCAACATAATGATCCTAGGATATGTAAATGTGCAAAAAATATAGGTAATGCATAGAAAGGCTAAAATCATTCGAGGGGACAATCGCATTCGTCTAGCGTGTAATTTGATTTCAATTTAAAACGCGTTTAGCTTCAAGTTGTAAAAGTGCTCCATGGAAGCATTGGCATCCATCCACTTTTCTAAACTGGAAGCTCATATTTCTTGTCTGTTATTTTCGTGCTATATTATTGCATGACATTTACAAGTTAATAATAGCAGATAACTTTAAATAGGTCGACTTGAAATAAATAAAACTAATATTTGTGCTTCTCTACTTGGTCTACCTGAGAAAAATTAAGACTAAATACACAACCAAGTACAGCACCCTAGACGGTAATCAGTATTCATAATGACGACAATATTATGTACTCAATACAAAGCAATTAATCCTAATAAACGAAAGAATATCACACAGTATTATTTATGAACACTCAATGGAAATAATAAGATGATAGCCATATTCATTTAAACTCAAGCTCTTCTGTCAAGCATAGGGGAGACAGTCGCGAAGAGGGGTCAAACATTCGAAATTTTGTTTTTACCGCTAACGTATAGCTCATTGGGTTTGCTACAAAATGGCGTTTGTTTTATCAAAATTGAACATTTAGTTTTTTTGATATTAAATTTTAACTAAAATACGACACATTGCTTTGCACAAAAAGTAATAAACGCATAGCTCGAAAACTTTTACACAGTGTAGCTAACATATCTAACTAAAAACTGATAGCAGAGCAGGTCTGTAGAGTGATTGTGTTTTGATATAAAATACATTATTTAAAATGAGTACATAAATTAAAAAAAAATAGAAATTTTTAGCCACTTCTCCATGCACACTAACCTTTAGATTAATCCTACTATCCTGAAAGGCTATCAGTTTTTTAATCATGCTATTATTTAAAAGTTGTGAAAATTTCAGGTCTGTATCTTTCATACTTTGACAGATAACAGTACCTAAAGGTAGAAAAAGGAGGTGATAGATGATCTTCCAGAACTGTATGCTATAAGTTCTGGAATGTATTAACTGTAAGTCTGAAGCACAAAATAAAAACGTCTGGAGTATTTTTAAACTTTAACTCCATTTTTCTCAAAACTACATTTTTCTACCTTTAGGTACAGTTATCTGCCAAAGTATGAAAGATACAGACCTGAAATTTTCACAGCTTTTAAATAATAGCATGATTAAAAAACTGATAGCCTTTCAGCATAGTAGGATTAATCTAAAGGTTAGTGTGCATGGAGGAGTGGCTAAAGATTTCTACTTTTTTTTTTTAAATTTATGTACTCATTTTAAATAATATTTTTTATATCAAAACACAATCACTCTACAGACCTGATCTGCTATCAGTTTTTAGATAGATATGTTAGCTACATTGTGTAAAAGTTTAAGAGCTATGTGTTTATTACTTTGTGTGCAATATGTACCTAAAGTTTGCTAAATTTAACATGTAGCCTTATGGCAGTTACCTTGGCGACTGTCTCCCGGATAATTTGCGTGGGTTTACCATTTGGACTCATGCGCTTGCGACTACGGTCAGAACCTATCACCCTCCAGTTGTCGGGCAACTCTCCAACCAATGGGACTTAACAGTATCTCACAGTAAAGCAAAATATGTCCAACTTCTGTTAAGCAGAAGCAGAATGGTTTCTACTCAATCTACACAAGATTTCTCATGCTAACTGTTGATCTCTTGAAGGCAAATTAATGCTCGCTTAATATATACAATTTATTTTTGGGGTTTCTATAGATTAATAAAGTAAAGCCTGCAATGATAAAATAATCTTACTTTTCAAATGAAACCCTTATTATACTGTTATAAGCATATTGTTTCCAAATAAGGTGAATCAGCTGACGCTATATTTTCGTATCTGACAGCCATGACGTGAAGTTCCGGGAACACAAATAAGCTACCTAGAGCTAAAGTATAAATATACTTTAGAAGATTAGCAAGCAGCTAATTAACCTAAGTGTTTTGTGTAAAAGAGCCTTGTACTCGAGTGGAATCGACGTCAGTCTGCCGTGAACTGAACGGTATAGGAATGTTTTTTTTTTTTTTAATTTTTTTTTTAATCTGATCATCACATTGAGCTACTAACCAGAAATTGGCAAAAAGCAATGCATAGTTACTACAAAAATGATTACATTATTATCATTTTACCATATTTAGCGTTCACATGTGAGAATAAGTTGAGTTCAAAAACTACTTGATTAATGAATAAGTGTTCAAACTGCATTTTCATCTGCTTAATGTAACTCATTAGTAAATTGTTTTGTAATGTCTTATCATTGGTCAAAAGAAGTGAAATGGAGGATAAAAGAAGCTTCGGTCAATTACCATAGACTCGAACACGTGTCCCCCGAGCATTGCTATCACCGAAGCCTAATCATTGTATTCAAGGGGGATAAAAAGATCTCTCTCTCTCTCTCTCTCTCTCTCTCTCTCTCTCTCTCTCTCTCTCTCTCTCGCCAATGTTAAATCTGTTAAATTCATGACTCATCTTAGAAAGTATTGAATATATCAAACTACATTTTTTACAGAATGTGGATGCATGTCTTGTTAGTTCATTTATATACTTTTATCCAATAAGTTTGCTTATTAAGGAAGATAGGATCATTTTTCTGAATATATAATCTTTGGATTAAAAATTATCAAAATCAATTTCTTAAAGTAACTATTAATACCAAAATAGATCCTTAACAGCACTTGGAGGTTGTTTTCATAATACTTAAGTTTAATTTAGCTTTCTTCAATTGTTTCTCAGAAATCGGACTATATATGCATACCAGAAAATGTCATTTGCAGGAAAAGCTTCTCAAAGCAAAAATGGAGAACATTCTTTTTACAAAGAAAGAAATCATATATATTGAGGGCGTAGCAACTGCCATATGTAACAGTGGGAGAACAAAACTTACCCTAAAGATGGACTTACTTTCATCTCTACTTCAAAGTGTATAGTAGTTATGCTTTTACTGTGAAGTGCAGAGCTCAGTGCAAAATGGAACTAGCAGTCCTATTTTTAAAAGTGTGTTTAAAATATAAGTATTCTGACTTCAAATGCACCATTTACTGAGTGGGATGGCGGTTTCATCTGTGACCCGCATTCGGGAGGTCGCGGGTTCGAACCCAGTGGCTGGCCTACCAGACCCATGGGTTTTTTTTTTTTTTTTTTCCAGGGGGTTCTCTGGGTCACCAGGCGGATGCTGAATAGGTTCATTAAATTCCTCCATTTCACCTCACTTCTCATTTACCTTCACCCTTCATCTGGCTGGTATCTTTCAGGATAGTAAGTGTCGACGGTGGTGTCCGCTTTGCATGACAGGAAAAAACAGGTCACCCTCGTCCTTCGCGGGCTGGTCTCCGGTCTGCAAAGCCCCGGCGGAATTTCTAAGGCCGCGGGTGGGCGGGACGCCGATTGTAATAGCCACTGCCAGGGATTTTCAATCAGAAAATGGTGTGGACCCTGCCCTCTGCTCTGTCGTGACTCCTTGGTTCGGCTGTCCGCTATTTCATCCTTCCGGAGATTCTCCGCACGGGGCATAGGTGCAAGAGATCTTCAAGGTCGACTTGCCGAATCCCCTCCCGAAATTCCGTCCTATCCTTTGCAATGTACGCCATTTAGTCTCCGCTTTAGAGGTTTTACTCAATAAGTTCAAGGATACTGCTAATGATTAGATAGGTTTTTCTTCTTCTTACGCCATGATTGTACCTATTACCACTAACATTATTTCATAAAATATGGGTGTAGTTGCCCTTATAATTATCCCAGTAGTTGTTTTACCAGTTCATATTTCTTTGTATGTTTAATAAGTCAAGTTCTATTTAATGTTGAATGGAAACTTTGGAATGTTTTAATACTTTCATGTGCCGATGAACTTCCTCTTCAGCTATTGGGATGAAATAAATAATCAAGGTAAACTGGATGAATCAGCTGCCCTAAGATTTCTGTAAACCCAGATTATAGTCTTACATACCTTCAGGACCTCGGCTGGCCCTAATACGAAGCTTGTTTTTAAAGTAAGTATGGTTTAAATATTTTGCTGCTTTAGTAGACAGACGCAGCTGTAAGGGATCGTCACTTTGTGTTTTCCTGTTAGAGCGTTTCGAAATGTTCAAAACAACTGAACGACCCTTCGACTGTGAATTCAGATCACTACCTTGAATGTTAGCAAACATTCACTAGCTCGCATTCATGCTAGCAGTGTGACCTTCATACCACTTTTGAACAGCTAATAGTAATTATTGTTATTCTGGATTAACTATTTCTATTATTCACCATCGTAGAATAAGTAGGGGCGTTAAGCAAGGGTGGCAGTGCTAAAATATGTGATGTTTCTGTTCCTTTTTCAATAACACTAAAACAGTATGATGATGAAAATTGGTATACAAACAGACTGATAGTTTCTGTACTTTGTCCCGTTTTGTTAGACAGTATTAGTACTCTCACAGTTAATCAAATTAATAATAAGTAATTCTTTTTCCAAATTTTTAATGGCTTCTATACCTGGAGTTCGAAAGTATTTGAATTAGATACTTAGAAAGATATACATTATTACAACTGGTGAAATACTTCATCTTCCCAACATAACCAGCTTCTGAAGCTGGGTTGTCCTGAAATTATGCTAGACATGCACTAAGGTATTGTTTATCTTGCATTGAACTTTTCCACTAGTTAGAATGTTCGACATTCAAATAATGTTTTCGTAGAAGTCATTTATGCTAGTAAGATGAAACTTTTACCACTTGTCATAGTGTAGCACTTGTATCGTAATAGGGCTCTCTGGTTTTATTAAATTTTAGAATATATATGGAATATCTTTTGTACCTGTGCCCTTGACTTCATACTACTTTTGAACAGCTGATAGTAATTATTTTTATTCTGGATTAAATATTTCTATTATTCACCATCATAGAGTAAATAGTATGTAATACACATTCGTTAAGTAGGGACAGCAGTGCTAAAATATGTGATGTTCATGTTCCTTTTTCTATAAAACTAGAAATATTATAATGATGAAAATTGGTATACATCCCGCAGGAGTGAGGGATGAGGTGAAGGGAACCTTAGGATGGTCGGAGCTGAGGAGAGACGACAGTAGAGGGCAGGATACCTAACAGCTATACTTTGAAACTCCCCGCTGGTGGACCTTTCATCCGTCTCCCCTGCTCATGTAGGCTTATACTTCTTCTGGGACCTAGGAACTGGTCCCCCGACCCGGAGAATGAGAATATACCTACAGAGAGCAAATTCTCCGTCATACACAGATACTTAGAACCCTGCAGTTGCCGAAGATGAAAAGTGAAGTGGAATTAGAGGTGAAAAGTGGGATGAAATGAAGGAACAGGAAATTCGGGGATGTGATTATCCTTCATAGCATTCGCCTAGTGTTCCGGGGAATTCTCCGAAAAACCCACGTGTCAGGAAGGTCGACCACAGGAAATGAACACACGACCTCCCGAATGCGGGTCATAGCCATGTATCGCAATATACAATAAAGTTTCTTGTTTACTCAGAGCTTAGCCCGTTTCAGCACATTCTCTCCGTGAAATGGTAGATTGTGAGAGTGATTATAGGAGCTGACTTGTGTTTTGTTCACATCGCAGTTGCCCAAACCGTAACTGTCAAGCAGGAGTAGGCATGTAGAGTCACATTAGAAAGTACAGAAAAAGGGTGGGGCTAAACCATAAAGGAAGCAAGAACTGGGTTGTTTCGCCGCCTTACAGTCAACAGTCCCATATCGTAATTTAACCTCTAGTAGCGTGAGCCACTATAAACGTGACCAGGAGAAAAAGGCAGAGAATTACGCATTACTTCCTATTTTCGCTAAGAGTACTCTGCTGAGCAGTTTCAGTTACTCTTTCTTCTGTAACTCGTCTTCTTTTTATAACCTTAAGGTTTTCGTGCTTCTCAGGTATGTGAAAAATGTCAGTGGTTCATAATTTTGGATGTTCTCATTAAAATTCTCCTGGGCTGCGAGGATTTAGTGGTACAAAAGTAATTCAAATAGTCCATTAAAGTGGTTCTGTTTTGTTACTTACTGAAAGTCTCACCTATCCCAGTGCATAGTCCTGATGTCAATTATCCAATAATATGTTTTAAGAAAATGCTACCAGGAAAGTGTGATTTTCTCATTTTTTCAGCCAATTTATATGAACACATTTTTTGTGTTACATCAAATGGTTTTAAGTTTCAGTGTGACATATTTTCTAGTTTCTTAGTTATTACATTTTAAAGGCATATGTTATTATTCTATGCAAAGTGTTTCACATCAAGCAATTTTAAAAACAACCTTTTTGTAATTCAGTGCCATTTACTTGATTATAATGTACTTTCGTTTACTAGCCTTGGTTCAAAATACATGTTTAAATTAGAACTCAAAAATCGCTCGAATGATAAAGTACCTATGTAGATTGCAAACTTAATTGGTTTTGTTTTAGAAATCTACGTGACAAATTTCAGAGGCATTGGATGAAACTGCATCATGTGGGACATTTTGAGAAGTTGAATGATTGAAAAAAAGATTTAAAAGATCTCAAGTTTCAAAATAAGAAATACTCGTACTTTTGTTCCGAACTTTTGACCCACATTATGTAAAAAATTGACTCCTCAGTGCAACAGCCCTTTCCGCGCTAAGGCCTACCACCCGACCGCTGCGTCCCCCACCTCTGCCCAACACAAGCGTCATGAGTGGGGTGCAGTACTGGAGATACATAGGACGTGGTCAGCGACCCTGTCTCTACCGGCCGGTTACGCGGTCCTCGCAACCAGAGCCCAGTATTTCTCAATCAAGTAGCTCCTCAATTGTCCCCTCAGGGACCTAAGGAGGCTGAGTGAACCCGGACCAGGTCTCCCAGCGGGAAAAAATCCCCACGCCGGTACGGGGAATCGAACTCCCGCTTCGTAAGTAGCAGCGCTAACACCGCGACAAGGATACGACCCATTATACAAATAGAGGTATTTATAATATACAAACTCAAAATACAGGTATTTGGAATTTGTGACCCTTAAGTATTTTTAGCTGTAGAATACAAATGTCAATTTTTGAGAAATTTATACTAAATTTCAATGTAGTACCCCCTTAAGGATTTCAGGACATGTAAATCATTTTTCTCTCAAACTGTTTTTTTATAGAATGACTCTTTGAACAATCTTTCAAACGCATAAAAGGTATCCTTCAGAAGTATGGAGCTGATTTGATTTTTCTATACTTAAGGAAATAAGCTCAAAAACGTGTTTACCTACCCCAGAATAGACTATTGAAACCTAAACTACTAACTCTTCACTAAAACCAATTTGCAGTTTCTTAGAATAGACCTTTAGCTAAATTCAAAAATATGGAGAACTTTATGGTCTTTGATTTATAGTATTTAATTTAATTTCTCAGTAATATGTTATTATTTAAAGTCAAATATTTTAAGAATGAGTTACCACTGTAGCTGAATCAATTATGACAGCTATTTAATACGATGTACTGATTGTATATAATCATAGATTATTAGTAACTGGCAATAAATGTAGTTTTGATATTGTACCCTTATACAGCACTCTTAACCTCGGCAGATCTATTTTCTTTTTTCTGTTTTTGCCTAACGTCCTCCACGTAGTGTCATATCGGACGGTGAATGAATGAAATGGGTGAAATGATGCTCAAATGAGCCCGAGGTCCACAGTGCTTTAGGTTACTCGACATTTGTCTTCTCAGGATAACAAAAATCCTCGGAAAAATCTTATCCTTATCCTTTTTATAAGGTGAATATTAGGTATGAAAATCAGTATCGGTATCTAGTATCGAATATCAAGAAGCAGTGATATCGTCCCTTCACTGGCTGCAAGTTCTTGACTTTTTTAAAGTCATGCACCATGCGCATTAGTCAGTCGGATCCCAATTCCCCATCAATGTTAAGTTGGTGATCCTGTTATAGAATCACTATGTTCAATGGGTTTAATAGTTGGTTTTATTTTTATGTGAGTGCAATTTCTATTATTCACTATTGTTAAAAAAAGGTTGGAAAGTGTAGTTACACAGTGATACACTTATTGTACTTGTATTGCATTATACTATTTTTGAAACTATAAATACTCGTACATCTTCAGTTTTCGCAGTTTATACAATCGTGCAACATCCATTTCCCCAACATGGGTTGCATACTAAGGAAACTGAGCTCCAGGTGGATACGGATATCAGCCCGATAAAGCATTGTGACGAGGAAAGAAACGAAATTAATATGCACATGGAAGCCAGGAAAATTCACGGAAGTATATTAGAAAATACAGCATTCCCTTGGCAACCGAGGGAAACCATGAAAGGCATTTTGTCGGTCTAAGGTATTTATTTGCAACGACGAACTTCTGAAGGTTATTTTCTGAGTACTCTACAACGCTCGGCAGCTGGAACATACAAAGGTCACATTGAGCATCTTTTGAAAATCCAAGAAGGATTAGTTTTAAAAATTTAAATGATTTTTCTAAATCTTCCCCTTTAACATCAAAACCTTTTAGCATTGGATGAAACAAAAAGCAAAGATGCCACTCCTCCTGAAGCACTTCAGAAACCAGGTTTTTATAGTGTTCCTTTGCTACATCTGATGACGAAAACGTGATTTCACGTATTTTACCTTTAGTTTTTGGAAACAATCATAAGGTGCTAGGTCAGGGCTGTATGGTGGAGGTCCATGATGCTGAGCTTTAGGTTATCCAGTTATTCATTTGCTATTTTTGCTGTGTGCGACGATGCGTTTTCCCATTTTGAGCATTTTTTTACTTTATTCAAAATTTTGCGGTAAACAGAGTTTTGTGTACCGATAGGTAGTAACAGTACGTCCGCCTTCTAATGCTATAGTAGCAATGTGGGCCGTTATAGGAGAGGGAGAGGGAGGGAGAAGGAGAGAGAGAGAGAGAGAGAGAGAGAGAGAAAAGAAAACTATTTTTTTAGCAACCATGTTCTTACCAGCACTGGGAATTCGTCACACTTTTGTAGGCTTAGATTCTGTCCGAAAGACCCATTGACCCGATTGACTATTATTTTCAGGATTATAACAATAAAGCCAAGATTCTTCACCCTTAAGGCTGTTCGAAACCAACACTGAAGTGCTGTCTTGGAATTTTTCTTTAGTCCAGCACTTATTGAATAGTAGCAGCCGAATTTTCTCCCACCTTCCTCATAACCACAGACACAGAGGGGTGAGATCTGCGTCTCTTTCCAACATACCTCGTTCTCTTTCTTTAGGTCAGAAACTAGATAAACCACTAATCTCCAAAACCGCTTGACCGATCACCGCGAAATTCGCCACATTCTTTCTCGGGGATTTTTATGGTATCCATTTTACTATGCAACGTATTACATTCACATGGTTTTTCTACTCTCTCTTCAACATACCATTCATACAATCTATACTTACAAAATGGATATTGATATGTATGAAGCAGATATACTGCAACACCGGTTGACCGATTACCGTTAAAACTGACCCATCTGAGCGTCTTTTTTCATTGAGTTTTTATGCCATCCGGTTTACTATTCACATAAGTTTTCTCTGCTCACTTCTCTTTTACGTAACAATTTACAGATATTCTGCTCACCTTTCAAGATAAATTCATACAATTTTCTATGATTGAAATAGGAATACAACGTATTATGTTAACACGCTTTCTCTACTCGCTTTTCTTTTGCGTAACACATTCATATGTCGTTTTATACTCGCTCTTCAATGTACGATTCATATAATTTTCTATGATTGAAATAGAAATGTAACGGATTACACTCGCACGGTTTTCCCCACTCACTTTTATTTTATGAAAAACAATCAACGTGTTTCTCTGTTCCCTCTTGTACAAACAAGTCATATTGTATTCTATACGTTTGAAACTGAAATACAACGCATTACACCCACAGGGTTATTTCTACTTATTTTTCTTTTAGGAAACATAATCACATTTTTCTCTACTCCTTCTTCTACAAAGAATTCATACAATTTTCTATATTATTGAAATAGAAGTGCAACGTCTCAAATTCACAGAGCTTCTCTACTTGGTTTTCTTCCTGTAATATTTGCGGTTGTTCAACACTGCTTTTGCATAGTGTCTACCCGGTGTTTTTATTATTGATTGATTTGATTTGATCGATTGAGTTAGTTATTGACTTAGTGATCTATTTATATATTTGTTTGTTTATTTATTTATTGATTTACTCACACACTCACTCACCCACCCACCCACCCACCCACCCACCCTCCCACCCACCCACCCACCCTCCCTCCCTCCCTCCCTCCCTCCCTCCCACCCACCCACCCACCTACCCACCCACCCACCCACCCACCTACCCACCCACTCACCCACCCACCCTCCCTCCCACCCACCCACCCACCCTCCCACCCACCCTCCCTCCCACCCACCCACCCACCCACCCACCTACCCACCCACTCACCTACTCACCTTACTTATTTAACTTACTTACCTTACTTACTTACCTTCTTACTTACCTTATTTATTTTAATTACTTAGCTTACTTACTTAACGTACTTTCTTATTTAACTTACTTAACTTAGTTACTTAACTTACTTAACTTCCTTACTTAAGTTACGTAACGTTCTTTATAGTATCGCAAGAGTTTTAATTAACCCTTTGTTTAAGCGTATTTGATAATATTTTAAATGCTTCCAAAGAAACACAAGCCTATTGAACAAGTTCAACTTAAGTGTAAGTTGTAGGGGTATAATCGTCAAACCAACGGGTATTTCAGCTAATTTTCTTATACAGTGTGGCGGCACAAGAAAACACCTTCTATCACGAAGATAAGTGGTCATTGTAATTATTATAATTTTTGCGAGAGATAGATGCGCTGGAACTTAAGGGGCTATGAATGTCCAACTCAGCCGGCAAACGTGCTTCCCCTTGCCATGAAAATTCCCGTTCGGCCGGCCACACGTCCAAACGGGCACTGTATAGTTTTTTAATGAATTTAGGAACAGAAGCGCTGCATGACAAGCTTTGTTTTTGGCTATGTAAACCAATTTAAATTTAAATTTAGGAAACTCATAGTAGTAGCGGTTTAACAAATAAAATTAAATCTTGATCTACCAATATATTAGTATCTAATATGTACAGTTATATATTAAAACGTGGCTGTATTACTATTTCTATACAACATTATATGTGTACACATGTTCAGAATACTAGGTGGATTGGTATGGAGGAAACAGCTTATTGGAATACCCTCAAAATCTACTGTGAGATTTTCCAACCCTTTATGGCGTGATCTAGTTATATTTGGTGATATTCCATCTGTTACGTTGCATTAGTACGGCCAACTGTTCGTAAAATATAACCATGGTAAAGTTACGGCCATAGTTGGTGGTATTGCATCCGATATGTTATTTTTGAACCCGTTGCAGAGAAGCCAATCGATAGATTTTAAAACAAAATTAATCTGTGGACGGTGTTGTATTGCTCGTGTGTGCGTGGTTTTATCTTAAGTTGTTTTACAGTTATATGCAGTTATAGTTGCTGTTGTTATTTTTGTGTTTGAAATACTTTTTGCATTTTTATTGTGCTTTAACGGCGCAGTTTAGTTTTCTCAATATTGGTCATTTTTAAAGCCCCAGGAGGGCATTTAAATGCCCCAATGTGGGTATTTGCTGCTCGCTAAACTTCGTTACTGCGACTTTCAAATGCAATTTTCGTTTTCACTGGCTTGCTTCAGAGAGGTTATGAGTTGGCTGTGCTGAAAAGCTTTTGACATATCGAGCTGAAATGCTATGGAACTGACACGTGTTTTTCCTGTAAACATAGAACTGCTGTCACTGTTCTGTAGTACTGTATTCTTGTCAGGTTATTTCAGTGTTCCAGTTATATATTAAACATTGTTTGTGTATTTAATAGATTTTAAGTTATTCGTTAGTTTGCAGTAAAGCAGTAATAAGCAGATATTTTGTGAGTTTGGTGTACAAATTAGCAAAAGTGCATAGTGTAGAGGTTAACTAAGAACAACACATTTCTAAATTGTGTGAACAATGGGAGCGCGAATGGAAAGTTTTCATATTAAGAAACGACCAAGCAAACTTAAAATTCTCAAAAGTTGCTACTGACTGCCAATAAGAAAGCAACAGAGGGCCCCACATGTGGTGCTGGGGAATTTTAAGTTGATTGGAAATAGTTAAAGTATAGAAGTATATTGCTAAATTTTAAAATCCATTTTCCTCAACTCTTTTTTTATTTTCCCCTCAGCATTTATCACTATTCAAAATGCACTAGTTTATAACCTTTAGCTTGAAATTTTTAAGGGTACACTCGGAGATTAAGATATTAAAATTTATTATGCACTAGTTAAAAATATTAAATAATTGAGCTGAAATTAAATATTTTCCATAACTCATACTGAAAGAATTTGAAAATATCAATAAATTGTATACAGAACATGTTTTCCTCTTTAATTAAGCCTAAGGAATGGCTGTATGACAATTTCTTTATATCTCTGCACTGAACTCAGATTAAAAATTTAAGGGGGATACAATAAACTTTAGGGTACAAGGGTCCTTTCATATTATATAAAAACGTGATTTGTTATTAACAAATATATTAATAATTTAAAAACGGTTGTACATAAGACATTGAAATATTGTGTATACTATATATTTTATGTTCTGAGTCTGTGTGAAAAAATTCAAATAAATCCGAAGAAAAATGTGGGTATTTTAATTTTCATGGATACATTGCCTTAAAGTTAGTAACCATATGATGAATCAAGGTGCTGTGCCGCGTAGGACTTAGACAAATTTGGCGTTCCAGACACGACCCATCAGTTGTATCCGCGGATGTACATTGTATACTTCAGTGTCCGGATGGCCGCGCCGTGGCCGAGTGGTTAGACCATTCGCCTCTTACCAAAGCGGCCCGGGTTCGATCCCAGGTGACCGCATATGGTATTTGTGGTGGGCGAAGCGGCGCATGGGTGGGTTTCCTTCGGGTTCACTGGTTTCTCCCTCATTTCATTCCACCGATGGTTCATTTTCATTCCATGTATGATTAGTGTCACCGCCTGCGGTGCCGCATGCGTTAAACACTACCAATACAGTTACCGGACGAATGAAGGCATTTTCGCCACTCCTCGTCTAGAGCAAATTTAGATAAAATGTGATGGTCTATGTTGGTTTTCCAGACAAAATTATCAAATCATTGTGACTTCCTTTCACTCTGTCAAGCAGCAAGTTAGATATATCGATCAATACTCGCGTTTCAAATTTTTGCATCTGAGACATCGTTTGCAGTAGTGGACAGGAAATTTTGTAAATAGTCCAATGACGTACTTCTTTCGCCCACCACAGAAGTCTTTCATTGGTTCTTATTCAGCAATGCACCCTTGACATTTGAAAGTTTCCCCGCCTTTATTTCTTCTAAGCAGAAGTTTTGCTGAAAAAAAAAAAAAAAAAAAAAAAAAAAAATGGCGTGTAATTTAACCACCGTTTGCGCCCTCTTATACGTGAATCCTTGTATGTAAGCTATTCTCTTTTACTTTCAGGAAGATCAATCATGTAGTCTATTGGTTTCATTTTAGGAATATAAAATGGTAAAAATACATAACTAAAAGGAAATAATTGAGCACTATTAAATTATTCACAGGGTACCCTTCCAGACAAATACGGATAAGTTGACAAAGCTTGAAAACACCGTAAAATCTAACTGAAATGAGATCAAAAATTCAGATACTCGTTACACAACTTTACCCAAGGGGGCTCGGAAGGGTCTATTTAGCCAATGTTAAATTTGCTCTGTTCATGTTCCTTTTCCTCATAAGCCATATGGAGTAGAGGGTTGAAATTTGTACTATTTAATATTGAATATGTTGTTATGACCTTAACAGTAGAATTTGTCTCTAATCTATTTCATTTTTAATAAATACATTTTTAAGCGAAGCACTTTAAAAAACGAAAATATGGAATATTTTTTTATTTTTTATTTTGAGAACAAAATAAGATAGGTATAAATAAATCCCATGCTAAAAGCAGTAAGCACATACAAGGAGCATGTGGTAAAAATGTACACATGTATCTTTTATAGAAGCGGAGAAAAAGGTACATACGTATATATAATAAGCGCTGAAAACTGAAAAGTATATATTCTAACATATTGTAAATATAGTGTTATATATCATTTTAATCATTAAAATCTGGGGACCAAGAAGAAATGAAAATTTGACCATTTATGGCAATTCTCAACCCCCTTAAATTGTTCCATAGAATTTTTAAATGAACAACTAACAAACATATATGCACAATAAAAACAGTGCGTGAATTCATCTGGTATAAAAACATGTAAACTACACAAACAATTTTTCGCCACATGCCACAATGCTTTATTTTAAACATGGGCTCAGAATGGTCATTTTTACTTTAAGTACTACGTATAGTAAGTAGGGGAAGAATTAAATTCGACCCAAAATTTTGATACCGAGATTTCACCTGGAATATATGATTTGAGGCCCTCTGAATCCAGAAAAAGAAGCTTTAGAAAAAGGTACGCGCGCGCGTATGCGCGTGTGTGTGTGTTAACCCAGATTGGTATTTAAGTTTAATATCTTTCAACGATGCGACACGAAGATTTTGAAGAAAATTCCTCCATCCTAAACTAGCCTTTATATGAAAATTTTGAGTTTGAGAAAATGCCTCCAATGATTTTTAGTAAAATGCCATATGTTTAAGATATTTTTTATGGAAAATGAAATGTATATTTTGAATTTCGTGCATATAGCCCATGTAGTCTAGTTTACTCTTGATGGCTTTTGCCTAAATGGTAAACCGTAAGAGATAGATAAAATCTTGCTATACAAAAATGTAGATTCATTAAAACACACAGGTTTTGTCCAAATGGATTTTGTTGTAGAGTGAACCATTTTGGAGATAGTCCTTGTTATTTGTGTGGGTTCCGCAACACCTAAACTTTGCTCAAATGGAAGGTCGTAATTCACTTTTTTGTCTGTTAAAAGAGACTGGAATTTTAAGGCTTTAAAAGATTTGACTATCGCTCAAAGCCTACTGTATTCCCATATTTCCCTTGCACCTGCAAGGAAATAAGCAATAAGATAATTTCTACAAATGTTCATCTGAACTAACACGGAGAGGATACAGGAATAAGAGTTTGTAAGAATAGTTAGTACAGGAGTAGAGAAAGTCATGTGAGTGCAACACATCAAATTTTTATTAAAACAATCAGTGGTTGATACCGGAATTACTGGCTTTATAAAGAAATGATAGGGAGATATATTTATTTTAGTTATTTATTTACGTAATGTCCTTATGTTCAAGACCACTGCGCTTACAGGCACTCGGGTTATATAGATATAGCGGCCTCGACAAGGTATTTTAACGGTAGCGTTTCCACAATCCACGGCAACGTACGCTTCGCATTTACATTAGGAGACAGTTATTTTAAACGTAACGTTTGGGCACATTATAAGCTAGCAGATATAATTCACTAGTTACAGTTTCGAGTATTGGGCTTCAGAAACAGCCTAATTCTTCAACCTCAAATAGTCGGCAACTCAGTTCAAATTGGTCATTATTAACCTCCATTAAATTTGTGAGCCAACTTAATTAGTATTCTTTATCCTCACACACGCCCACGCATGTACTGAGAAAAATACTCATAATTCACAATTGGAGCAGCTAGCAGCAGATTCATCGGAGAACGAGATTGGAGACGGCGTCATAGATGACACACACAGAATACGGTAATTATTACCAATGATTGGTGGTCTTTCTTCCTGAAGAAGGCCACGCAACAAGCATGGCCGAAAGCTCCGGCTGTCTTATAAACATTTCCCGGCTGGTAACCCGAGAAGTTCTAATTAATAACCATCGCCATGAAAGCTTAAAATCTTACATTCTGGTCTCTAGGTGAGAGAAACCTCTGTTCCATAAGGGATGGTGGGATTGGCTTTTAAGCCTTTCATTACTGCATACTAATGCGCTAACCATGACCACGTGGCGCAACAATGTTCACTCTTTTTTAAAGGCTTTCATTGCAATTTAGGACCACACTTTTATTAATTTTAGTTATCTTAAATGCTCCACTGAGCAGAGCTTGTCCTGTTTGTTCCGCCCGCATTCACGGAAAGTCAACAGGTGTGATATTAACGCTCTACAGTCAGCGAGCAGCGACATACACAAGCTGGAGCAAAAATATGAATGGGTGGTTCAGCTGGTCATATCATGATGTCATCGCTTTGCTGTGTTGAATGGTGGCTGTTTATGTCCTGTCTTTTATGGCTAAGGGGAAACAGAAATGCGCTGTGTTGGATTTTCTAAAAACATACATTTATATCCTTTTTAAAAGTGTATAATTTCTAGTCAACATCTGTATACAAAGGTATATTTATTTTGTTTTTATTATGATACTAGCTGATATACCCGGCGTTGTCCGTGGATTGACTACCACCTGCAGCTTTTAGACTTACGTTGCACTTGCACAATAACATTGCGTTCCTCGGAAAGTGAGTGAGTGAGTGGAATTTAAGAGCCCGTCAAGAACCAGGTCATTTGGGTCCGATTCTTGGAGAGATTTAGAAGTTATTACTTGAGACACTTAAACAAAGAATTAATTGGAACCCTTAGGTTACTTTAAAGAACAACAAATGAAATAACTAAACTCAGCGAGGAAATACTACAGACGCACAGTTAAACCGCAACAAATATTACAGGAAGAAAGTGCACGTGAGGCATTATATACAGTTTGAGTTAAAAAGTAGGGCTGGCACCTTTGATATCACATTTGTACAACTTTAAGCAAAGATTAACTTATTATTTTTATAATCATTACTATTTATAGAGAAAATCTTACTGGGAAGAAATATAGCAGTTTAAGTAAGTTCACTATAACCTTGTTTGTCCTCAGTAACCAACACACACAAAACTACTAAGAAAACGCAAAAATAGTCAAAACAAAGGAAAGACCAGGTTTGACTGTGGATGGCTGGAAGGTTTATTGGTTTACCCAGTAGGTGCGTGGTAAGGTAAACTTTCAGTTAGCTTCAGTTAGGTTTCAGGCTTACTGTTAGTGCGTTGAATTGTGTTTGTGCCAGTGAAAATGTCCAACGAGACATGTTAACATGGCAATGGAAATTAAATTGGATGTGTTAAAGAGATCGGACAAAGGGGAACATACTAATATATATTACATTTTAGGATATGTTAATCTTTTCTGTTTCCTATATTGTGTGTTTATGTAGTTTGCAGTATCATGTTATGAGTTGTGAGTGACAGACCCCTTATTCCGTGAAACTAGACATTTCAATAATTGGACACTCTCTCAGTCCACATTAGGTCGAGTTATCTGGATTCTACTCTCTCTCCCTCTCTCTCTCGCTCTCTCTCTCTATCTCTCTCTCGCTCTCTCTCTCTCTCTATCTCTCTCTCTACACACACACACACACACACACACACACACACATATATATATATATATATATATATATATATATATATATATATATATATATATATATATACAGTGATACACGCATGTTTAAATGTTTAATTTAGATATAAATATTTAACCACATCAGTGTCAAAATAATGAGCTGGATACTATGAAAATAGACATATCTTCTCTCGATGAAGCTTCAAGTAAACACGAAAGTGCTCCTTTAAAGTGTTCAGGAAAATTAAGCAGTAAATTATGCAATGTTTTAGACAGGAATCCTGACATTTAACTTTAGTGTTCTGTGAACAAACGTGTTTAAGCTGAAATCACAGTGCTTTCTGAATAAATTACCTTAGAAATGCTTGCAAATTTAGTCCAACAACATTTTGTGTATGAAGAAACATCATTCTCAGCATATAAACCTATGTTAGCAGACAAACGCCATAAACCAACACCTTAGCATTTGGAGAAAACTGTATAGTACAAATCAGATTGCAGCGACCAGAGTGATATTTAAGGAAGAATATAGATTCTATGTACCAAAAATAGAAACTTAATGTTAACAAGCATGATTACTGCATGTTGTGGCTGTCCAGTCTTTAAACTGTTTCTTCACTCAGTTTTTATTGTCACTTAATGGCCTAGTTCCACTTTCGCTGAGTCTTCGGTTAGCTCACTCTGTCCTTCGACTGGTGTGAACTAGTTCCAATGATACCCTATCACTTCACTTTGACCGCATCGTAATGAAATCCGCAACACGCAGCCTCTTCTTCCGAATGGTTCACTAGTTGGAGCACAATACATCTCGAATCCTTTAGAGTAACAGCACTCGCAATATTTTCGATATTGTATATTCCATAGTTCCATAATTTAGCACGCATACTTTCGGCATTTTAGTGCATACAAATCCGATTACTAGGGATTACGTATATAGATTGCTATAATTTTTCCAAAATTTCATTAACATTCTATAATAAAGGTTTCGAGCATCAAATCACCTTGCGTTTCAAATCCTAACTCCATATAATGTACAATGGTAACCTGGGTCGAACAGTTAAGCTAGCAAAGCATGTCCATGACTTCATAATGTTGTGGTTTACAAGGAAACAGGGAATGCATGCGTTTAAAGTCTACAAACTAATTGCTTTCAGTGGCTGTAACTGTCTGTAAAGCGTACATGTTATGGAAACAAGAAAGAGAAAAAGGCGGAGTGAAGCTTTAACCTAAATAGACCGTAATGTTTAATGCACTTTGTCATGCTGGCAGCCGGAAACTGATGAAGTTGGTTGTCTGAGCATGTTTGGAAACTAACTACTAATTCCTAATCCAATTTTTGGAAGTTGATTATCCCACAGTCTAATGAACGGTCTGAGTTACTTTAAGCTTCTAAAGGATCCTGAAAGATAAATTCAGATACTTAAACGTCATACATGATTTTGTTAACCTAAGGAAACTTCGAGGTTAATGTACTTATAGCCTGTAATAACAGCATTCCTGGAGTTTGTGGCGCTCTTCATTCAGACATTTTAATTCGCTCCACAATTTATTTGTTATCGACCATTTAAACTGTACAGCAGTTTACATAATTTACTTTATTGTGCGGAAAAAAATATTCACGGTTATAACAACATTAAAATATGTATTCATATTATAAAAGGATTGTAAGATTTAAAGCTTTCACGGCGCACGTTATTTATTACAGTTTCACGGGCGATCAGCCGTGTGAGGTTTGAAAATATCGAGCTTTCGGCCATTCTAAACTCCATGGCCTTCGTCAGAATGACGAAAGGATTGTTTAATAGCCGCATTTCAGTTGTAATTTATGAAACACATGGTGGCCGTAATAATATGCCTAGGCTTAGAAATAGGAGAAATACGGAGGGGTTTCGGCACTGAAGTCAGGCTTATTGTACCTATGCCCCTAATGGGGCACACCCGGGGGGAAGAATGAGCTGAGAGGAGATACCGGGCGGCTAGATCCAGACTGAAGGTACAGACGTAGACAGAAGTGCCTAAAGTTTCCCTAGTTTGACGACACCTCGAAGTCTTTAGATCTTCCTGAGCCTTCTTACTGGGCCCCGCTGGGGTTGAACGCTCCCATATGCCGCCCCCTACTCGGAGTCCACGGACAACGAGGAACAGAAAGAATTCCTGTGCGCATATCATCCCTGCCAAGCTGCACCTAACGCCTTCGCTATCACTTGCGACCCTGAAAGAACCAATGGGATGTAGCATGAATGAAATTATTAATGAAACGAAATGGATGGACAAGAAATTCGAGCGATGTAATGATCCTTCCCAACATTCGCTTGGCGACCCACGGAAATCCCTGAATAAACCTGGCTCAGGAAGGTCAACCACGGGAATAGAACCCAGACCTCCCGTTTGCGAGCCTCACACATGACAGCGGAGCCTTCTCCCTCGGTTTGAATGGACTTTGCCCTCTACAATTTTACAAAAGTAGCAGGTAGTTGTTACTCATTTTCTGTGTTAAGTGTGTTTCTGCTATAACCTGGTAATTACCAATATTATTCATTGCACGTTTGCTTCATATGCTGTTCTGGTTTAATGTAGTTTGTGTACATATTTAATGATTTCATTGATTGGCTTTGTAAACTGGCAGTTACCTTAATTAATGTGAAAATTGTCTTGTGTGTTTTAGTATAATTAACTTTAAACCCTTTGACTATGAACCACATCCTCACTTGATTTATCTCATCAGTAATAACGACGTACCCTTATGTGTGGGTCATATAAGACTCTGAATTTTAGCACGAGAAACTGTAACTGTTGAGGTATTAAATTTTGTAACTTCTGACGTATCAATACTTAACGGTTTATAATTGTTTCCGCAATACCAATGTGAAGCCTAAGTTGTCGTGAGTTGCGGAAATGCTTCTTGGAGAACGCTTATGGGGTGAGCGCCAAGCATGTATAACCCGAGCGCGGTCTTTGGCACTACGGCTGCCGATAATCAATCAGTGTAAATTGAAGCGATAATTCCAACGGTACAGTAGTAACTCATTAAATATCAACAATAAAATAGTTTTGGACAATTAATTAGGAAAGAATTCAATCAAATCTTATATTTGTCCCAGGCAAACAAAGTTAATATTGCTGGAAAGCCCCCTGAAAGAGTGATATAAATGCAGTGATTTTTGTAAACACAGAAAAATAAATAACACTTAAATATGCACTGAGATTCTTGCAAGATTTCGTAAGAAAATGTTAAAAGAGAGAGAGAGAGAGAGAGAGAGAGAGAGAGAGTAATTGAAAACGTTGAATTTTTACGGGCGTGGGCGAGAAAATCACGTGATTTTTTCGTGTTCTCATAGTTGGATTTTACACTCGCAAGTAGTACCTATTTCAACCGACTCAGTTGTATTTAGACCGTTGGGTAGGCGACTCGCCCGAAGTATGGATATTGTCGTGACGTCGATTTTTATTTTTGAAAGAAAATACGGATTTTAAGGATTTTTTGGTGTTGGTCATACGGAAAAAACAATCACGTGTTGCAACGCTATGCATTTATTACAGTTTGATGCCTCTTAATGTAAATCGAAGTCTTGTACTAGACAAAACAGTTGTATTTGCCCACCTGATTCGTGTACATATAACTGAACCTGGCCACTCGGTTAGGCGCTACGTTATTCTTTGTTCTTCTTTACCTGATTACCCTCCACTTATGTAGGACTTAAAAGCCAGTGCCTAGGGTCAGATGCCTGTTGGGGAGCAGACGAACCTATGGACCGGACAGAGTGGAGACCTGGAACCGGGTGATCAGCCAAGAACTAGGTATGAGAGTAAGGAAGAGGATGATATGAAATGCAGTCGAAATCGATGATTGGAAAGGTGATAATGGAGCAATTGATGGAATGAGTGGCAGGGGAAACCGGAGAACGCGGAGAAAACCCGCCCTGACGCCGCTTCGTCCATCACGGATACCACATGCGGGTCTCTGGGATCGAAACCGGGCCGCCTAGGTGGTAGGCGAACCCCCTAACCACTCGGCCACGGCGCCGCTGCTACGTTATGCAAGAGGTTAAATGTGCTGGCTTCCAATTGGACGTAGAATTAATGACACCAGAATAACGTTTAATGGAGATTTCCGTTCAAGGTGCGAAAACTCCCTGCTTATAACTATAGACTTATTACGACGAGATATTCTAAATAAAATGAATTATTGTATGAAGGAGAATTTATTGAATGTTTTTAAATTTACTAAGAGAGAACCTCCAAATCAAACTGGATTCAGTGCAATAACTGCAAAAGATAGCTACATGAAATTTGGAGAATATGTAAATTTAAATTTTGATGTGGAAGACTTGAAAATAGCTCAGAATAAAAAACTCCGACTGTTCAAATTAATGTTCCATTCACAGTTTGTTGACCTGTAAAACTATTCACAACTCTTTGTAATGTCTTTCACGTAGCCATATCACACACCTCTTTTTCCCTAATCGCTCTATCGGTGCGAGATATTGCCAAACACATTCATATACAATTCAAAATTAGAAACAAAATAAGTGCATGTCTGTCTCTTTCACATTTGTCTTATTTTTCTAATTACCCTCCACATACGTTAGACTTATGTCCCCAGGACTTACAAGTCAATGCCTGTCGAGGAGCAGAGGACTCTAAATCAAAGGGAGTATCCAGGATGGGTATTCAGCCCATCTGCTACGAGAGTGAAGAGATGGTATGAAATGATGGCGAACTGGATGGAAGGAAAGGTGACTATGGACCAGTTGGTAGAATGAATGGCGGGAGAAAAAGAAGAAGCCGAAGAAAAGCCACCCATGTGCCACTTTGTCTACCACAAATCCTATATAAGCCTCCTGGGATCTAACCCGGGCCCCGACAAATGTATTGTCAAGAAGTTAATACCTACTTATAACATATTTCCAGTTTCACTCTGTTTTTCATTTTATCAAAACGTGCGCGATGTCACCTTTTGTTCACCCTATGTCTGTTTTTTGAAAATCAAACATATACTGACCAGTATATTTGAAAATGCATATAAATAGGGTCACCTTATTGTTTAAATAACGCAAACTAAAATAAAAGTCAAAAGTGGGATTAACATGATGAACACTGATCATTCAGAAAACAGAGCACTAGATGTCACGAGGGAAGAAACCAAAAAGAATCGTAGAGAAAGACCGTGGAAGCAAACAGCACGACAGATGTTCACATCGTTAACAGCGAAACGGTATAGTAAAACTCACAGAAATTTCAGTGTTTATAGCTTACTATATATTTCAGCGAATCGTTTCATCCTACGTTTCACGTAACAGTTCACAGCCCCAGTGATATTTTTAAGCTTTCATATGCATCCTTATGTATACGTCGTTATATTTCTCGGCATCATTCTTGCATGTTTTCTCTTCAGACACAAGTTATTTGCAGATCACGAGACTCTCTTGCTTGTGCTTTTGCTCACCTTCAAAAGTTTTACCTGTTTACTGTGTCAATAAAAAATAAATTAAAAAAAAACTGAAATTAATATTTTACCATGTAGGAGTGCTTCATTAATGCGCTTCTCGTTTAGCCGTATCATCAATTGTTAAATTTTACGCTGGTTAAGGTGCACTATTCGACATTTAAGTTCTGATTTATTTATAGCTAGGTTATGTCACGTGAGCTTAGGACAGCTAACAAGCAAACTTTCTGAAGGGGCAGAAAACAATCGTGATCGTTCTATTTTATGGTGCTCACTATTTAAAAAACAAGTGCTTCTGCAAATTTTGGTTATTCGAACGCAATTGGTTTGTGAGAGAAATGAATTCTTGGAAGGGAGGCGTGAAACATGTTTTCTTCCTGGATCTTAATGATAATGTTAATAATACTAGCAAGGACAATGGGAATAATAATTTATGACCTTAATGCACAGTAAGGCACATTGTTGGTCTTGAACAAATGTACTGCAATAATAATAAGTCATTAAAAGTGTGTGAAACCTAATTGTTCTGTATACCAACCACATTTGATAACAGCTGCTCTTTCACATTTATCACTATGTCCTTTCAACTTTTTGAAACAATAGTCAGTTGTGTTTTTAAAATCTCACAATATCTTTCAGCTGACCCCGCCAGTACCCATCCGTAATCATGTGCGTGCTGGAGAGAGATATGCCAAGGACTGTAGTTTGCTGATTCAGACAAACTAATGCCAAAGTTATTTGTAATTCTTCAAGAGCTATCTGACGTTAGTAAGAAAGTGGAAGAAAAGATGTTCAAGGTGGACAATAATTGTAAATCGGAATTCCCCAGGAAGAATGACAAAACTGTGGTTCAGTGTATTTTGGGGGGAAAAAAAGGAAGGAAAAAAAAACAGCCCTTTCTTATTCAACTCTTGCTTCTGGACTAATATGGTGTTCATAGCGGTATAGAACACATTCAGCAACTCTTGAAAGAACATTATGGTCCGGAAAAGCTGATGGTAAACATCATACCAGCCAACACAAGGTAAGAATTGCAGCCTCTCGTTCGGTGTTTCTTCCGGATGTAAATGAACTATCTCATAGCGTTGAATTTGGTCATCCGGGTATTAGGTTGTAGCAGCGGGACGATATCCTCGAACTACAGTCCTTGTCATACCAACCGAACTCTACGAGATTCTAGCGTGCACATTAGTACGGATGGATACTGGCGGGGTCAGCTGAAATACCTTGTGAGCATTTTTAAAACACAACTGACTATTGTTTCAATAATTTGAAAACACACTGTGATAAATGTGAAAGAATAGCTATTATTAAATGTTGGTATACAGAAAAATTATATTTCGCACACTTTTTAATGACTATCTTTATTGCATTTCATTTGTTCAAGACTAAATTAAGGTCAGAAATTATTCTTCTTATTACCATTATTGGTATTATTAATATTATTACTAAGATTCAGGAAGAAAACATGTTTCACAGCTCCCTTCTATGAATTAATTTCTCTCACAAACCAATTGCATTCAAATGGCCAAAATTTGCAAAATCACTTATTTTTAAACAATGAATACCATAAAATAGAACGATAACGATTTTTTTCTGCCCCATCAGAATGTTTGCTTGTAAGATGATTCTTCATCGTTTTAAACTACTCTTTCATATTAGTGTGACGCCGGCTGGCAGCCACCTCGTAGGGAACCTCGGTGTTAGCTACCTCACACCACTGCTTGTAATTACGCCGCCCGACGACATTGGAGCGGTCAGAACAAAGACGACTATGAGCACGGCAGGAAAAAAAAAAAAAAAAAAAAAAAAACGATTCCAGAAGTTCTATATAATGTTCACTAGCCCGGCTTGTTTACCAGAAGTGTCGAGAAAGGGGTATTTTCAAGAGAATTCGCCGGCACTTTGTTACGGCTTTATAAGCGAGTAGGCGAACCAGCATGGGTGCAGTTTTTCAGAGCCGAGTATTCAGTTAGCAGTTAGTTTTTCAAAGTGTGTTGTGTAGAGATCGAGTGCATGTACAGTCAGAGACAGTTTTAGACATTTAATCGTCGCGTCGGAGTTGTTTGTTCTGTGAAGCATTGTTTAGTGGGTGTGTCGTCGGAAACAGTTGTTTGTTGGAGAAAGTAGTAGAACTATGAGCAGTATTTGTGTCAAGGTTACGATAGGGCAGAATAGCTCTGAGTTGTAAGATCAAGACGAATCGGAGATTGTGCTAACGATAAAAAAGGGACTGTTTTTGTGATTCAGTTTTAGAACATAAACATTAAAAGTAAACGGACTTGTGGCTTGTCACATTATGTATGCTGCCTAACAATAACATTGTATACAAATGCATTTTTGAGCAAATAAAAAATAACGGAATATATTACAGTAAACGGCGGTTTCGGGCAGGGGTATTTTTTTGCAAACTTTTGAGTCTAATCCTTGGAAGATCTGAACCTAATTAACCAAGTTTGTTGTTATCCGACAGTTCGTTTTTCAATTATGCTGTACACACACACACACACACACACACACACACACACACACACACACACACACACACACACACACACATACACACACACACACACACACACACAGACACACACACACAGACATACACACAACTTTTTTCTAACAGTGTGCTTTTTTGGATGTAGGGGTTTCAAAACATATATTTGTGGTGAAACCTCTAGCTAGCATATACGTGGATGAAAATCTAAAATTATACGTAACTGACATAAACTAGGCCGCGGTAAACAGTTGTGCTTTTTTATTTAATTTCTATTGTCATTAGAAGGGGAATATGATCATAAACTAATCCAGTGCAGCAGGCAAAACGGGGTCAACACATTCATGGACTCACTTCTCATTTATTCCCTTCTTCGTGGAATGATTTGTGAATGTGTACTAGGCATAAAGAAGATGGCCCGACTCTTGAACATAGAAGCGTGGTTCACAACATGCGACAGGCAGGAAATCGCGGTTGCTGCATGATACATCGATCGAAGGAGGACCGCCCCTCTTCCATAAAGCACTCGCTGCGAGTAGGAATCAAGTGGTGAGTGGCCTAGTGATAAAGCCCATGTCTTTGGATACACTGGCAGCGAGCTCGAAACTCCAGATCTTATTGTAAATTATTTTTCGCATCTCAATAATTCTGTTTAACGATTGTAACATGGCATGTTATAATAAAACATTTATTAAACGGTTTTGTGCACATATTATTGTCCTTTACTTCTGGACTATTAAAGGCAACTAAGCCTTACATTGTTCTTGTTCGTGAAAATGTGATATTATAAATAAAACTCATAAATCGCAAGGCCCTGGTAGGGCTGATACCTCGTCCACAAACCACCAGCGTCAATAACTGCTCTCATTCTGCGGGGCATGGAGTCCACAAGTTTGTGGAAAACATGAAAACCTCAAGCAAGCTCAATCCTTGCCACATATCCATCTGTTGTACAGACGTCTTTTATGACAGATTATAGTGCATATGTAGCTGGGAATTTTAGGCGTCAACGCATACGTATATCTGCGGAGTAGGTGCAAGACGAAGCGTCAGGTTCGAATCCCGACGCAATATCCTGGGAGAACAAAAAACTTATGAACTGTCTGCGCGGTGTTTTGCCTGTTCGCTTCCTCGACAATCGTCTGATGCTATCATAGAAAGGTGCGGATGAAACTATACATTTTTAAATTGACTTTGTTTTTTAATTTTTTTTTTTTTTTTTTTGTTTAATTCAAGCTAGACTAGAAGAGAAGGATTTGGATCTTGAAATTTTATGAATATCTAGCAATGAAAACAGATAAAAGTAATGCAATTATAAAGTTTTAAAATGGCTAAGTGAGGCTTTTAAGTAATCACGAAGTTTCGCTTAAAATTAGACGTTAAATTGTCAAGAATTTTGACACAATGAGCATTCTAGGTAATGAAAAATACTGAACAAAAGCTCTGATGAAAAGGGTTACAATTGGAATGTCCATTGTAGTACTGTGTTCAGGAGCCAAATGGGTAAATGAAAGACGCGAAATGAAAGACGCATGGCCGCGCTAGCTAGTGCCCAAGTTTTGTGCTTCGTGGTGCAGGGGATCTTGGGTTCGAGTCCCGCCTCGGGCATGGGTGTTTGTTTATATATGTGTGTGCGTGTGTGTGTGTGTGTGTGTGTGTGTGTGTGTGTGTGTGTGTGTGTGTGTGTGTGTGTGTGTGAGCGAGAGAGAGAGTGAATATAGGAAAACAACATAAACAATCTTCATGTTAATACAGATAAACATTCGCAGAAATTATCTTATTGCTTATTTCCTTATAGGTACAAGGAGAATATGGGAATACAGCAGGGTTTGAGCGATGGTCAAATCTTTTAAAGCTTCCAAATTCCGTTCTTTTTGCACGGCTAAAATATAAAAACAATGAATAACAATATTCTATTTGACAGAAGTATAAGTTCTCCAAAACTCACACAAATAGTAAGGAACATCTCCGAAATGGTTCACTCTACAAAACAAATTATTCAAACATAAATTGTGTATTTTAGCAAGACCTACATTTTTAGTATAGTAAGACTTGTTCTGTCTCTTACGGTTTACCAGTTGTGCAAAAGTCATCCAGAGTAAATACAACTTCATGAGCTATAGCCAGAGAATTCAAGATATACATTTCATTTGTCATAAAAATATCTTAAACATATGGCACTTTAATAAAAATGGTTAGAGCCATTTTCAAAAAAATCAAAATTTTCGAAAGATTCTCCATGTAAAGTGTAGTTTAGGGTGGAGGAATTTTCTTCAAAATCTTTGTGTTACATCCTTGAAAGACATTAAACTTAAGTAGCAACTTTGGTTTGTAACCGACTTTTCGTTTTTGAGTTATGCTGTCCACAGACTAACAGACACACAGATACACACACGGTCCTTTTAAAAATGCTTTTTTTGATTCAGGGAGTCTCAGAAAATGTATTTGCGGTGAAATCTCGAAATGGAATTTTTGGGTGGACTTCCTCTACTTCACTATACGTAGTAGAGAAGGTAAAAAAGCACGAGACAAAAGATCGTAAAGTTAAGCAGTACAAAAGTTCCATTTATAATGAAATAAAACCTTGGGGAATCTCACACATTTACTAAACATGGTATTACAAAACATAACGGTAAAGCCCCACACTTACAGGAGGGCTTTAAAACGCGCTCTGCACACTGATGTGTTTAATGCACTATGTATGTTTATGTTGGTATGTTTTAAATGACGAGAAAACAAATTAATTTCCTAAATTAACAATGCTAACAAATACTATTCGAATGTTTATGCGTGTATTCTGTTTGATTTTGATTCAAATTTAATATTTACTTACATAGAAAGACTGCTAAAAATATGTATTTTGTGGGGCTGATTGCTAAAATATCCAATAAACCCGAAAAAGTAAAAATAAGCACATAACAAAGAATGCCGTTAACTCGCCTCAAAGTTAGTGCTATGGATACATTTACAATACTGTTGTGTATTTTAAATTATGGTAATGCAACACGCAGTGTAGTGTAGTTTTTTACTGATGGAAAGTATGAATTAAATAACACGCCATAACATCGAATTTCAGAGTTGTAAATTGAAGGAGTGACTTCGTAAGAACTGTTGAAAGAAAAGAAACAGAGGGCACGTTAGAAAACTGAAAATATTGAACCTTAATTTAATTGGAAAAGTTTTACCATGAAGTATGAACATGGTCTATTTTGGATTAAAACAAAGTAATAATTGTTTTGAACAATGAAACTGATTTAAGTGTTCAGCTGACCGTGCGAAGAAAATATTTATGTCCCTATAAATGAGTGTTGATTGTTCTGTTTATTACTCTTGTAATATTCCATACTTTGTAGCAAACTCGTGTTCAGCTTTATAGCATAGTCGCTGACGTAGATCGCTAGTACTACTTCTGAGATCGCTAGTTTAGAACACGAAAAACTCCCCGCGTAGTAAATAGCCTAGTGACTTTCACACCAGAGGCCAATATACTATATTATACTGTACTGTACTGTGCTGTACCGTACCGTACCGTACCGGACCGTACCGTACCGTACCGTACCGTAAGTTTTCAGAAGAATCAGTTTTACTATTTAATTATGCCAAAAACTCATTTTTGGTGTTTTAAACACACAAGGCATGTGTGGGCAATGTCATGCTTCCTTAGAATTTATATCTATCACATTTACAATGTAAATTAATCATTAAATGTTTTGAAAGAATGAACTTCCTCCTCTTTGTTCTTCAGGGAATAAACTTACTCCTGTATATGCTACTATTGTCTAACATTACGGATTACAGATTGTAAAGTGCAAGCATTAGGGCACACAATGTTTCATTGGCATTTGTTCGTTTCTTATTAATATTATTGTTGTATGTTATTATTAGGTATATTATTTGCACTGACATGACTTTCTCTACTCGTGTATTAAGTATTATTACAAACTCTTATTCGTCTATCTCCTTCGTGTAAGTCAATATAAATATTTGCACACATTATCTTATTGTTTATTTCCTTGTAGGTGCAAGGGGAGTACAGTAGGCATTGAGCGAAAGTCAAATATTTTAAAGCTTTGAAATTCCGTTCTCTTTGCACAGCCAAGATATAAAAAGAAGTGAATAACGATCTTCCATTTAAGAAAGTATTGCAAACCTCACACATATAACAAGGAATTTCTCCGAAATGGTTCTCAGCACAAGCAAGTGCATTTGGACATAAATTGTGTATTAATGAGATCTACATTTTTTATAGTAAGATTTGGTCTATCTTCAGTCGGTGCTGAGGTCTCCACTAGGAAACTTCGACCTCGCCGCCACTGAAGATGTCTGCCGTAGTCGCAGACGAAACGTTTGGGAAGAAGAAGGAACCCAATAGACCACAGCCCACAAGCCCGGTTAATAGTGCATCTAGTTTTGGTCTATCTCTTACGGTTTGCCAGCTGTGCTAAAGTCACCAAGATTATTCAAGTTATCAAGAACAGGACTACATAAGCTATAGGCAGAAAATTCAAAATGTACATTTTATTTGCCTTAAAAGTATCTTAAACATAGCATTTTAATCAAAATTGTTAGTCATTTTTGGGAAAATGAAAATTTTCCATTTAAATGGTAGTTTAGGATGGTGGAATTTTCTTCAAAATCTTCGTGTCGCATCCTTGAAATATTAATCTTAAATACCAACTTTGGTTTTAACCCACTTTTCATTTTGAGTTATGCTGTTCACTGACACACACACACATACACACACACCCACACACACACGTGCGCGCGGACCTTTTTCTAAAAATGCTTTTTTTTATTCAGGGGGCATCAAAACATATGTTTCCGGTGAAATCTCGACATCGAAATTTTGGAACCAGTACAATACTTCCCCTACTTACTGTACGTAGTGGAGAAAGTAAAAATAATAGGGGACCAGAATGGAACCGTTTATAAATCTGATAGTAGCAACAGCAAGAAACATGCTTTGCGAAGTATGTTTCTTACTTGTATACTCGCAGACTGTTATTTAAAACTCTCAACTTATGTTAGTCTAGAAACTGCAGTAAGGGTAGCTGCAGACGCCAGAGCTGTTTTCCATTGCTGTGAATTTCTATTGCAAGAGCCGGTTTCTCCAATATAGCTCCAGAAGATGCTATTCCTCTTATTTATTACACAGCACTTTTAACTCTCAGCAAAAGAAGCGTTGGTCACAAATTCTGCACTTTACGAGCAATTTACGTCAGGCATAGTCCCTTGTGCGTAACAACTTATATAGAAATTGTGCGTAATGGAATCAAAACTTTCAATCCACAATAGAAACCCCTTGTGCCATATGAAAATATTCAGTATGGAAATATGGCCTGCACCCTCCCCTTTTCTTTCTTGTAGTCATCCGGTTCTGCAGTCATCAAATGTTCTTATGTGACAAGAAACCAAAGTCGAAATGTTGTAGGGATGCGTTTTATGGACCAGGCTCATAAAATACACTATAGGATTACGCAAGCTGCAGGAAGGCTATTAAACTTCCCCTTCCCTGGGCAGCTGTAAATTATATTAATATGCTCGCGTCAACCCGCTAGCCCAGCTTCTTCATGCTACGCTACGCTGAGAAACCATATGTGGATATCTGATCTCTCCTTTGTAGCAGCTAGACTTGCCACATTTTCAACATTTCAGCCTTTTTCCACCCGTTGAAACCCCTACGTTGGTTTATCGTCTAGTGTTGAAAGCATATTATTGGCAGACCAAGATTCACCGTTAAAAATTTAAAAAAATCTGATGTGACCACTCATACGATTTTCGCTGCTCACTCCTGTACAAACTGTTCCCAAAACGCTTGTTCCTCTAATTACCCCATGTTAATAGTAGAAATGATTTTATCACGTACCCGGTATCGCCCATGGTTTGACGATTTATCCCTACAACTTTTAGACTTAGGTTGCACTGGCCCAATACCCTTCTGTTTCTTTGCACACATTTAAAAATATTACTTAATAATCTCAAAAAATATATATAATTGAAACTCTTAGGATACTATAAAGAACAAAAGAAATAAAATAAACAAATAAATAAAAAACACCAGAAGACAACTGCAAATACCACAGCAAGAAAACCGAGTAGAGATAGCCGTGTGAATATAATACCTTGCATTTCCATTTTAATAATATAGAAAACTATAAATCTTTTGTAGAAGATTGAGAAGAGAAATACATGTGAATGTGTTACGTAAAAGGAAAGTGAGTCAAGAAAACCACGTGGTGTAATACGTTGCATTTGTATTCGTTATATAGAAAATTGTATGTATTGTGTGTTGAAGAGCTAAAAAGAAGAACATATGAATGTGCTGCATAAAAGAAGAGTAGAGAAAACCGTGTAAATGTAATACGTGGCATAGTAAAATGGATAGCATGAAAACCTTCTCCAAGAAAAGCATTTAGATTTCACAGTTTTCATCGCAATCGGATGAATGGCATAAGAGTGCATAGGGGACCACAAAACAAACATTCATTTATATTTCCTTATAGGTGCAAAGGGAATAGGGGAACACAGAAAGCTTTAAGAGATAGGCAAATTGTTTAAGAGCTGGGCGCTATGTTATGACTTTGAAGTTCCATTCTTTTTGCGCGTGTAGGACATAAAAGCACTAATAACGGTTTCCTATTTGAGAAAAACATGCATATTTGAAAATTCAAACCAATAAGCGATATCTCGAACACTGTTATGACCACAAAAGGTTTTACTTGACATAAATCGTGTGCATTAACGATATATATATATTGTGTGTGTTGAAATTTTGTCTATACCAAGTTTGGTATTTAACCGACTTTTCGTTTTTGAATTGTGCTGTTCTCTCTCTCTCTCTTTTTCTCTCTCTCTCTCTCTCTCTCTGTCTCTGTCTCTCTCTCTCACAGACACACACACACACACACACACACACACACACACACACACACACACACACACGCACGCACAAACAGAAACATACACACATGCATGGAAAACCTTGAAAAAGGAACCTCAGTCAAGGACGATCCTAGCAGGTTTTGAACCTTTGACTTCCCCCTCACGGACCTTTGCTACCTGTGTCGGTGGCACCTACCGTACACTAGGTAAGAAGAAAAATTATATTCCACACAAAAATTCGATATATACACCAAATACATGTTTGAGATCCACTTTGTAGAAAAAGGTCATGCGTGGGCTCCTGCCAACAGCATTTCCCAAATAGAAAAGCGGGTAAATACCAGATTTGGTAGTTAAGTTCAGCACCTTTCATGAATATAGGGCAAAGCCTTAAGAAAATACTTTAACGTAAATAAGCACCTCTTACATGAAAAATTAGCACTTGTTTTACTTTCTCAATAAATGGCTCGAATAACTTTAATTAAACTGTAACGTGTTAAGTATATTGTTATAAGATACGGTAAGGTGGCCTTATTCGTACAAATTTATAGTAACACCAACTTAACTTTATAAACATATAAAATCGTAACCGGAAATACTACTCATTGAAATTTTCAGTACTTAGGCATTCTGTGATTTTTTTGTCGAATTTTCAATTCGGTAAAAAATATTATTATTAGTTGAAACAATTTTGTCTGCAATTGGTACTATTTAGGGAACTGTCGCACCTCACTGACATTTTATTCAACTAAATTAACATTTAATTTGACTCTTAAGTCTTCTAACATTCAATATATACTTTGTTCAGTCTTTTGAGACAGTGGTAGACTCTGAACAAAGATACACATTAAACGCAATGAAAGAGATAGATAATACAAGAAAATAGTACTGAAGTCAAAATGTTAAATATCACAATTAGCAAATGTTACAAATGAAAACAATGTTCTTTTATTAGTTGCCAGCACATTCTTCATGAGCCTACTTTGCACACACTTGCCACTGAACCATATTTTCCATCCTAACCTCCCCACAAATGAAGCAAATACACGAGTCTTTATTTTATGTTGATCCTACCCATTTTGGCAAACCTTTCTCCTACATCATACTTCTAGATTTCCACTTGTTCTTGCCCTACGATTTTCGAAACTGTCGGTGAGTTTTCTCTTGAATTTCTTGAGTTCTTGGTTTCAGCCTGTTTTTCTGCTCTAGTAGCAATTTATAAGGTGGTGTTGTTAACACCTCTACTTTTTGCGCACATTAAGGACGTGCGTCGTATACGACACGAGGGATCCGAAGAGGATAAATTGCAATCAAATGTTGTCGTAACATGGCGTAATGGCGGTGCGATTTGAGCAAACTGTAATAGTGTGATTTTGGCAAAGCGCTCATTTCATGGTTCCTCGGTACTCCTAACCACGTGTAAGTTTAGCAAATATTTTACTGTAAAACTTAGGTAAAACCAGCATCTATCACTAAACATATAATAAGAATATGATAAACAAGCTATCATGGTCAGCATACTTAGACGATTGTTGTAAAAACTGCAGAAATATGAACAAAAAAGGTTCATATGTATACAGAAACGAAACGAACACCACCGACCTCACCAAACTACTACACAAGTTGATGCAGGTCTACTACTTAAAAAAATAATGCTACGAGTAGATGACACATGCAGACAAAGGCACTGTTCCTGATGAAAGTGGTGTGATTTAGGTGTGTTGCAATTAATTCAACGTCACCTATACAATTTATATGTTATATGGTGTATCATTTTATTGTCAAGGAACCTTAAACGACAATTACCCAATTCGGTTTTTACGTAGGTATCGTACATAAAATCAAGCGTGACTTTTTCGGTGGATATTGAGTACACGAGTAAGAGGACAAAAACAGCAACAGTAATAAATTAATAGAAATAATCGAAGTAATTCGCTCATAGTATATGTAGATGTTTGAATGAGTTTTCACTTTGGAGATGCACAATGAACAAACTCTAGTTTTTACAGCACGAACAGAAAGCAGCAACTGACATTCAACATTCACAACCAACAAACACAGCCTTGAGTAAGGTAGCAGAAGAATACAGATCTCATTGTACTGCAAGCGAATCACACATATAGGGGTATGCTAGGAGTTGCGCAGTGCTTTATGGCCGAATTTACTTTTATATTTAGTACCTGCGCGACCGAGCTTTGCTCGGCGTTTTGTTATTGTTGTTCTTCTTCCTAACAAGGTTTACGCCAAAGGCTAAATGAACTGATCGGTTCATCTTTTCAATTGCCGTTCAACATTTCTTCGTCCAGAGGAACGATAAAAAAGCTTGCGGTGGGCCTCGAAGAAGGCATCCTTAAAACATGATCTTCCCACTCCTGATTGGGTTGAATGTCAAGTATACTATCTTCCTTGATTTGTGCTCTTATATCAGTATTCCTCATTGGGTCTAATCTTGTTACTAGCAATAGTGGTCGTAGAAGTCTCATTTGAGATGCTTCTACTCTAGCATTCTCAGAACCCAAGTTTCTCAAGCGTACTTTGTGCTGGTTTTGACACGATGTTATGCAACCTTTGTTTTACCTCTCATCTCATGCTTTTGCCGAAGTGTCTTTTTATGCATCCATTTATTTTCATATAGATTTGTTTTCCTTTTTTGCTTTTCTTTTTTGCTAAATCGTGTTTTTTGGGAGAACATATTTATTTAGATAAACTTGAAAAGCAAACCGTTAACTAAATATAACTTTTCATCATAATTGCTAGAACCGTTTCCGAGATACAAGATATATAGATACGTATAAATACATCATCATTATCCTCACCATCATCATCGTTGTCATCATTTCAGCCGTAAGACGTTCACTATTTAACATAGACCTGCCTCATAGACATCTAGCTAGTTCGAGTTTTTCGTTGAGCATTTGTTACACAATGGAATTAAGTTTTTTGGTGCTGCCGTCGACTCTATATTCCAGGACGTTAACACATTGGCCAGGGTCCTTCATCTTTTCGCCAAGTTCTTCCCTGTGTACCTTCACTCCGGTCACTTGCTAGTTAATCTCCTCCGATAGCTCATCTTCAAATCGCACATTCCTGTTTTCATCACCTCCATTCCGGAATTTACATTTTTCAACTCGGCTTCCATTTTTTCCATTTTTATTTCCATATCTTCCATTCCGGAGTATACATTTTTTCAATTCGGTTTACATATTTCTTTTTTTGCATCTGCCGCGTTCCGGAATTGTCCATTTCCCATTATGTCCATCTTGGCTAACATTTGTTTCATCAACTGCACCATATGGTGCTTTTCATCGCACTCCTGAGACCAATTGTGACAACTTTATTTTTTTAACTATTTCTTTGTTTTATAAAAACAACGGAGCGGCACTATGCAAAAACGCTATCAAACAATAACAAATACTACAGGAAACACAGCTAGTAGACAAAGTCGTGTGAATATAAGACACATTTCTATTTAGAGAAAACGATGTGAATGTAATAGCGCCTCCATTTCAAACACACAGAAAATTGTATGACTTGTTTTAGAAGAGGGAATAAAAATATTGTATTTATTTTGTGTTTTTCAGGGAAAATGTTTGTAGAAGTGTAAGTGATGTGAATGTGTAATCTAAATGTGAGCAGAGAAAACAGTAACTGTAACAGTAACAGTGAACGGAGTAAAAGTGAATGTAATATGTAGCATTTCTATTTCAAACACACAGTAAAGGGTGTGCCTTATTTGTAGAACCGGAAATACATTTTTGTTGCAAATTTTTTTTTTTTTTTTTTTTTTTGAGAAAAATTGTTTGTAGACGAGTGAGTACAGAAAGAGATGTGAATCTGTAAAATAAAAGCCAGTAGAGAAAACAATAGGAATGTAATACATAACATTTCTATTTCAAGCATACTAAAAATTGTATGACTTATTTGTAGAGGAGGGAATAAAAAATTACTTTTTGGGTGTAAAATTGCGCTGTTTCTGGAAACACGTCTATATAGATGAACTTAAAAAGCAAAACCTTATCTGAATACAAAATTTGATCCAAATCGTTAGACCATGAGGGTGTCAGGTTAGTGTTCATGTGACATTGGTATGGGCAACTTTGCGGGACAGTGCGTGATTAAACACAGTGCCCGCTCGCATGATCAGCAGCCTCTTCCTTATTTCAAGTAGGAAAAAGAGACGTTGCACTCCACTATCAATTTGCACGAGGTCACTCACGCAGAGCCTATCAAGGTCATTCGTCACGTCTAAGAATAGATCAGTGCATGCGATCGTGGCCGGGTTACAAAACGACCGCTCCGTGTAATATAAGTAAGGATATATTGTCTTTCATGTATAGAGAGAATCGTATGAATATATCGGATCAGATTTTTACTTTTTCTACGACGTATAGCAAGTAGAGGAAGTAGGTACTGTATTCCATCCAAAAGTTCGATGTCAAGATTTCACCGGAAACATACAACACCCCAAGGAAAATGGGAAGGAAAAAAAAAAAAAAAAAAAAAAAAAAAGGCAGATTCTGGAAGCGTATATTTCTCTAAGTCCATGTCATTTCTGCAGCCGCTTTACAATGGTAACGTCATACAATGGTGTCTTTAGCGTCGTTCTGTTGTCGTTTCTCATATTGAGTCTCAACTATTCAATGTAAGCGGTTGGCCGAGTGGTTGGACTTAGACAAATATGCGCTTCCAGAGTCTGCTCATTTTTTTTTTGTCTTAGGGTGTATGTTTTACGGCCCCCCGAATAAAAAAAGCATTTTTAGAAAAAGGTGTGTGTGTGTGTGTCTGTGTGTCTGTGTCTGTGTGTGTGTCTGTGTGTGTCTGTGTGTGTCTGTGTGTGTGTGTCTGTGTCTGTGTGTGTCTGTGTGTGTCTGTGTATGTCTGTGTGTGTGTGTGTCTGTGTCTGTGTGTGTCTGTGTGTGTGTGTGTGTGAGAGAGAGAGAGAGAGAGAGAGAGAGAGAGAGAGAGAACAACGTAACTGAAAAAGCGAGAAGTTGGTTAAAAACCAAATTTAGTATTTAAGTGTAATATTTTTCAAGGATGCGAGGCGAAGATTTTGAAGAAAATTCCTCCATCCTAAACTGCCCTTTACATGGAACAGTTTTCGAAAATTTTGATTTTCTCAAAAAATGGTTCTAACGATATTGATTAAAGTGCCACATGATTAAGAGATTTTTACGTAAATGAAATATATATTTTGAATTTTCTGGCTTTAGCCCACATAGTCCTGTTACTCTTGATGAGTTTCGCAAAACTGGCAAACCGTAAGAATTAGACCAAATATTACTGTGCAAAAAAGTTTAGATCTGGTTAAAACACCCTTTTCACGTCCAAATGAACTTTTTTGTGGTGTGAACCATTTCGGAGATATTCCTTGTTATTTTTTTGAGTTTTGGAATACTTAAACTTTCGTCAAATGGAAGATCGTTATTCATTTTCTTATACCTTATCCGTGCAAAGAGAACGGAGTTTTAAAGCTTTAAAAGATTTCACTATTGCTCAAAGCTTACTGTATTCCCAGGCACCTACAAGGAAATAAGTAATAAGATAATTTCTACAAACGTTTATCTCAACTAACACGAAGATAGACGAAGAAGAGTTTGTAAGAATGGTTAGTACAAGAGTAGAGAGAGTCACATGAGTGCAAAACATCAGATTTTTACATCTGAATTGAAGCTTTAATCAGAAGGTGTAAATTACTACTGAAGTTCAGGTTTAACCTGCCCATTATATTTCTATTTTTGCATTAAGTAAGTGCCGTTTCTATTTTGTTTACATTAGTTTGTATTCAACGAGGCTTTGTAAATTACTATAGCAGCATTCTATTTTACATTTTGGGTTTGGTAATATGTAATCGGAATCATGAATGCATTAACTGTAATGAACTTAAACTACTTCTATTTATCTGAGACTAACAGTACATTTTTTCTCATTTCGATAAACTTGTATTCGCAAATTTTGGCCCTACTTAGGAGATTCTAAAGATCCTTAATTACGACGCTCTGTTGATACACGTGACAAGCTTTTATTATTTGTTTATTTTTAAATAGTTTGTGTTCTAGGTGCAAAATTGTAAGCTATTGTCACCTAACTGGGCAAAAGATTAAAACGAATTTGCAGGCCTGGATATAAGAATGCGAGCATGCTTGGGTCGGAATGGTGTACGCGAATTCTTGGCATTACGCAACAGCCTAGTATGTTTTAGTGCATGCAAGCTTTATACAAAACTGGAGCCACTACTACAACGTTTCTATCTCGCCAACAGGAATGAGAGGGAATCAATAGTGTACTGTTACTAAATGCTTTATAATTTTGCAGGTAAATATGATATTATAATTACATTTAATACGGCACTGTTACTAAATGCTTTAGAATTTTGCAGGTAAATATGACATAATTACATCGAATAGGGCACTATTACTAAATGCTTTAGAATTTTGCAGGTAAATATGACATAATTACATCGAATAGGGCACTGTTACTAAATGCTTTAGAATTTTCCAGGTAAATATGATATAATTACATCGAATAGGGCACTGTTACTAAATGCTTTAGAATTTTCCAGGTAAATATGATATAATTACATCGAATAGGGCACTGTTACTAAATGCTTTAGAATTTTGCAGGTAAATATGACATAATTACATCGAATAGGGCACTGTTACTAAATGCTTTAGAATTTTGCAGGTAAATATGACATAATTACATCGAATAGGGCACTGTTAGTAAATGCTTTAGAATTTTCCAGGTAAATATGATATAATTACATCGAATAGGGCACTGTTACTAAATGCTTTAGAATTTTCCAGGTAAATATGATATAATTACATCGAATAGGGCACTGTTACTAAATGCTTTAGAATTTTGCAGGTAAATATGACATAATTACATCGAATAGGGCACTGTTACTAAATGCTTTAGAATTTTGCAGGTAAATATGACATAATTACATCGAATAGGGCACTGTTACTAAATGCTTTAGAATTTTCTAGGTAAATATGATATAATTACATCGAATAGGGCACTGTTACTAAATGCTTTAGAATTTTGCAACTAAATACGATATTATAATGACATCGAATATGAATATACATTCTCTAGTGCTTACCTATAGTAAATAGAGGAGGTGTTATAACGCAACCAACGTTTCTATACAAAGATTTTAGCGTAAATACACGTTTTGAGATCCCCGAATAGAAAGCGTCTTTAGAAAAACGCCCGTCTATTTGTATATGCCTGTAAACAGATTAAATCGAAAACGAAATATTGAACAAATATTCAAGCTTGTTATTTATTCAGTATCTTCCAAGAATGCTATCCAAAGATTTTCAAAACTTTCCCCTCAATTCAAACTATCCTATTGATCGAAAAGTGTTCGTTATATTTTATTTTATTAAAATGACACAAATTATTTTAATAAAACCCCTATGTGTTATTTATATGAATATCTAAAATTTTCTGGGCATAGCCTGCAAAGTCCTCTTTATGCTGAAAGGCATATATAATTGGTAAAACCGTAAGAGATGGGCAAAATATTACTACAAATAAATTTATATCTAATAAAACCACTCTAACTAACCCAGCGGTGCAACAACCCTATCCGGGCCAAGGCCTGCCGCCCAGCCGCTGCGTCCCCCACCTCTACCCACTATAGGCGTCATGGGTGGGGTGCAGTACTGGAGGGTGGTACGTAGTCAGCGCTCCGAGCCCTCCCGGCCGGTTATGCGGTCTTCATGACCTGGATTAAATCACACAATTTACGTAAACCGTATCCTTTGTGACGTCATCCATTTAGGAAATATTATTTGTTATTTGTTTGAATTTTCAAATACTGTATAATTTTTTTCAACTGAAAATCGCCTTTCTTTTTTCTTCTTTATTTCGTGGTCATCCAAAGAGTGCGGAATTTCAAGCCATCACATAAGGACACACTTTTTAATGTGTGACCCATCTCTCTTATACCTATAACGAAATGTGTAATGAAATGTTATCTCGATTAAGCTTTTCAAAGAATAGTTAGTAGATAGGGAAAGTCATGTGAATGTAACTCGTCAGAATGTTTAGCTATGGAAAAACTGCTTCACTAGCAAAGCAATATAGACAACAGACAAGCGTTCAAGGGGCGACAAGGGGCCCTGTCTCCTGGAATTTTTCTCTCCTGAGACAATAGTAATGAAAACAGTTCGATAAGGAAAGACAGTTGCATAATTTCGAGAAGGATGTATTCCTTCGGAAACAAAAGCCTTATTCTTTTGCAAAGGAAACGTTTCCTTAGAAAATCTGACAACAGTTATCTGAGTTATCTATGTTCTATTTACTATTTTGCCACTTTGCACTGCTTCTGCAGAAATAGCTTTTTTCCGCACTAAAACAATGACATACTTAACAAGCAGAGCAACGGGACTTGCCTTGCTGTCAGTTCACCATGATATTTGTGTCAGATGATGACCTTTTAAATATGTTAGATAGCGTTCCAAGAGGGCTTGATTTTAAACTACCAACATATTTGTACTTTTAATATTTCAGAAATGTTGAATTGAAGATACATCAACACTTGTGAAATATGTTGCAACATCCAGTTTATAGGAATCAGAATTTATGTAGAGGCATGCTACTCAGGTAGTGGAAATTTCTGCTTCAGAACCTAAAGGATGTACTTGTTTGAATTAATAACTAGTGACAATAATTGTGTGTAGTGTAAAGGCGTGGCAAACGGACAGGTTAAGGACGTTTTTCAAAATGAAGGCCATACTACTTATTGCAGAACCACAATTGGTTCCTTAATAGAAGCACTCCACATTAGATTAAACAAATTGAAATTCCTGAAATAAGATATAAGAACAGAAGAAAAAAAAAATTGAATCTTGTTTCCATTTCCGTTTGGGGCAAACGAAAACCAACATTTTTAGTCACTGACATCACTCATACAATAAAGCACACGAAATATGAATAACATCCTGTCTCTACGCACTTACCATAGTACCAGTTTGACCCTAACTTGTAATACCGTTGGTATTCCTTGCAGATATCCTTTTTCTCATAGACAAGCTTCTTCTAAATTTCTGGGCTTTCGCTGCTGCTGCCTTTACTTTTCAGTGCGGCTAGTTTTCCTAACTTTTAAACCATTTATAAATTCTGACCATGTCATAAAATCGGATTTTCTGGTTTTCCTTTTAATTCCTTGTTTACTTTTAATATTTAGGGAAGTAGTTGGGGGAGGCTTTGGCTGTTCCAAGCTTGTCGAGGATGTAGAAGCTTATATCTTACCCTCTTGTGTTGTGTTGTTCCCATTATTTGGGTTTGTCTCCTGAAGATTCTCCAAGGAAGCTTGTTTCTGAGACTCAAGAGTCTAATTTTCAACATTAGATTCTGTATTTTTATATGGTAATTAACGCGGAGCTGAATTTAACTTCAATAATTATGATGCAAATCATTAATTTGGATAGTATTCACACATATAAAAGTTTTAAAAGCTGTACTGAATTAATTGCGAGACAAAAATGGACTGGACTTTTCCCCGCTGGAGCCTTGTCCACCTACCCCGCTGTGCGGTTAAACAGAAATTAGTAGTAACCAAATGAAAAATATCTGTTACATGCTTCGTTTCTGTTGTTGGATTGTATGCTTCCTTTGAGATAATTTCAGATTCTTTCCACAATATGTCGACACAACGACTTCTCAATAGAGTGACACCAACTTTGGTAAGAAAATTACACTAAATATTCTTAGCAAGTGTCCATATGGCCCCATGTCCGTTTGTGCCAGTCTTACCCATGTATCTATGTATAATGGCTGCAGAATTTTGCTTTCTCTACCAGGTACATAGTAGGTAGAGAAGGTAGTTACAGCATTCCACCCAGAAATTCAATACCAAGACTTCACCGGAAACTCAGGCTCTGCGGTGCTCTGAATCCCCCTCTCCAAAAGCATTTTCAGTAAAAGTTCTGTGGGTGTGCCTGTGAACAGCATAACTCAAAAACGAAAAGACGGTTAAACACCGTACTTGGTATTCAGTACAGCATCTTTCTAAGAAAATTCCCCCAACCTTTACCTGGAAAAATGTTGAACAATTTTCATTTTCTCAAAAATAGCTCTAACAATTTTAATTTAAAATGCCGTATGTATAAAATATTGGAATGATAACTTACATATATAGCTTGAATTTTCTGGGAATAGTTTGTAAAGTCGTCTTCATTCTAGATGATGTTTGCATAACTGGTACGACCGTAAAAATCTTACTGAACGAAAGTTCGTATACATTCCACCCTTCGTATTTCAGTCAGGTATATTCCGAGGATGCGAGGTGAGAATTTTCGATGATTTTTTTTGCAACCAAATCAATACTTTACTTGGAAAATTGCACTTTCAAAAATTATTAAACTGATTTTAATCAACAATGCATGAAAGCGTATGTCTTTTACTTTTATGAAATTGTATAACCATGAGACCATAAAAATAAACATAATTAAAAATAAAATGTGCATTTTGATAGTGTATAAATTTGTCGTCATCGTCATCGTCGTCATCGTCGTCGTCGTCATCATCATCATCATCATCATCATCATCATATCACGGATTAGGAATTTCTCCTGTTGCGACTTCACGTTATCGGCCGCGTCGTAGCCGAGTGGTTAGACCTGGGTTCGATCCCAGGCAACCGCATGAGGGATTTGTGGTGGACGAAGCGGCGCTGGGGCGGGTTTCCTCCGAGTTCTCCGGTTTCGCCCGCCATCTCATTCCACCAGTGCTCCATCTTTATCCCATGTATCATCAGTGCCACCGCCTGCTGTGCCGTATGTAGTAAAAGCGGACGTTAAACACTACATAAACAAACGACCTCACATTTCTCTCCATCTCCCCATGGGTCTTCCGACACTTCATCTTCCAATCGGCTGGTACCCATAACACAGCTTAGGGAAGCGTTTTCCATCCATTCTTTGTACATGCTGTTTCCATCGGCTTCTATATTTCTCTTTATATATTTCTTTATATCTATATATATTATAGGAAGAATATTTAGTTCGTTTCTTATTTCTTTGTTTTTTATTTTGTCTATAATTGTACGTCCCTTAATAGTTCTTAGTTATCGCATTTCGGCTGCATTAGTTCTATTCCAATCCTTTTTTAATCACCCATGCCTCACATCCCTACATCAATGCTGGTACAACCATTACTTTGTGAAGTTTTAAATGTGTTTGTTTCCGTATGTTTATTTTTAATGTTGTTGCTAGCGTCTCAGAAATATACTGAAATGTATTTACTTTATTGTTTAGCGCTTCGTTACTATAGTAATGAGTTTCGTTGCATAATAAGTAACTAACTTTTTTTTTTTTTTTTTTCGAATGGATTTTTGTTTAAAATTATTTTGGATCGTACTGGGTGTTTACCACGTAATGCCATTATCTTTGTTTTATTTACTGGGTTCCTAAGTCCACACTTTTAATGTTTCTCTGATGCTTAAATTATTCTCTTTTTTGAGTGCCATCTTTTGAAATGTTAAATGCCTATTCTTTTGTTTGTGGCAAACTTGTGCTTAGCATACACTGGAGGTGAGAGAGTGGATGTAAACTAACAAAAAATGTCAATGCCTTTTTTAAATTAAATACACCGTTAGCTAGATAATCGAGTTTGAAAGTGGGAGTATGTGGCAACGTGGCACAAACTGTTGATCGGCTACTCAGCTACTACCGGCGTATCAATGAACTATTCTAGTGCTCTATAAAAAATCTGATGTGTTGCACTCACATGACAAACTTTTATTCCTATATATTCTTCGTGTTAAGATAAACATTTGAATAAATTATCTTATTATTTATTTCCTTGTAGGTGCAAGGGGAATATTAGAATACAGCAGGCTTAGTGCGATAGTCAAGTCTTTTAAAACTTTGAGATTCTGTTCTCTTTGTACACTTAACATATAAAAAAATGAACAACGATGTTCCATTTCACGAAAGTTTTAAGTTTTTCGAAACTCATACACATAACAAGGAATATCTCCGAAATGGTTAACCCTACAAGAAAATTTATTCGGACATAAATTGTGTATTTTAGCAAGATATACATTTTTTGTGCAGTATAATTTGGTCTATCTCTAACGGTTTACCAGTTATGCAAAAGTCGTCCGGAGTAAATACGACTACAGGAGCTATAGCCATAAAATTCGAAATATAAATTTCATTTGTAATAAAAATATCTCAGACATATGACATTTTAATCAAAATCGTTAGAGCCATTTTCAAGAAAATAAAAATTTTCGAAAAATTTTCCATTTAAAAGGTAGTTTAGGGTGGGGCTGTTTTCTTCAAAATCTTCGTGTCGCATCCTTGAAAGACATTAAACTTAAATACCAACTTTGGTTTTAAACCGACTTTTCGTTTTTGAGTTATGCTGTCCACAGTCTTGACAGACAGACAGACAGACAGACAGACAGATAGACAGACAGACAGACAGACAGACCGATAGACAGACAGACAGACAGACACACGCACGCACGCACACACACACACACACACACACACACACACACACACACACACACGGACTTTTCTCTAAAAATGCTTTTTATGGATTCAGGGGGTTTCAAAACATATTTCCTGTGAAATCTCGACATCGAATATTTGGGTGGAATACAATACTTCCCCTAACTGCCAGTTGAGAAAGTAAAACTATTTAAGTAACGTTAGCCATGTATTGAATTCAGATGTTTTGTTGCGCTGCGCCAGACACCATGTATGAAACATTACCTCAGATCTGGCATTTTCACGTAATTACAAATATTTGTTTGGTACGTTTAAAGGTCTGAACATCTGGCCTATTCTATTTGAAAGGCTTATGCCATGATGTGATAACGACCTCAATTGGAATCAGATTCTTGTTTTAAACGCCGCGCAAACTTACTAACTTACTTCCGACACCGACTGTAGTATTACATCTTTTAGAAAGTCACAAATGTGATAGAAGCATTAAAACAAGCATTTAATATGGTCTAATCAGTCAGAAATACATATATTCACTTGAAATGAACGAATACATGCTAAGTTCACGTCTACTTACTGCGCATGTACGCTGAGCAAAAGCGAGTTGCCCTATTCACTTGATTTCCTGAATTGTAGGGACCTAACATGATATTCATGTTCAGAATAAATAGTAAGGTAGTTTGTTTCTAACACTTACACATGTGGTGAGCACATGCAGTTTTCATATCGTCTTAAGACGTGTGTATGAAGCATTGGTGCCTAGGCTGGCAGCTAATGGCTATAGGTTAAGATACCTGCATTGAATATTTATGTGGGTATTCCAAAGGTTATGACACTCTTGCATGAAGCACCTCTTACGCTACTAATACCGTTATTTCGTATTGAATTTAACAATGCGATACTAGAAGTTGGTAAACTTTCAGGAAAGCATAATTCTTAATGTGAATTTACGCTCCACTGCAATATGTTTATGTGCAATTGTTTACACGTTTGGCCCGGTAAGTGTCAATTCTCTTCGACTTTTAATACACCCGATTTAAAACGGGACTACGAGCTTTATGCATGTACCTATCTACATCTAAAAAGAAAAGGAATTTGTATAACATGATGCAGAAATTTTGGAAGCACTTTCGCTTCCAACAATTACTCCAACTTTTAATAAGAATCTTATGAGCACCAAAGAACTCGAGTTAGTGAAATTAGCAATACAAAGTTTCTGACAAGATGCGCGTGGGTATGTGCAAGAGATATCAAAATATTTCAAGAAATGTATGTAAACATTTGACACTAATGTTCGCGCCCAAAGAATTCCACAGTCACGGACTAACCACTATTTGCGTGGTAGCTTTAGAAATAAAAATGGTCATACTTTTAATAACTGACATTTATTAGGAGTAACAAGTATGCAATAACATTGGAATTAATTTGAAATAGAGTTCAGAGCAAGTATTCAATACCTGACCTCACATCTTTTGCGGCTTGGAAAAATAAAACAATTGCATGCGATTAAGTAAATATTCTGCACGATCTACACGGATATGCAAAGAAAATATAGACAGCTGATGCGATGTTGCCAGTTCTACCAGAATTAAGAAAGCAACAAATTGTCGGTTTTTTTTTTTTTTTTTTTTTTTTTTTTTTTTTAAATTTAATTTACACAAAAACCGTTGAATCTATTGAAGTACACCAAAGGATAAAATTGTCCTGTATTCAGTTGTCTATGAATGACATAGATATGACATACGTGCCATAAATCAAGAACCTTTCATCAATAATAATTCAGCCAAGTGATGATAATTTTTTATTAAAATATTTTTCCAAGAAAACTATAAACGTTTCAGCTTTTTAGTATTAGACTTTCTTGTTATTTACAACAAGAGAAATTCACTGTTGAAGTCTGACGGATTATTTCACTTCCATACTGTACTGATTTAGTTTATAAATTTAGACTGTTCTGTCCACTCCTTGGGCAGAAGTATGTGTGCATTACTTAAATGGAATCATTTCACTTGAGATTTTATGGTAGGTGGAGTAAAGACCTCTGATATGTATATTTACAACATGATTGTGGGGTACTATTGGGGACTGCGTTGGGTCACTAGCATCGCTTTTGTGTTAACGCAGAGAGCAACAACACACAGACGCACTATAACAGGGTTCTTGGCATTCGTCTTTAATTATCTGAAGGAACATTTCCGCAGAGTAAGACACCCATAAATCACAAAATTATGGCAGAGTGGCGCCCGCTGGGGACCACAATTAGAGATACTGCTTCAGCAACACGTCGTCTCTTAAATGTTGTCTCTGTTATGCTGATGGTCTGGAACTCTGATTCTCAAACTAAATTATGTACACTATCATTCACCCTTGAACTTTTCTAGTTTCGTAGCTCTTTAGTATAGTTTTGATTTATTTTATTAGCACTAAACTAGTTGAATACTACATTTTTCTAACTTTTTTCAGCTCTACCTCTAGCCAGTTAATAAAAACATCTACAAGAGCTATAATGATTGACACCTCATGGAGATATCATTATCATCATCATCATCATCATCATCATCATCATCATCATCATCATCATCATCATCATCATCATCATCATCATCATCATCATCAATATAATTCTTCTTCTACATCATCATCATCATCACCATCATCTTCTTCTTCTTCTTCTTCTTCTTCTTCTTCTTATGATGATGATGATTATGATTATGATTTTACTGTTATTTTATTGTTATTGTTATTTTGTTGTTATTTTGTTGTTATTTTGTTATTTTGTTGTTATTGTCATTTTGTTGTTATTGTTTTTGTTATTGTTAACTCGAGCACCACCGCTTCAAGTCCCAGCATGAAACTCTCGCCTTGCCTAACGAAAGATATCAGACCCCATAAGTTGACTCCGAATTTCACACGGTCGGTCTGGGTGGCTCAGTTGGTTAGACGCTGGTCTACTGATCCCAAGGTCGCGGGTTCAAACCCGGCCCAGGCCGATGGTTTTTAAGTGTGCTTAAAAACGACAGCTCCATGTCAGTAGATTTACTGGCATGTAAAAGAACTCCTGCGGGACGAAATTCCGGCACACCGGCGACGCTGATGTGATCCTGGCAATTGACAGCGTCGTTAAACAACAAAATAATAAATTCCGAATTTCACTGACGTTTGGAACGCCTATTTGTTGCGATTTCTTTGACAGATTCCATTTGGACTGCTAGCATCTGGGATATACATAACCTGAAATTACCATTACGTAGGTTGAAACAGCCTTAACTTTCGAGACGAGAACATCCTAGTACCGGAATGGTGACTTTGGAATCTTTTTGCAATCGTGCCTTTTTCAACAATATAAGTTATTTGCAAAAAGGTTTGTGGAATGTATTATGTGTGAAACGAAAGCTCGAAATCTCCATGATAGGATGTTTACCTTCGGAAAGCATAAATTTACTTAAAACCAATTGAGCATCCAAAATTCTGCCTCATGTTACGGTATTCGTGGTAAGGACAAGAGGGTAGGTACCTGCCTCAGAATACCAGTCATTTTCAAGAATGCGCTAGACATATATTTCAACATTTGTTCTGAATGTGGCACTACTACTTATAAAGAAAGTGTTATTATAGTAACCAATTGGTTTCGTTGTGCAATTGTGTTATACATATTATTTTGGAGTTAGGTTATCATGTACAGAAATAAGTATTTCTGATATTAATATACATGCTACTACCATTTTATTTGCCGATGGCCAGGTGGTCATTAGTGAGACTGCAAATGCTGTTCTAAAGGTGGTCTTCAGATTAAGTCAAATTGCATTAGATTTTAACCTGAAAATATCCGTTGAAAAAACGAAAGCAATGGCATCAAGGAATAAGAATCGAGTTGGTGTTAGATAACAAAATAGTGAAACAGGCTAACACCTCTGCCCCACTTTTTCTCCTTTAGTAATTTTTAGAAAAGAAAAAACGATGGTTGCATATGTGCCGGATGTCAGCAACACTAAACAACTTACATTAAGTGAAACAAATCACTGGACGTTCCAAATGTTGATTGAACGGAAGACGTAAAGAATAGTCAATTGACACAGTCCCGAGAAAGCTTCTTAAGGATTTCAAGCAATCATATCACAATGTTTCCTTGTCTGAGATTGGAAAAGGCAGTGTTATATCATTATGTAAAACTTAAACTTGAATGCTGACAACAGCCACATTTTATTCAATTAGTTTTGAAGAAAACTCTGGCACTTTAGATACTGCTAGCACACTGTATTTTAACCGATCGCGTTAAAGGCTACAAAATGATTGGTTTACTTAAACTTCTTTAAGCCTGGTAAATACAAGTGTGTTGTATCAGCATCATTGATGTGCCGGAATTTGTCCCATGTGAGTTTTGTGCAGAACCATAAATAGAGACAAGCAAAGTCGGAAATTGAAATTCCAAATCATTCTATCATTATGGGTATTATTCACTTACACCCTCTGTGTGTGTGTGTGTGTGTGTGTGTGTGTGTGTGTGTGTGTGTGTGTGTGTGTGTGTGTGTGCAGTTTGTACTTGTTCTCACTGATAATTTACTTCAAGCATAGGAGTATAGGGTAAACACAGGGAGGGACATCTCGCACCCCGAGTCCAACTCAGATCTATTGTGGCTACCACCCCCTAAGAAGCAGGGATGCAGTGAGGGAACCAGAGGGTGCCTCAGGATCGCAGCTAGGCAGGTCACAAGGACGCGTGAAAGTCCCTAACGAGTGCTGAGATCTCTTCATCTCGGCGTCAGGCCCCACCGAAAAGCCACCACACCCCGCGAGTTCGGTGTCACTCCGGCGCCCCCCCCCCCTCCACCCGACGGAGGACAGTGGCCATCCAGCTAGCGCTGAGAACAACAGCTACCATGTGCAAGCATCCCCGCCACCTGTCCGGCCCCGTCAACATCACTCACCTGAAAGCACATCTGTCGGATAAGGTAATGGAATGAAGGGAAATTATAGAAAGGAACTGTGATATGAAAGAGTGCACCCCAGCATTCGCCTAAGTGACATGGGCGAACAACGGAAAAACCCATGCCAGAGTGCGCGGCCGTGGGGATCGAATCTACGACCTCCCGAATGCGGGCCACATACGTTACCGCCAGAGCTGTCCCGCTCGGTTATTTCAAACATACTACGATGTTAGGCAATTAGTTTGCATGCCAGAGCTGCACTGGAAAATGTGAATGTTTATTTTCTGCCCTACTGTGTCTGGATGTTCATATGTTGAGACAAGGCTAACTATAAGCGCCTTCTCACACCCCCTGCGCAACACAGTCGTTCATTCACTTGTATCTGCAAGCGTGTTGATACCTTGGTACGAGCTCTGCTAATGAGGTATATCACATTTTGTGCAGAGCATGACGGATTTTATTCTGAATCACTTGTTTGAACATCTAGTATATCACAGTAATAGCCCTGTACACCGGAAAGTAGACCACCCAACCTACTGCTGAGTGTCTATCCTAGTCACCCAGTACATACAGCTACGTCATATTTCTGAGCTTCTGTATCTTCAGCCAGCATTACAAATTTCAGTTGCGATAAATGCTTTCAGAGATACAGAGATACCCGTTAGTGAAGTTCAAGGGTTATTTAGTTGAAGGAGTAGTACCTCTCCTGTTCAGAGGGCGCCTGAATAGTGGCGCCCACCTCAGTTTATTTTAGAGATTGATTAGTGCTCCCTATAATCTATAATCTCATTTTTGCAGACGGTGAAAAGTGATGACAATAATTCATGATTGCTCGAAATGAACCCGTTTTCAAGGGTATCAGAATTTCTCACGAAAGCTAAATAGAGTTGAAACATAATAGTGTGACGCCGGCCACGGCGCATAACAAGGGAAGGCCGGGACCAAGCTACCTCGCATCACACATCAGCCGCGGCGCATACCAAAGGATCTCGCGGTCAAGCTACCACACATCACTCACGCGAGCAAACATATGACAATGAGAGCGGGAGAACCAAATGTTTTTTAGGTTATTCGAGAAGAGTCCGGCCGCAGACGTATTTGTAGAAGTTCGAGACAGGTCCGTCTTATGTCATCCTCACTAGATAAGGAGGCGAGATAACGAGCAGAGGAGTGATTACAGACTTGAGTCACCGAGGCCAGTCAGTTTTTAGTTTTAGTGTGTGCGTGTGTGTCAGTTGCGTGAGTACGATCACATCGAAAGGAAGATGGCGAACAGTTAATGAGCGTTCAGCGATTGTATCGTCAAAGTCAGCTATTTGAGAGACAGAAGTTAAAGAAAGACAGAAAGGAATGAGTCAAGGTTACGAGAAGAAAACTGTTGTGAGTTGCAACATCACAGAATACTGTGTTAACGTCAGTAAAACAGAATTGTGTTATTGTGCATTCGCTTAGAAGAAAATAAAGTAAGAAAAAGTAGTTGGACTCGACGTTTGTCGTTTTTGTTACACTGGCGTCAGAAGTGGGATTCGTCGAACTGTTATTTTGTTACAATAGAATAGAATGTCTTCACATTTCCTTAATATCTGGTTGTAATCAACATTTTCACAATTTATCTTTACACTTGACAGTCTGAAAAGTGAAAGGTACTAACACAAGATTGGAGCCAGTGAGTGGTGGACTGATACAGTAAATTCATAAACAAAATCGCCATGCTAACAGAACGGAAGCAGGAAATTCTCAATAATACGAAGGAAGAATAGCTGCACGGCTCTTATATTGTGCCCACGTGTTTTCTCGCTTACGTTTTCACTCTCCCCTTAGAAGTTCGCCTGTCCTATGGCGCCAGCTCAAATAACAGTAATAAACACAAACAGGAACAAAGAAAATATTTTTCCGGTTGGATTGCTGTTGACGAGCTGTTCCAAAATGAAAGGCCGGAGTTAATAATTTAACCTTATGTTTGCCACCCATTCTGTTGTTTTTATTGATTCTGCTTTGTCCGCTGCTTTTTTGAAACTCTTGAGTATGTTTCGCTCGCAGGCGAAGCTGGGCACCTCCCACACTGCCGTGCGAGGTGTGAATGTGCGACTCCATGCTCTTTTGTTTCTAGGAACATCCAAAGCTGTATTATTATTATTATTATTATTATTATTATTATTATTATTATTATTATTATTATTATTATTATTATTATTATTATTATTATTATTATTATTATTATTATTATTATTATTATTATTATTATTATTATTATTATTATTATTATTATTATTATTATTATTATTATTATTATTATTATTATTATTATTATTATTATTATTATTATTATTATTATTATTATTATTATTATTATTATTATTATTATTATTATTATTATTATTATTATTATTATTATTATTATTATTATTATTATTATTATTATTATTATTATTATTATTATTATTATTATTATTATTATTATTATTATTATTATTATTATTATTATTATTATTATTATTATTATTATTATTATTATTATTATTATTATTATTATTATTATTATTATTATTATTATTATTATTATTATTATTATTATTATTATTATTATTATTATTATTATTATTATTATTATTATTATTATTATTATTATTATTATTATTATTATTATTATTATTATTATTATTATTATTATTATTATTATTATTATTATTATTATTATTATTATTATTATTATTATTATTATTATTATTATTATTATTATTATTATTATTATTATTATTATTATTATTATTATTATTATTATTACCGCCTCCGTAGCGCAGTGGTAGCGCGCCTGCCTGTGGCGCGGAGGACCCGGGTTCGATCCCCGGTACCGGCATGGGATTTTTCCCCCGCTGGGAGGTCTGGTACGGGGTGCACTGAGCCTCGTTAGGTCCCTGGGGACCAATTGAGGAGCTATCCTGATAGAAAGGTAGCGTCCCTAAAAGGTCAAAGTAGTCGCCTTACGGTCAGGGGAGTCGGCGTGCTGACCCCCGCCACCCCCAACCTGCACTCCTCCGTGGCCTTGGTTGCGGCTCGAGGACGCAGCGGCCGGGCGATGAGGGTAACCTCTGAATAAGGGGAACGCGCCCTAGGGAAAATTATTATTATTATTATTATTATTATTATTATTATTATTATTATTATTATTATTATTATTATTATTATTATTGTTATTATTGTTATTGTTATTATTATTATTATTATTATTATTATTATTATTATTATTATTATTATTATTATTATTATTATTATTATTATTATTATTATTATTATTATTATTATTATTATTATTATTATTATTATTATTATTATTATTATTATTATTATTATTATTATTATTATTATTATTATTATTATTATTATTATTATTATTATTATTATTATTATTATTATTATTATTATTATTATTATTATTATTATTATTATTATTATTATTATTATTATTGTTGTTGTTGTTGTTGTTGTTGTTGTTGTGTGATGAGTATGAGTATTGTTGTTGTCGTTATCATTGCCATCAGCGGCGGCAGCAGAAGCAAATAATAAAAACAATAACAACAATAATAAAAACATTAACATTAACAACATTAAGAACACTAACAACATAAACAAAAATAACAACAATAATTATAACAATAACAATAATCATAATCATCATAATCATAACAATAACAACAACGATCATGATGATGATGATAATTAATAACAAATAAATAACTGCAAAATAATTTTGTTTAAAACAAAATGACACAAACGGGCCCGGGCTGGGTGGTACACTATAGCCTCTTCTCGGGCTTGGTTGAGGTCAGGAATTTAATGTCGGCCTGTGCAGACACCTACCAGACACGCAAAGCTGAACCTTGTGCTTAACAAGGACATTTTAGTAGTAATTTCTAACAACTGACTAGGTAAGTTCTCAACCAACTTCTGCGAATCATCTATCCGGCGTGAATGTTTTAGGTGGTACCTATGGTGGTACCTATGTACGTATTATATCCCAGACATTTGGAGAATGTGAGCTGTAAAAATATCAGAACTAATCTAATCGTCCTTACAAATATGACCATATTAAACTTTTGTTTATCTTTCGAGGTATTCCGAAGTTCTTCAAAGGCATCCTTCAGCACATTTAGACACAGCTAGATTGCGCCGCAGTAACGTGTGAGGCTCACAATCGGGAGTTCGTGATTCCCGTGACCGATCTTCATGACCCATGGGTTTTTTGGGGGGTTCCCCAGGTCACTAGGGGAATGCTGAAAGGGATAATTACATCTCCTGAATTTCTCATCCCTCCATTTCACATCACTTTTGTTTTTGTTGGTTCTCTCAGTGTTCTAAGTGTCGGCGGGATTTTCGGCGTGCATGGCAAGTGCTTGCTGTCTGTAAATCCTGGTCCTCCGGTTTAGGAGAGCTCTCCGAGTCCGGAGCCCTGCAAGAGGGAGAGGAGCCGGTGTACAAGCCGCCACCGGGGAACTCAAAGCTGTAGATGTTAGGGACCCAGTTCTCTGGTGTCGTCGTTGTTGAGCGCCCTTAAACCAAAATCAAATTCAAATTCTGGTGTCGTCTCTCCTGAGGTCCGAGCACCTCACTCTTCATTTCCGGAGGCATAGGCAAAAAAGATCTACAGGTCAAGGTGCGAAGTCCCTACTCCGAACCTTGTCTATCCTGTCTATTCTAGCAATACATTCAAACAAGCAGCTTATAGGAACCTGGCACACTTTAGACATAGAAATCCTAGAAGTGTGTTGATTAAAAGCTATGATTGCAAATATTATAACATTTAATTGTATAGAAAAAATATCTAAACGCTCTTTTATGCATAACATAGCAAAATACTGCATCAAAAGGGCATATGCACTCTAAAAGAGGCTTTAAGTTTGCAATAGCTTAACACGTGCTCATAAGAAACAACGAGAAACAAGAAACAATTAAGAAACGATGTTGGATTGCTGTAAACATTGGGTAATATACACTGAAGTTCACCCCAGAGCCAGCAGAAACACAAGCTAGAGAAACAGGCGTTTAAAGAAACATGATCGAAGTAAACATGACCTTGAAACCCCTCAGAAGAGAGGCAGAAAGAAAGGCGATGAAAACATAGACACGTGTTCTCCTAAAATGGTGATGAAGCATTCTCAGCAAACAGGAGTGTTTTGTTGCGCAATAATACCTCGCTGTGGCTTATGTTTGGCAACAAGGTTTATTGGCAATAAAAACGGTGCTAATTTTAACTTCAGACCACTGCATTAGACGCTGATATGGCGAGAACTTTGATTGTCTTGTTCATTCTACCTCATCAAGTCTCAATATTTGTCCTTACTGGTAGTATATCGGCACATACTGATGAAAATGTGTACCCACTTCTCAGCTTCTCTCTGTTTCAAACGCATTTAAAACACAATTTTCAACGGTTATCTGTGATGACCAGGATCCCATGTTTGATGACCCGAACATTTTCGAAAATCACATATAAAATGACTAGCATTATGTTTTAGAATGAGGCAATAATTACAAAATGGCCTAGAACTGAGATAAATTAAATTGAAATTGAAATGGTCACAGTTACACGAATTATCACCGGGATGTTTCCCGCACGACAGCTCGACGTTTAGCATTACATATTTACGTACTCCGTGTCAACGTCGCAATAGCTTAGTATGTTGTGCGGGATGGGAAACTGCTCGGTTTTCAAGAAGGAACTCGTGTCCAGAAATGCACGGTTTGGGCACTGGAGAGTGTCGAAATCTGAGAAAGAATGGTTGCGACAATTTATTACGATTCGTGTTGGTATCTTAATATGCTAGGTATCCAACCCTTTAGTCATCTGTGCGCTAGCACGAACGACCTGAGCCTAATAAAATTCCATTCCATCCGCATGCGCTACTTTCCTCCATAGAGACCTTGATGTGCATCCTACTGTGTTACTTGGGTAGTTTAGAGTACCGTAACGCTTTTTTAACAACAGTGCGACACGTACCAGTACACATTTGTGGAAATGGTTGACATGAGCTCCAGCACACTTTGATGCAAATGTCCAAAATTATCTCAACGTCGCATATCCAAATCCATGGATTGGTAATGGTGGACCAGTTCCATGGCCAGCACGGTCACCAGATCTGACATCTATATTATTTTCTGTGGAGTTGTATGAAGAGTATGGTGTATGACGCTCCTGTAACATCAGCGGTCGACCTAATTGCTCGAGTTCATCGAGCGACTGAAAATCTTCAGACAACCGCATGTATTGGGCCATGTGCGTGAGACTCAGCACCGCCGATATAGGCTCTATATTGACATAGGAGGTGCACAGTTGAAAACCCGTTTGTAAGAAACTCAAAACACCAGAACCATCCTCGCCTCACAGCCAACCACTTCGCCAATTGAACCACCTCCGTGTTCACCGACAGAACATTATGTTCCAGCCTGTGACACCACAACGAATCTGTCTACTGACCTCATATAGACAACACAACCAGAGGCCGAATACCGAGCGCCGAGTCACCAAAACCGCACGAAGCTGCAGTGCGCGGATTACATCGGCAGCTCCCTGACGTTCTCCTCAACGCAGCCCGATGTCGTTGGTCTTTTTGATGAAAGCGACACGCATCGCCACAGCCAAAGGACCGTTCCCGCTTATATGCCTAGAATTCTAGGATAGGGCAGACGCCAGCACCGACGCCCCACGCTGCCACTACTGTGGCGTTTGCACCATTACCACATCCTGCACCAGCCATGACGTGACAAGCCGGCCCGTGTACTGCGCCACGTGCAATTGCACTGGTCACTTCACGGACCAAGCGGCATGCCCCAGGAATCCCCGCCGTCAGCAGACTGCTGCCCAAGTGCAGCTAGTACAACAGCCAATCTCCAACCCCTGGACCAACACAACCATACGCTAACCGCACGCAGACACCAGCCGACAAACCGCCGAGCAACAAGACACCACAAACGACAATCTCAACACTTCAGTACTCCACGACACCGCAGTCTACGAAAACTGCATGAAGCAATACAAACACTCATCAACCGAGTTACAAGATGGGAAGCAGCTCTTGCTCATGCACTTAAAAAGTCCAGGACACCGACAGAAGAATATGAACAACCACACACGACGCCGAGGCACAGACAGCAGCACTTCAAGAAGAAGAACACATCGAGACACGACAACGAAGACGACAACGCCAACACACAGAAACATCAGGCCAAATTTTTTACCACCACCATGGACAACCCTGCAATGACCTCTGCACCTTACCATTCATGACATGTACTAATAACCCACATCCTCAACATCAAATAAGTGAATTATTGAACGAAAAATAAAATAAAAACACAAAATAACCATTTTAAACCCCAATTAACAAAATAGCTACCTCGCGGCTGAAGAGAGAACACTCTTAAAACAGCCATAGGGCGAAATAAGCCCTTAAATCCCCTTAAAAAAGCACTAGCCGTTTGTAGGGCAGGATTGAAAACGCAAAATCATAACCGTCCCCTGGCGTTCTCAACGAAGGCTGTGTAAATCAATTTCAGTCATTAGTAATTTATAGACTGAAATTAAATGTTTTTGTTTTCCGGTATCTGTTTAAAATGGTGAATGAGCTATCGAAATCGGTTGAGGACTTTTGAAGACTACCCTACGCACAAATGTTATAATTAGAGCGCTGAACCGCGTGCAGTTACATTTGATACGAGTTAGTTGGACACGGAGAATGAATGACGTAACCGGTACCGCCCAGCCGTCGAATGTACACGCGTATCAGCAGACGCCTACAGCTGTGTACATGCGAGAGCAGCAACAGTAGAAACTGTGTTCACCAAACTTGCCTATTGTTGCACAATCTTCCTCCGTCTCTAGTTGTAGTATTAGTATATAGTGTGCAAACTGTCTAGTCCATACTTTTACACCGTGCTCTAACACAGTTTCACCTCGATGCAAAGTATGGAAATTTCGAAATAATGTATGAGCCGCAATTCAGCGTTGGGTCGCTTAAGATGGTACTACGTCTCTTCGATATCGTTAGTAATTTTGTTGTTTAACGACGCTGTCAATTGCCAGGATCACATCAGCGTCGCCGGTGTGCCGGAATTTTGTCTCACAGGATTTCTTTTACATGCCAGTAAATCTACTGGCATGGAGCTGTCGTTTTTAAGCACACTTAAAAACCATCGGTATGGGCCGGAGTTGAACCCGTGACCTTGGGATCAGTAGGCCAGCGTCTAAACTAAGCCACCAAGACCGACCTCTTCGATGTCGTCAAATGTACACATGCATAGAGCAAATTACAATTCAGGGGAAACTTCAGCGCTGAAATACGCGAATCTTGTGGCCTCCAATACAAATTGTAGAAGAGAAATCGAGCTAATTTCCTTAGAACTGTCCTTTGTCTTAAGGGTGGTTTTGTGTTAAAACGCATCGCAGAAAGATGCATGATTAATGTCCTACATAAACCAGTGTTTTGCAACAAATCTAGCGCTAAAGGGAAAACGCACTAGCTGCAATATTTCATTCAGTGTAAACTGTAGGATAACCAGTTAAGCTATGGCATCTATACCCCATCCACACTATAGGTCGGAAAGAGGTCAGTAACGGGCCTATCCCACCTATACGACCGACACCGATGCAACGGTGAAATGGTAGACAGCAGCTAGACCTGGAGGCAGAAGGGACAACGTATCAGGGTCAACAATGTTAGGGGCATATATTTGTACTGGTAATTGAGTGCAAGGGTAATGAACAATATTACATTCATGTTTGATTCATTTATGGACTTATTATTTTACTTATTAAGAGTGGTATGTTTTCAGCGTTGTTAGCACCTTCAATTTGTTAGTAACCATGCCACAGAAAACGTGACGCAGGGTGGGCGAAACGAATGCTGTAATACGTTAATGAGTAACAGGTTTAGAATGCTTTCTGCAAGGGCAATGACCTCACATTATCTATGCCAGTGGCCCGCGCATTGAGGTGTGAAGCACAGTAGTCGGTCTAACTGACAGGCGTTGCACATTTCGCGTCGCAGTTAATACGATGCAAGGAAAATATCAGATAGTAAACTATGTGATTGGTGTGTGGGAAAACTGTTAGACCTAAGTGGATACATATTATTGTGCCATTTATCACTCTTACCCCTAAGAGCCTGTAGGCTTGGAACCAGAGTTGCGATAATTAGTTTGATCTTTACACGGCTTCCCAATTAAGGGGCAACAATATCACCTGGCTTTAAATGTCAGGCTAAGCTCTACCAGGAATCTGAGTCAGTAATGCGCTGACGTCGACTGTTATTTAAGGCGTCGATGTTAGGTTCAGCCGACGGTGTTACATAATTGGTGGTGAGGTGCCGGTGTTAAATTAACACTTCAATTTCAAGAAATCACAGAGTATTCAAAATTCAAGCAAAACGCTTACTTCGGAGTTGACGGAGCTCACAGAAAAGCTTAAAATAAGTTGGATCCATTAAAGAGATCTATATTATTGCCTAGTTTGTTTTTGTCCATTTCTTACGTTACCAGCGAGGCAAAATAACTTCCAAATGAAGGGGATTTTATAAGCTATTCCTAGAAAATTCTGGACTTACACATTCTAAATATCCTAAACATACGCTGTTGTAATTAACATCGTTTTGAGGAAAAACGATTATCGACGTTAAGGTTAGTTTGGGCTGGGAGATATTATTGAACATTTTGTGTCCATCTTTGGAAGCTACTGCACTTAAATACCAACCCCCCCCCCCACACACACACACACAGACACACACCCAGACAGACAGAGAGAGCACGAACGTTTTAGATCAACGAACTAAAAGAACAGGGAAAGAGAACACCAACAGTATACACAGACAGCCAAATAACACTGGACTCAATGAATAACCCTAAAATCCACAAAGCATTAATATACAGAATACCAAATCGACTCAGGAAACTAAAAGAAAACTGGAAGATCAATCTAAGATGGATAAAGGCACATGTGGGACATCATGGAAATGAAATAGCGGACCAACTTGCAAATGGTGCAGCAAGAGAGAATGGATTAAAAGTGAAACTGCAACAAAACGCCGAAAAGTGAAGTTCTGAAAAATGGCAGCAAGAATGACAACAGAAATGAGAATAGACATCAAAAGGGTAAACTACAAAATCCTACTTTCCCACCACAAATGACAAAACAGATCACGGGAAAACTAAAGTGTACTACTATCATTTCAAAATGAATGACAATCCAATGTGTAAGTGTGACCAAATCGAACAAACTGTAAACCATCTGATATTTTAATGTAGTGTGTTAGACAATGACAGAACAGACTTCAAGGAAGCAATAACAATGGCAGGTGGATGTTGGACACTAGACAAAAAAGAATTTCCCAGAAACACACTAAAATTTTCAGTATGTTTGTTAATGGTATACATTTTGAAAATTTACATATAACGCAAGTTTTATGTATATTATTTCTAACTTTTGGACTCACTAATAAAATAAAAATGCCATAAATAAAATTACTCAGATTACTAGTAAGAAACTAGTGTTTCATTCTCTAATGTGTTGATTTATAATTATATTTAGTACTAAACAACATATGACAATGTAAATGCTTACCCATTTCTGTAGTATTACTCGCAATGTAAGAATACACACACATACACATACACACACGCACATATACACACATACACAAATACAAATACACAAGAAACGTCTCTAAAATGCGTTTTGTGGATTCAGTGGAGGGGGAGTCTCAACTTTTATTTGCTACCTACTAGGCACGTGTAGAAAAATTAATAATGGTAACACAAAGAAGTGCCTTTGTGATTTTCCTGTCCGGCTTGCTTAATGAACACACAAATTAATGCCGAAACTGGGAAACCTGCTCTCAGATCTTCCAGTGCTGTCCCGTCCTTTCTGCGAAATGATGTGACATACAGTCTCATTTCTAATTTGTGTGACATTTCCAAGCCTTCATTTGCTTTCCGTCGTCTATACTGCTTTGTTTATGTTGTGCTACCGGTGTTTGCACTGTCCAGCAACTAATTAAGCTTCTGTAAACTACAGTCGGAACATTACGCATATGATGCAAGGAAATACAGCTTGACATACTATTTTTCACAAAAGTAAATGGCCAACGTCAGTGAGACCTGCGCGAAGGGTCACCTGATTCTCAGGCGTTCTTGCATACATGATACGAGAATGTAATTGCCATATGCTTCCCTTGCAGTGCAGAGGACATGGCAGGATTGCTCTTTTATTTGCAGCAATTGCAATTAACATTTTATAAGTCATTCGGTTGCAAACTCTCGATCGTATTGCAGTGTTCATAAGACGGCGAACAAAATTACAACGCTACCAGAAAGAAAAATAGCCATGTAATTTGTCGATCTAAAGGAGGAGCTTAATCAGTAAGTGAATCCATTAATTTCTATAATTGTATATTTGGCACAGTAACGCTTCAACAAGTTTAGCTATTCTAAGCACAAAAATCAAGTGCTGCTCATTAAGTTTACATTTGAAGGCAAGGCACTCAACATTGTAATCGTTTTTACTTCTCGCCCCTTTACTTTATCAGAACAAAATAACATATTTGTTACAGATATACTAATGTGGAATTTGCAATATTTCCCCGTTAGTTTACAATGATTGCTGGAAATATTGCTTTTCAAAACTGCGAGATGAACCGATTGTTGCCATGCCCTCTACACAGCAAGGGAAACATGACAAATTTGATTCTTATACCATCTACGCGAGAACGCCTGAGAATTAAGTGACCTTTGACGCAGGTCACACTGAAGTTGCCCATTATCTTTTGTTAAAAATGGTATTATATTCTATACGTGGCCAGATGCACTGTGCGTTCGTTAAATCAAAAGAATTGCTAATCATAAAAGAGAAATTAACCTTTACATTTACAAAGCTGTCTTCAGTGAATCATGGTGCTTAGACCAGAAGGTAACACCTTGAGGTGTGAACACGTGGAAGCAAAACGGCTAGTCTATACTGACAGGCATTTCGCGGGGCAGTTGCTGCCATGCAAAAACATCAGGGAGTAAACTATGTGTGGGAAAGCTGTTAGCTGAAGAGACAAATCAACAACACACCGTAGTGGATGTATATTAAGGTGCCACTTGGGAAAATACTTGTATTTATATCCCGAACATCCCGTATCTGATATGGTCTGGTTTGCGTTTATAGCTCCATTAGTTGGTTTCCTAAGTGTTGTAGTTCTAAATTGGTTGACTTTGCTATATATTCATTTAATTTTATTTAACACGAGTTTTCCTGGAGTTTTTGGTGTTAAAGAACAAACAGATGACAGTTATGGGTGCATTTTACTTTGTTGTTTGCTATCACTGTGTATTTCTGGTGGTTGAATTTTTTTAGCTGTGGGTTTTCCCTTGTAGAGTTGAAGGCTACTTTTTTAGTCTAGTCTTGAACGATTCATTCCATCAGCAGGATGTCCTGTCTTCGGGTTAGAAAAACATATTTTGGGAACGCGTATGTCTGCAGATTCAGTTTGAATATCTGTTAAGTCCTGTAGGATGCTACTGATGCGTTTAGTGGTAAGCTTGTCGGGAGGCGCCAGGCTATTTAAGAGGTTGTTAATGCTGTTCCTGAACTTCTGCCAGTCTGCTCTGCGTAAATTCCACTCTGTGATAGGGACTCTTGAGTGTTAAGAGAGGAGTTGTCGTCGCTTTGAATAATATTGGTAAGGTGATTGCTTCCAAGTGGTAACTAATAAACAGGTTAGTTCGAAAGGTCATTTGTGTCAGGTTTGGAAACAGTTATATATATGCTGCTGGTTATCCCATGGATAACATCGTATGATTAAGTACTGCTGAGTTCATTAATACCAAGTGGAGCTTATCTAGTGGTATTTCCATAGTTTTTCCTCAGTAGTCGGTATTATGACGTACAGTACACCTGCTGTGACTGTGCCAGTCATCCTTTAAAATAACAAGTTTAGGTAGTCGGCATATGTTCGTCTGAATAATGTAACTATTCCTAAGATAGATATTGGAAATACAAACAGTTGTTGGTGCATTTACTAGAACAGCCGCTACTTCTAATGGGGTATTTAATAGAGGTTACCTGTGATATACACGGATTTTCACCCATGTTGCTACTTCTCCGCTAGTATAACTCGCGTGCATTACGATGTATTCTTTGAAATGTTTTAGATATAGGCGCGGTTATCTCGCAACATACGAGATCAGATTGGTGCTTATTAATTAGATGTAGTGAGTATTCAAATTGCGGTCGGAAATCACTAATATCTGCTCATATATATACACCCTAGGACAAAAAAAAAGGCAGACTCTGGAAGCGTATATTTGATTATAAGTCTGTCGTTTCCGTGGCCGGTTTACAATGGTGTCACGGAATGCGTATCTTTAGCGTCGTTCTGTTGTCATTTCTCACATTGAGTCTCAGCTATTCAATGTGAGTTGATTAAAAAAAGATTATTTTGTTGTTTAACGACGCTGTCAATTGCCAGGATCACATCAGCGTCGCCGCAGGAGTTCTTTTTTGCATGCTGACATGGAGCTGTCGTTTTTAAGCACACTTAAAAACCATCGGTCTGGGGCGGATTTGAACCCGCGACCTTGGGAACAGTAGGCCAGCGTCTAACCAACTGAGCCACCCAGACCGACATGTGAGTTGATGGCCGAGTGGTTGGACTTAGACAAATATACGCTTCTAGAGACTGCTCATATATTTTTTTTTCTTCTTTTTTGTCTTGTAATACCGCACGAATTTTACTAGTAATAGAGGCTTCATAGACAATCAATTTGAGATAGGAAACCAGTACTATACGATATCAAATTAATGAGTTATACGTATTCAAAGTAATTAGAGATTGTGACCAATAAATCATAAACAGAAAGAAATATGTCAATATTAGTCACTGGAATCGAATAATGCATATTAGGAAGTTAACATGTGACTGCACGCCACTGCGATGAGTTACAGGTTGTGGCGAGCGGCTATAGAAATATAGGCTAGTTCTAAAACGTTTGGCTTGGCCGCACGGTTAAGTCGACTGACTGTGGACCAAATGAACCAGAGAAATCGAGTTTAAACCCGGAGAGGGTAAATGTTTCTACCCCCCACCCGCTTTTCTTTTCGCTTTTGAGGGTCATGTTGTGTTTATGCTTTAAAATAGCAAAACACCACCATCATATACAATGCACATAGTATTGTTTACTTATATTAAATAATGCATTTCCTGATTGTTTCTCACTCTCCAATTGTGTACACCACAATTTACAGGTTCAAACATTTGCCTTGAGTATTTTCTCTCGAAAGATCGCAAAGCCTTTTCATCGTTCATTGTTCATTGTGGTACACCAAACCTCAGACCCGTAGGTTATTACTGGCCTTTAATGGTTTATAAACTTTGAGTTTAGTATTTCTCGTTATTATTCCATTAGAGAAAACCTTTTTATTTTCATAATAAACGCATTTCCTGTCTGTACCCTTTCTCCTATTGTATCGTTCAATTTATTACCAGATTTAATTAAGGTACCAAGATATGAAACCTGCACTTACACATTATTTATTTCCTTACCCTTGTTCTGCTTGTATCTACCTATTGTATTGTAATATTAATATTAATTCAACCTATGTTTATAATAATTTAATCGCATGTGGTTCTTGTAGGAAAGGAGGAAGGAAGGGTGGGAGGGAGGGAGGGAGGAAGGAAGGAAGGAGGAAAGAAAGAGGAAGGAGAGAAAGAAGGGAAGAAGGAGAGAAAGAAGGGAGGAAGGAGAGAAAGAAGGGAGGAAGGAGAGAAAGAAGGAAGGAGAGAAAGAAGGAAGGAAAGAAAGAAGGAAGGAAAGAAAGAAAGAAGGAAAGGAATGAAGAAGGAAAGAAGGAATGAAGAAGGAAATAATGAAAGAAAGATAGAGGAAGAAAGAATGAAAGAAGAAGGAAAAAAGGAAGGAAGAAGGAGAGAAGAAGGAAAGAAGAAATGAAGAAGGAATGAAGAAGGAATGAAGGAAGGAAAAAAGAAAGAAGGAAAGAAAGATAGAGGAAGAAAGGAAAGAAGGCACAGTTCTGTTATTTGTAATCCTAGACCATAAATTTCCTATCTCAAATTGATTGCGTATGAACCGTCTATCACCAGTAAAATTCGTGCTGTGTTATTCATTTACAGCCTCTATATATGATTGTGTATGTGATGATGAGCAGGGCAGTGATGTTTATTACATGTCCTAGTTTTTGTATGTAGTATTTTTACATGGAAAATGTAAGCAAAGCTGGATTTTATCAGTGGTGATAGAAATTATGCAATTGTCATGAATCATATAACCATATTTCGTCTTTTTTTAACGTTTTTTTGTCATTTTCTTGTCATTTCTTATATTATAGTCGTATTTGATTTTAAGCTTTGCTATTTTTGTCATATTTTTATATTTCTATTCCCGTTTCGCATGTGCTTGCAGTCGTCCCAAAGACGGCTTTTCACATCTCCTTGTCTGTAATATTAGGAGGTCTTTTACCCGTTAGAATGTAGTGTACAAATAGAATATTGTTGCTTTTTGAAAACTTTAAAATGTATGTAATTTGCTACTGTAATTATTTCTTATTACCCTTCAAAATGTGACATTTATTTCATACTGTACACAGCTGAGGGTTAGCTCTGGATTGAGCAATTAAATAAATTTAAAATACAGCAGTAAAATTAATATTCTTTATTTATTATTGAATATGCTAGAGTTTTAAAGTAGATTTTCAATATAATTTTACTTTAAACAACATTAAATTTTTGAAGATTTCGTGAAAGGCACCCAAAAAATTTTAGGTCATATTTATCGTAATATTTCCTAACCTTTTCCGGTCATTAATGCTTGCATATTTCTAACATTTGCAGGTCATAAACATCCGGGCCCTAATGATGAGTATGATGGATAATTTACTTCTGGGGTTGCACAAAAATATTTGCGAAACTTTTTATTCGACTAAATGTGTTTGATAACGTTAACAATTTCACGTATTATACCAATTAAACCCTTAGAAGTGAATATTTTTACTGTTTATAGCGTTGCGCCAAATTTGGACTGTCCTGAAATATGCTTTCAAGCGTAACTATGACCAGTCAGGCAACACATCAACTCATCGCCTGTAACAATAGTGCAATAATTGCATCATTGGTGATACCGACTTTCCCGGAAGTCCTTCAGTAAGCTTATCTCTCTACACTACAGTCTACTTCTTGTTATTTGTGTTCATTTCTTTCGCACTCCCGCTCATCATCCCTTCAAGTAAATAAAGAAGTGTTACGCCATGCTTTTGGGCAAGAAGGTGAGAACAACGAGAAAACTAAACAAGTACTACTGACACGGTTCATTTACGCCAACATGTAACTGATGTATTGACAGCAGACACTATAAGCTGTGCGAAAAGAATATGAAGGCATATCAAGGTTCTAAGGTGACTCAGCATTTGGTGGACATACGCATATAGCCGTGGTAAACCGTTAAGAAGATCAACCGACTAGAAAAGGCTTCTTGGTGAATCGCTGATATGACTATGACTATTACAGGGTTCGGAGGGAGTCACAGCACATCGATTTATAGAAGGCTTTTTTTTGCATATGACGCTGACGGAGCGCCGGCTGAGAGGGAGGGGTCAGATGTTAGGGGTCGGACTTGACGAAATACGGCAGCCAAGGACAGGGACCCTAATAGCTACAGATTGAATCTCCCCGGTGGCGACTCCCTCCCCCCTTCAGGTTTACACATCCCCTGGGAGTCCTGGAACCTGAGACCTCTCCCCATGCGGAGGGCGAGAATTAACAGAGCATAAATTTATTGCTATGCACCCCGGAACTCTCGCCAACACTTAGAACCCTGAGACAGCCAACCAGGATGAAAGGTGAAGTTACATGAAAAGTGGGGTGAACTGGAGGGACAGGAAATTCAGGGGTTGCAACTAACCTTCCCAGCATTCACCTAGTGCACTGGGGAAACCCCAGGATAATCTCATGGGTCAGGAATGTCGGCCACGGGAATCGAACACACGACCTTCCGAATGTGGGCCACAGAAGCTATCGCCTGAGCCATCGCGCTGAGTAACTTGGAAGGATAGAATCAAACGGACAAGTTTTGATTCTACCTTTCCAATTATATTTTGTTAATCACACGGGTAAATTAGAGGGGGAGGAGCGAAAAATGTCCCCATTTAATACAAAAGTAGTACGCGTCAGTGACGAGGGCAGCGGTTCCTCTTATTACCCATCACCACCAAACAAGATTGTTAGAACAAAATTTCGGAGGTTACTTGGCTGATGCTTACAAAATCTGGACGAAGCAGCGAATAGGAAATAATCCTCCACAGTGGTACCCTCATGGAGTAACCCTAGACATGGCCCCTAGAGTCAAATTCACTACGATAATGGAACAAAAAATACAAATAAAAAGCAGGATAGTTTTGCAAAACTTTGAAAAGACGCTCAAACGACCTATCAGTAACAGGAAGGTGCCACAAGAAAGGATAATTAACGAGGTACATGATCAGTTCATTGAAATGCAAAAAAAAAAAAAAAAAAAAAAAAAAAAAAAAAAAAAAAAAGCTCTACAAATTTGGGCAATGTCTTTTAAAGCACAATTTGATCCAAACAACACCTTAACATTCAACACTTCCAAAACGTGGCTGCAGCGGCTCAAGAGAAAAAACAAGATTGTTTCTTGCATGATCAAACATAAAGTTGACAGCCAAATTGTTGCTGATACCACTGATATAAAAAGGAAAGCTGGTGGTTTGTTACGGAAGTAAGGCATTTCATTGAAGAGAATAATTTTACGCCAAAGCACATATTAATGCAGATCAGTCAAGATTTGGTAAAGAGTTACATTCTGGGAGAACTCTTGCCGTCCGGGGACCAAAGAGGATTTTTGACACAGTGGGTTCAGTTGGGGCAACCACCCATTGATGCATAATACCTGTTATTGTAATGCATGGTACCCTTCTTCCACACATGTATGTTCTTGTCTCGGAACCCAGTGGGAAATTTCCAGCAAGCATGACACTTGAATTGCCCAGTGTGAAAGCATATGCCAGCAAATCACCAAACATGGCAAAAATGAACTTGAAAGTGTTCCTGGAGTAGGAGTTGCACGGAAGAGATCGAATTCTTCTTACGGTTGACTCATGGTTCATCACATATACGATCGTCTCATCGTCCAGTATGGCAAAGAGGACAATTTCCTTGCATTCAATCGTTCGTGCATTCCAGTTTTCGGCAAATAGATTCAAGCAATTGATTCGATTCACTGTCTTCAAATCTGGCTACACCGATGAACATTCATAATCATTTCAGACACCTTCCTAATACTGTTTCGAGAGTGGTTTAGAAGACAAATGTTTCAAAGATGACTGTGTTCAGGTCGCCTACATTCGATGTGCTCACTGTGAAAGGTGTTTATGCCTAGACCACGGGTTATTATTGACCCTCATGTTTACTACACTTGAACTGCCGTGGTGCGTAACGTAATTTTATTTCCATTATTATTGAATGCGCTCGACCATCTTCAGTATTCAGCCTCATTTGGACTAATCTGCACAAGTATTCTTGCCTTTATGTTATCCTACCTTTGGATGCTCATAGTTCCTACGTTTCTTGCCAATAACAGCTGTAATTTGCACGGTATGGATATTTCGATATTAACTATTCAACGCACTATATATATTCAAAATGTGCGCGACAACATTTGGGTACCCTCCCTTGTCAGTCACTAAATAATGCCCTGCCCCCACAGTGCATAAAATCCACTAACCACCCTTGCATTGAGAGAAGCGAACGAACTGTACAGCGTTGGGCATCGTTATTTTGGTCATGACAGTTGCAGCAATAAAACAGTCACACCGTGCTGGGAGGTGAATAGAAGTGTAACCACGAAACAGGTGCCATGATAATAATGTAGTTCCACAGTGATAACCGTGCACACATTGCAACAGCTAAATGTTGCAGATGTAACGTGAAACACATGTGTACCTGCGTCAGCCAACAATTACTTTAATAACTGCTTCTATATGTTTGCAACCGTACGGTTCTTATGTGAGAAATGAACATATGTGACCCAGCTATGTAAAATGATGGGCAAATATTTGTCCTGGGTGTTTTAAATACCCCGAACTGTTTGGAATATTTTTACCTTCAAACAGATTTGAGTTTACTTATTGGAGTTATCGCATGTATCAAGCGATAATGATCCTTATTAACTTCCCCTCAATTAAGGAATTTAATTAGTGATAATTTTGTAGCTAGTTCCAAGTAAATAGTTTTTCTGCTGATTGAGGAAAAAGCTCAAATACTGAAAGTAGAATTAAGAAATACAAGTGATGAAATTAAAATTGCATATATCCTAGTATTTTAACTCTATTCTAAGCTTTTGCGTGAAGCCCATGTTCACAAAAAGTGCTATAAACTGTCACGAGTTGCTTACCTAATAAAGTAAATAAGATCTTGTATATTAGTAGAACATAGATGGGGAAAAGTGACTCAATGTGTCATTTCCGCTGCATCATAGTTTTAACACGGTTCACTCTGCCACTCACGGCTATCTACTATCTATCTACTTCAGAGAACCGGTCAGCCTCTGACCTCGTGTCAGTGGTGGAATCACGTGGCATAACAAGTACTTTTGTGTTCCCAGTAAAAATAAAACCTGATGTGTTGTACTCATATGACTTTCTCTACCCTTGTACCAAGTATTCTAACAAACTCTTGTTCCTCTATCTTTTTCATGTCAGTCGAAATAAACATTTGCAGAAATGTTATTTTATTGCTAATTTTCTTGTAGATACCAGAGGAATGCAGTAGGCTTTGAGCCATAGCCAACTCTTTTAAGGCTGGTCACTATGTGAAGACTTTGAAATTTCGTTTTCTTTGCACGGCCAAGAGATAAAAAGGTGAATAAATATTCACAAGTTTAAGTATTGAAAAAATCATAAATAGCAGGAAATATCTGAGAAATGTTTCATTTCACACACACGCACACTCACACACATACAGAGAGAGAGAGAGAGAGAGAGAGAGAGAGAGAGAGAGAGAGAGAAAGACGGACCTTTCTCTCAAGATGCTTTTGTTTCATAAAAATTAATTGCTTTATTGTTTTCAATTGCATACGTACTGTCGTGTGGGAGCTTTCCTCTTGGAGAATTAACAGGAGACTTGGAAGCAAGTGGCATAATTCACTTTAAGTATGTTCCTCTAGTACTAGTGCAAGTGGAAAGGAGCTTCTCAATGTTAGCAGATATTCAGCAGCCATTTTCCTTAGAAAATCTACAAATGGCATTTGTTGTGCATTGCAGCTCAGCACTGCAGAAATGAACACTTAGTATTTTCCCGCGATATATATCAATTGTTTATAGAATATACTTTTAAATTTGTGCAACTGCATTATATAGACTTATACTTTGGTTAATTGCATTATTTTATATTGCGGTATTCTGAATTTGCCTCAACATGGTATCAAAATAAACTATAAGGACATATTTTAAGTTTTGTAAGAAATTTTAGGTAATAATTGCATTTTAGCGTGCATTTTTAGTACATTATATGGCATCAGAATTTTAGCCACTTGTTGATCGCCACTTTTAATTTATTTCTACCGAGGACAATTAACTATTCTAACGTTCCATAAAAACCATTTTGAGTAACGTTGGCCATGAATTGAATTTAGATGTTTTGCTACTGTATGCAAACTGACTTCGAATTCTACATCTACGCGTAATTACACGTTTTTATTTGGTATGTTTTAATGTCAGAATTGTTTCCTGTTCTATTTGAGAGGGCTTGCGCCATGATAAGCTAACGAACGCATGTTTTAATTAAGTTGTTCCTCACTTTACGTCCCGCAAACATTTGTTCTAACTTTCGACATCAATTCCGGTATTGCATCCTTTAGGAAATCACAAATACGATGGAAAAATAAATACTAACTTTAAATACGCTCTAAACGGCCGGAAAGACATAAATTCACTTCAAATGAAATGCGTACCAGTGTCCAAATCTACTCACTGCGCGTGCGCCCAGTTGGTAGCAATACTGCTGCCAACATTGCTCCTGCTTGGTGATACCCAAGTGTTTGTCGCTAACATTAAGAACATCAATACACTGTAGTTAAATAAACTGGTGAAAGTTACCCGCAAATCCGTACATAACTTGCGCGTCCTTAATAAGACTTCTCGTATAGGAACTGAATAAACAGGACATTCATTTTCACAATAAATAGCAAAGCTAGTTTGCTTCCAACACCGCACTTGGAGTGAACAAAGGTATAGTTTTAATATCGTCTGCCTGGTGTATGTGCTGCAACTATTACAGCATTTTAACGGCTGTTACTAATGTGTGAAACACCTCTTACATTATTAATACCGTTATTCTGTCTTGCATTTAACCATGTGGCACTAATAATTGCTAAATCTCTAGTAAAGCATAATTTATAATGTAAATTTACTATCCAGAGCAATATGCTTAAACAAAAAACAATTGAATGCAGTTAAGCATTCGCGCGATCTACATTGATGTCGGAAGAAAGTAAACACAGCTGATGCAATGTTGCCAGTTCTAACAAGAGTTAAAAAAGCAACAAATTGTGGATTTTAAAAACTTAATTTACACAAAAAGCGTTGATTCGATTGAAATACGCCAAAGGAAAAGGTTATCGTTTATTCAATTTTCTGTGAATATAGCCATAAATTAAGAACCTCTAATCGATAATAATTCAGCCAGGAGATAATTTTTTTTTTTCAAAAAGTATTTTTTCCTAGAAAAGTACAAACTTGTCAGCCTTTTGGTATAAACGTTTTTTGTTATTCACAATACGAGAAACTCGCTGTTAAAGTCTGGCGGATTATTTCACTTCCTCCTGTACTATATATAGTGCACTATCCATGTACATATCTTTGGGCAAATAAAACATTCAGGATTTGATATATCAGTTATATATTGTACGATTTTTGCTCCTCTCAAATGAACGCATTTTGATGCACAAACATGTTACAATTAGAAATAATGTAAATGTTTTGTTGAAATGTTACTTGGTGTGATAAATCGTAAATGCTGAAATGCACATAAATCATTTACGGGTGCTTCATCAAAAGAACAATTTCAAAGTCAATAAGCATGAAGGATAGTTTTGCTTCTTTAAACCTGCAGCAGGAAGGAGTGAAGTGAAGGACACAGGGGGCGGCCAGATCCGGGACGCCAGACGGGGTCCCTAACGGCCCCAGACATTACACTCTGATGCCGGTGGAAACTGCTCCCTCCCTCAAAGGCTTCCTCCTCTTCCCATGGTCGATCCTGGAACAGAAACGCAAATGAAATGGGAGACGGAAAAATTAGAGTCGTCATATAGTCCATCCCAGCATTGACTTATCAATGAGCGTCCAATTCAATGGAAATCAAACATGGGGCCAAACGAATGCGTACCTCACATTACCGCCGAACCTTCTGGCTCGGTGCATACAACAATTATTGATTCTGTATCTAGCATGGCACGCAATCAGGAAAACGGAATGACAGGCCTTTGAACGACAGAAGCCAGACTAAACAAAAGCTAGACAGGAAAGGTTCATAAAATCGAGGGCAGGGAAGAAAGGCACATAGTTTACGTCGATAGTGCAATTATTAACGGGTAAGGTGAATAATTTTATAAGGAAATGATAGATAAATAACTGTGATAAATAATCTCCAGTATGCTAAAACTAATGCATAATGTAATTAGCTATATAGCGTTCCACTCTTAGAAGACAGTATGGAGTTAAATGGGACATCTCTGTCTCTATCTAGCGCATACAAGTTGCCATTAGCCGCGTCCTTTTCTACCCTCGCGGTGTTGCCAGATTCCTAATAGCATGGTATAAATATTCATTTGTTATAAATTTCAGATTTGAACACATTATCCTATGCAGAATTTTTTTCTCTATCAGGTTATATCCTTTTTAGAGTCATTATACATTTCTATAGGCCCAAATTTCTTCAGAAAACGTTTTTTTCAATAGAAGTCCGATATTTCCTGTTTCTATACTCATCACGCACTAACTAACAAACTAACTGCTAGAATGCATCTATATTTTTTTCTTAGGTAGAGTATACCATAGTGCTACTACCTGCCCACTTTGAATTCTCTATGTTTACCCAGTTAAGTGTTATAATTTTTAAAATAAAATGTTTTCGGAACATTTTATATCTGTGCACTGCAAAAGTTACGCAGTGTGAAACTTTTTTGTTATTGAGTTTACATCAGGGAACCAGCGAGAGCAAATGTTGAGGAAGGTTGGAGAAAGTTTTTAAAACAAACCAAAAGGCACCTCTTTCTTTTATCCAGTAAGGCAAACAAAAGGTATTCATCTATTCAGCGTCAGGCCTGACACAGAAGATAATATAAGGAGCAGCACTAACATTAGTTCGAAAGAAGCCGTGTGTGTAACTGTGAGCTGTTATTGCGTTATTTGTTTAATATTTTTGTAAATATTTGTAGTTATGGAGGGGGAACCTAGGAAGAGACGATATGTTGGTAAATTAAGAAGTAAGGAACGCCAAATCATTATGAATGTGTTAGATTATTTTTGAAGCAAAATGCGTGTAAGGCAGTAAAAGAAACAGCTAAGGCTATCGGGTGTTCAGAAGCAGTAGTGTGTATGATTAAAAAGGAACTAATGAAAGGATCTCTAAGAGCGCCATCGAAAAAGAAAGTAAAAAGGGCGGGACTACACAAAACGATAGGTTAACGCAATATGATTGAATAGTGCAAGGTGGAGTGCGGCGAATTGTTCATTCTTTACAGTTTGCAAATATTCCACCCATGCTGAATATAATTTTGTCACGATTCAACAGTGATGAGACCGTACCAAATTTCTCAAGGGCCACTCTGATTTGGGGTTGGAATATGAAAGAAGGGGTAACAAGTGCATATTAATAGAAAGAGACGATGGCGACATAAATATCTAAAAGACGTAAAAAGGTTTAGGGACCAGGGGAAATCGGTTGTTTATACAGACGAGCCATTTGTAAATTTAGGTCATACAGTAACAAAGGCATGGAGGGATACCAAAGTTAAAAGTGTCCGTCAAGCAGCAATTGAAGGACTAAGTGCAGGACTCCGGCCACCTCGAGTCGCTCGCGGAGAAAGATTCGCAACTAGTACATGTTGCAACACTGCGCTCCATTTACGTGTACTGTCTTCTAAGGGTGAAACGCGCTTTAGATATAGGTCGCCCGAAAGATTTTGAACACTGAAATAGTTACAGATCGCGCGTTAGTTCTTGACGAATGAAATTTTTAAATGAGAAGCTAGATGTGAGCCACATACCCACCTTTATGGCACACAGAAGCACAAACGACAGTCAGATGTTGTGACGCTGCTCTCATGTTTCTGCGCTCAAGAAGTACAGTAACTATGAAGCAAATTATAATATTTCCAGTGATGTCACCCACGTGTATTGCACTAACAATATCTGCAGTTATTTACACTTAATTAGCTTGTATTCTTCTATACTGAACACTCCTCCGTTTTCTTCAACTGAATCGCCGTCATTTTCATTATTCTTGTTAAAACACCGGCAACGAGATGAATCCTTACCACACAAACTTTGCAGCTGACTGTACCTTGCGTTTCCTTCGAAACATAACATAAGGAAGCAGAGATGTTTGTTATCGTAACAAAAACTATTTGATGACCTGTTTATTAAGAGTAGGTTAGCTGACTAGATCTTCGCTGAAGGTCATTCGTCAATAACTAATGCACGACCTATAAATGAAAACTTCGATGCGAGTCATTTTCCTGCCTTCAGTAGCAGCGATATCACATTGCGATGATATCACCTACTCATGTATCACTAGAATGTTTATTTCACGTGTCTTTTATATAGAATTCGTACAGTCACTAACAAATTACATACCATCTTTGCAATAATGATTTCAGTTCGCGATGAACAACATAGTTTTTATCATATGTTATTCTTTTACGGCTGAGGTATTTTCGTCTTCTGTGGAGTCACCATCAATGTCATTTATAGGATCTTATATGTTCAATTTAGGAATTTATAGGAATTGTGACACTGTAATTTCAAATTGGAAAAACTTAAATTAACTGTAACTTTAATGTACTTGAAGCTATTAACTTCAATACTTCCAGGATAAGTATGACACTGAAAACACAATTACTCTCAGCACATTCATTTGTAATAGTATGGCACTGGAAACACGTAATTTGTTTTCGAACACTGGATGTACAACTTAATGTTCTCAGTGCACTTATTTTGGTTTAATATACCACGGAAAAGCACAGAATTAATTGTATACACTACCTACCCAAAAGCTTTCAATTCTCATTTTATACTCCTAAAATGACACTGAACATGCTTGCAAATACTCTCAGCTTTAAACCCTCCTCTGTCTTCCGTTAAAATTCTCTTGAAAGTGAAGAAATGAAATTGCGTTCCACTTCAAATGCACTAGGGGGTGCCAACTTCATTTCAGTTATTTTTAGGGTTCCAAATAAATGATTCTTGTACTTTTTCTTCCTAGAGAACGGGACCGATTGTTGCTTCAACCTTGAAATCTGACTGACTGAATTGTTAGAACTCCTCATTATGAAAGATACAATAAAATAGTGCTATTAAATGTTTACCTCAAGTTTTAAGCTTTGTTGAGGCATATAAACATCACACGTTTAGACATTTCAGTGCCTCTGATAACCACAGTCAACAATAGTGTAAGTTAGTAAAATGATATAAATTGGCGTGGACCTTTATATTTATAGTTTACTATTTTGCATATTATGTCGCAAAATGACAAAAGGTTTCAAAAGATAATAATTATTTAACATTTTCCTTATTCGAATGGTCTCTTTTGAAAATATTTTATATGAACATATGTACTTTATTTACTTAAATAACTTTAATAGGCATTATTAGCTTCTATCAAACAATAGGTCTTAGTAGTTCCCAAAAGTACGAGTATATAATTCGTTGGTAGGTAGAACATTTAAATGAATTAAAGAGTAAGAGTAATTAGAGAGTACGAGGTCAGGAATAAAATAAATCGGAAACTAAGAATCCGGGACTTGCTCACTATCCTGGTCACTGTTTTTCATCCCATTGTCTTCAATTATAATTCGTGCAATTCTATCTCCCATCCTTCGCCACTTTCTGTTCCGTTGTCCAGACCTTTTTTTTTCCCTAGGAGCCCCAAATTATGCTCTTTTCTCATGTTTTCACTCATCTTGCAAAGTTGTGCGAACATACGCTGGGGGCTGCAGCAACTTTTCTTGGTTTTTTCTAAATTGTTTATTGTTATTACACGCTTTATATTAGCTTCACCTGTAAGTATGTACATATGCACGTACATACGTACGTACGTGTGTGTGTGTGTGTGTGTGTGTGTGTGTGTGTGTGTGTGTGTGTGTGTGTGTGTGTGTGTGTGTGTGTGTGTGCACGTATGTATGCACGCATGTATATTGGTTAAATTTAACAATGTAACCTAATTTTCACCAACCTGAGTCATCTGATTGACCTGAAAATTTGCGCGCGTGTTAAGGACCGATGACAGTACAATAATATCATGACTTTGTCCTAAAGTCCTAATAAGGATCATCAGGTTAAAAAATCGCCTTCGCTAAATTTAACAATATAACGTAATTTTTACCAACTTGAGCGTCTGATTGACTAGAAAATTTGCACAAATGTCAAGGACCGATGACAATGCAATGATATTACAGACTTTCCCCATTTGACATGTAAATGCAATAGTGTTATGTTCGTTTTGTGGCGCAGTTACGAGGGCCATTTTTTTCAAGGTCCGTTCGGTCGCAATACCATAACTACAGTTGAAACTTAGTGCAGATGTGTTGCTATAGTATGCGTGTTGATCACATCATGTCGGACCTGTCAGTTCTGAGTGCACAGTAAGCAATCAGCATGCCCAAAACAATAGTGCCTCACCAAATGTGAAGTATATGCTGTAATTCGATTTCTTTGTACGGAAGAGTACAATGCAGCCGAAACTCGTCGACGATTGAGTGAAGGTTATGGTGAAACTTTCATGAGTGTCAGAAAAGTTCGGCAATGGCGCAGCAACTTCAAAGCAAGACGTACAGATGTTAACGGATGATTTTGTTTAACGAGTGTATCAGGCGCTTCGAGAAAATCGTCGGTTTACAATTTCTGTGTTGAGTGATTCGTTTTCCGAAACTTGAGGGTCAGCTCCCTATACCATCATGACTAGAGCTGGGATTTTTATTAACTCCTGAGCATTAAATACACATACACACACTGAGATCATATTATTTTTTCTAGCACAGTGAAAAATTATGTATTCCTCAATGTTTTCTGCCGTCAACATTATTTTGAATTAAAAAACGATAATGTACTTTTAAACAGTTCTGTTCCAAAGGATTGCATATTCAAGATAACTCAAAAAGTTATTCAATGAAGTATCTCGAGCAGTTTTTGATAAAATGCGCCTTATTGCTTTTAGATAGCAAAAATTATAATACAACTCCAGACGTAAAAAGATCTGAAAAATTTACACAGTATGTACCACACCAAATTTCAGTTTTCTAAATTAGAATATGTAACACCCCTTAAGGAGGATGCCCAATATACGATCGAGCAGTAATCTAGCGTTAGATACCGTCCCCAGTTTATTTTCCATATTTGACGCAACACAGAAGAACCAATTTGTACGAGGGGTATAACAGATATGGCACATATTATGTGGATTTTTAAGCGCCACTTCCTGCGCCACACATGCCACTTGCCTCTCTGTATGTAACAAGGCTGAGGGTTCCGGGTTCGAGTCTCGCCTCGGAGATGGTCATTTGTAGTCGGGCGAATATGCCTGACATGAGTGCGCGAACCCCTCCAAAAGAAAGTAGCGAACCTTTTTGCTTTTTAAAAAATAAATTATTAAAAATATATTATATTAAATATGCTATTATTAGTAATATTATGTGCACAGAAAATCTGCACTTCGTCTGCCAGAAATCTCTTTTGCGGCCTCTGTTTGGAGCAGGCGAGGTTATAACACAGTTACAGAGCCGTTTAACTTACCGGTCCTCATAACCGTGGTCGCCAGGGTGTCTGGCGATCCGCCGCACAGAGGGCCACGGGTTCGAATCCCGCTTTAGGCAGGAAAGTTTGTGGTCGGGCGAAACCGCCTGACATGAGTGCGTGTTCGCTCCAAACAAATAGCGAAGTTTTTTTTTTTTTTTTTTTTTTTTTTTTTTTTTTTTTTTTTTTTTTTTTTTTTTTAACAAGTGAGAACTATATAAATAACAAAACTTAGAAATAAAAAATTTAAAAGTCAGTTATTTACTGAAATAATTTAACAATTTTGAAAATAGTCAAAGAGGCACAGTAACAGTACCTTATGTACCATTAAATGGCAGAGCGTATGACCTCACAGAAAAATAACAGTAACAATAGCAATAACAATAATAATAACAATAGTAATAATAACGGCAATAATGATGATACTGTTCTGCAGTTAAAACCATTTTTTTTTTTAATCTGACAGATCCTAAACGGATATTTTGTGCTGAATTCGAAAATGATCTCCATTTTCTCCCATCACGTCAGGTTTTCAAAATACTCATAAGCAACACAAATGGCATTAAACATTTGTGAAATGTAATAAAAATTACTTTCAACAAGAATTTTGTATGAAAAACTAGGTCAGAATTCATGTGCCGCTAATTAATCACTAATTAATAATAATTAATAATTATAAGCACATTCATAACTTTACCTCAATATTGCACTTCAAATTTTCTCCTCTTTGACCTTTTTGCATATTCTTCAGAGCAGTCCCTTTTTAACATTCAACGATAGTCCGCCATCATGTGAACACACCACTACCCCTGATACCTCATTTGCAAATTTTTATATCCTGGTGAAATTTTTCGCCCTATTGCTCACTAAAATCTGCTAAATTATCGGAGAAATAATTTAGATGGGAATGAACAAAATGTATTTTGACACTCGTGTTGCGACCAAATTGTTTGCAGTTTTGTAGCATCACTTTCACTATGTTAACCTAATTTGGGTCTTTTTTATTTCCAAGGAAATTAAGAACAACATTTCTGAAAGCATTCCAGGCACCCTTCACTTCTCGACTTACAGTATTCTCGATCTGACTGTCCATCAGGTTTCAAATTTGTGGGCCAACGAATACCTACACCAGCTTTAATTTTTTTCATTGAATAAAGAAGGAAATGTAACATAAAGGTATTTAAATTTCTCAGTTTCCTTATCTAGAGTTTTCATAAATTGTTTAATTAAACCTAATTTCACATGGAGAGGTAGCAACAATACATTTGAGGCATCAATAAGAGGCTCACTCTTTTTTTTTTTTTTTTTTGCCCGGTGTTAAATTAGTCCAACGTGGCCACTGTTCCCTTTCCCAGTGTACTGACCTAGCTCTGCTATCCCTTTCAAATACGAAACAAGGATATTTTGTGAAATCGGCCTGCTGGCTAAGTAATAGTTCAATAATCCTGAAATCTCCACAGCTATTGATGGTTTTCGTATGTGAAGCACAATTTTTACTCTATGACTTCGGTTGATTCTAAGAATTTAATTTCCATTCAAATTTTCGGAATATCTATGTGCAAAACAACTGCGATAGCTGAAAGCATCGAATTTCAGCAACAACTTGAGCTAACGGTGTACGTGTTGACTAGTTTTCTCGTAGCCTTAATTACCCTGCTGTACTAGCTTACCTAATTGCCTTTTTCCAAACCTGCTAAATTATATTGCTGATGCCACACATCCTCCAGGGTTGCCAATGTTTAAAAGTAAAATTATCGTACCGGCTACTAGCGAACCATAGGACTTTGAAAAAAAGAGCCCCCGTACCATCGTAGAGTAAACTAGTAAATAATTATATTATGTATTTGTGAAAAATAAACTGTAAGACCAGGAGAAAAAACAGGTAACACATTTATACATATTAACGTACTAGTTATGAAACTATCTACGCTTATGCCCCTAACGTCCTGTATATATAGCGCTCACTTCAGCTTAGCATTTTCTGCGACTAACCTCAGCATACACGTTGCATTATTATTACGGAAATAGTTATTTCTAAATCATAAAGTCTGGATACATCAGAAGTTAGCAGAATTAATTCAATAGTTACCATTTCCTGTGATAAGATTCATAAATAGTTCATATACCTCAACTTCAAAAAGCAGACCACTCACTTCACTAGCGACAAGGGGGAAACCACGGAAAACCCAAAGTGCGCGGTCGGTGGGGATCAAAGACACGACCTCCGGAATGCGAGTTACACGCACTTCTGGCTGCGCCACCTTGCTCGGTATGGGCAATGAAGCTATTATGTGCAAATGTTTTTCTCCATTAACATATAAATAGAAGAATAAACTTTCGTAGGTATATTTTGCAGTAGATATATATAAAAATATTGATAGTGAGTAGAGAAAGCCATGCGAATGTAACACATAATGTTTTTACCTATATTAAGGTGAGGGGTTTGCTGTTTCACTTTATGCCATCATTTTTATGCATCCTGTGTTTGTTATGGAAGGAATAACGCATTCAAAATAGGCAAAATATCCACAAAATGGAGCAAAACTCGTGGAATGGAAGTTAACGCTCTTAGGTGGAAATCCCACCGGCGGGAATTTCTTTGGAGCTTAAATTCATCTTGAGTGGATGACTTAATGAACCGATGGATCAAGCTAATTTGTGCCATCAATTCATTTTACTCTCAACCAAAGACTTATACCCCAGGGGTGATTAGAGGTTTAACACTTTCCAAGCTAAAATTGTATTTTAATCGCCTTAATTCTTATGTTGGCTTCCATAAGTTCCCCGGAGCTAGATAATGAATAGGTGAACTGATAGTGACGCAAATAGCAGCAGTATTCATCAGTGATTTAATTGCATTATCTTTAAACTGAGAGATGTGCTCTAAGAAGTGTCACTAATGCAAAAGTAAGTATTTAGGGCTCAGAGTGATAGCGGTAAAAAGAAAAAAAAAATGGTTACTTATACACTCTACAAGTTTGTGAGTTTAGACAGAAAAATATGCCCATTTGAAGAAAATGACAATAACTATAATTATAACTAGAGACGTAACACTCGAGTTAATTTAGCACTATGTGAAATTCTCTAGAGAATGCGTGTTGTTGCTAAAGATTCCACCGTAAGTATGCCGTTGAAAAACGGACTGCTTTATTGTGCGTTGCCGATACTGCGCCCTTTTTCGTTGAACTGCAACCTGAAGAACGTTTCTGTGATAAGTTTATGCATTACCAGGTAATGTTAAGGGAAACCTTGGATCTCAGCTGATTCGTGGGATCCTATTGAACAAAGGAAAGAATTTGAAATGAATTAAACATGGCCAAGACTAAGTTAGAAAAAGTGACAGCAAACAATAGATATAGACCAGGCATGGGGAAGAGGGGTAACAGCAGTGCAATAGAGTATTTACCCTCTCCACTTACTCACACAATTTGAAGGACTGACCGCTTCTCTGAGGTCGACAAACAATAACGGGAGGCGTGGCCCGGTAGCTAATCGCTGAGTCAATGGAAGGGGTTAAAACTACAATGTAGGGGAAGTGACACAATGTGCCGGTTCTCCCCATCTAGGATATAGACAGAAAAATAAAGGGGTAAAGACAAATTTAAAGAAAGGTACGAGTAGAAGGGCATGGATTGAAAATCAAGCAAAGGAAGTCCAGCTAGCTGCAAAGAATTATACAAGAAATCCTTTCAATCAGACAATGTAGTCAAAGATAGTAATGGTAATATTTTAATTAATGAAACTGATCAATTAGAAAGGCGTCGCACACATTTTAAACGCGTTTTGAGTAATAATGCCCAGAATGAGGAGATAGGGAATACCGATGCTCTGGCGGTGGAAGATAAAGCCAGCTCTAATTTTAATAAATCCAGCATTAATATTAATGCCATAACTAAAAATGAAATTAAGAAAACAATGAAAGCAAAAGTGATAAAGCCCAGGTACTGATAATATAAATGTGGAAATGTTAAAAGTAGATCCATATCTGGCTTAGGATATTCTACTCCCTCTTTTTCATAATATATGGTTAAATGAGAAGATACCTAAAGACTGCGGTGAAGGACAGCTATTAAAATACCCCGAAAGGTGACCTTACCAGCTGGGAAAACTGGCGCGGTGTAACATTATTTCCAAGTAAAACTTTCATTAGTGATCCTGAATCGAATTAGAGGAGCAGGGGAAGTTACTATGGGGAATTCAAAAAGTGGTTTTTGACCTAAAAGTTCTTGTACTGATCTTAGCAATACTTGGAGAATAATGGAACAGTCTTCTGAATGAAATAATCCATTATACCTGATATTTGTTGAGTTTGTTAAGGCTTTCGACCTGTTGAACTGAGAAGCTATCTGGAGAACGCTAAATAAGATTGGGTTTCCAACCTAAACTATCAATATTGTTAAAGATCTTTATAGCAATTGTATGTGCCACGTCTGACATAATTTGAGGCTTGCTACACCTTTTGCTGCGCAGAGAGACGTCAAACAGGGTTGCCTGTTGTCCCTATTGTTTCTTTTGGTTATGGATGGTTTTATGAACGGGCTAAGTAGTAGAAAACGCCGTGGTATTCAGAGGGAATTAAATGCCAGATTAGAACGTTTGGAATATGCAGATGATGTCTGCCTGTTAGCTCATAGATTCTTTGTAATAAATGGTAAACTTCAAGACCTGAATAAACCGGCAGTCAATGTTGGATTGGAAATAAATAAATATAAAACAACAGAAATGAGAATCCATAAGTGTTGATTCTGCTCTTATGTTAGGAGAAGAGGCATAAGGTACAGATGCATTTACATATCTGAGTAGTAAAATCTCGGTGAAAAGTGGTTCAGATGAATATGTCGCTACCAGAATATAGAAAACAAGAAATGACGTTTTTTCAATTGAAATCGATTTGGATATGGAAGCAAGTTTCTTTAAGGCTTAAATTAAGACTATTTAACTCCAATGTAAAATCAATCTTATTGTACGGTTATCAAACTTGGAAGGCAACGAAGCAAATCGATAAAATACAAGTCTTTGTAAATCGATGGCTGAGAAATATGAGGGGTATCTTGTGGTTCGAGATTATAACTAACAAGGCATTTGGGGAAGAGCAGATCAGCACGAAGTTAGTAGAAAGATCAAGTTTAGGAAGTGGAAGAGGGTTGGCCATGTGCTAAGAAGAGAAAATGACAACATTACCAAAATGGCATTTGACTGGAATCCCCAGGGACTGAGGAGGCGCTGGTGCAACACAATCAGGGAAGAAGCCCAACGGACTGAAAACAGTTGAAATGAAATTATAGCATTTGTGAACAACAGGGTATGATGGCATTCTTTTATTAAGGCCCTATGCTTCCCCGCGGAGTGATTGCATCACAATGCAACTTTGTTTACATCAAATCTGTCCATATCAGCATTACAGACATCATAAGTGTGAGAATGATCGAATAAAATTCTGTTTAATGGACTTATAGTGATGTGATTATTTTCTGGATCGGATATTCCGAGATAGGATTCATATAAGCTGTCCTATACGCTAGACGAATTAGGAGAGTGTTTTTTGGTGCTCATTGTTTCTAACGCAGTAATTTAGCAACCGTTCAAATTTTCATGAGAACAAAAGCATTTCGAACGGCTTTTTAAGGGGACACTCTGGTACCCAAATGGTATTCTTTTGAAACACAATATTGTCAACATGTCCAGAATAGAGACAGTAAATATTACGTGTCAAATCCACCAGGAAATTTGTGCATTTAAAGTTCATTTAGATGCTTGCAATATCTACAGTAACTATGTTCCAAAACCTTAAATAGCTTTTTTCTTCATGTAACAATTTTTGAACGGTGGAATAAACTTTTTTTTGCTGTAAATATTGATGGTTTTGTTGTAAATGTTGATGGATCAAGCTGAAATTTTCAGGACAAGTAGACTATAATTTGTTAAAGAAATCTGTGCGTTGGTTTGACGATTACACCCATGCTTGCGAGTAAATGCCTTTTTTGTAATTATTGGTAATATATTTTTGTTTTGTTGTAAATAGAAAAAAGTCATATTTCTAAGGAATATTCATATTTTTAAAAACAAATACACAGGTTTATTGCATAGTAGCAAAAAACTAGCATACCAAATTTCAGGCCTCTGTTTTAACTCTAAATTGCAAAAAATATACCTTTTATTTCCATCCAATTATTTCTAAAAACATAATAAATAATTTTAATTACAAAACTATTCAATCTACAGCAATAAAACATTCCAAAAGTATACAATGATAAGTGAAATTTAACCTAAAGATTCGTTAAAATTAGTTGATTAGGAAAGAAGTAATTAAACCAAATACTTATTTTGTACAGTAATTAGCGGAGAAACGCCAGGTTGGTTCTCTGCCACTTCGCGGGTGGAGTAAGCAAGAAGTGTCAAGGCAGTTGCATGCAATCGGTTGCGTGGCAGTAGCAGTAATTTTGTAAGAGAAATAGAGTAACATAAACGGCTCGTACGCATTTGTTTAAAAATGATTCATGGTTTTGTGTAAGTCGTGTGAAATATTTGGTAACTAATGAAAACTTTAAACCATCACTGACACGCTGGTCGACCAAGAAAAGATGAGATGTCTGAACGGATGGAAGGCGCAACTCTTGACGAGCAGAAGGTCCAAGATAGAGGATAGGGACGGTAGGATAGATAACTTAGTACACTCACAGCATTGCAATGTGCATCTGTTGACCTGCCGGGAAAATATTTATAGCAGCAGTGTACCAAAGCCTCTCTCTAGCAAGTGAAGGCAGACGTATACTCACCGATAGGTTGAGTCATATTCCATTCAGTTAACTCAGAATATCCCAGTAGTGAAAAAGGATTCATTACTACATACTTGCAAAACACGAGGTAAAAATGGGCATTCTTTCGTAGAGAAGATTTAAGGATGGATTTGTTTCCCAGTAGTGATTTATTATATGGTTTCTATATTCGAGGAATAATATGCGTTCCGGAATATCGTTCATCTCTTGCTCAGATTTGCTAACAGATCTTGCTTTTATAACAAACTGCAGAAATCTTAAGGGCATTTAATAGAAACTAAGATGAATTAGTGGGAAATTGTATCAGATACATGATTCTTCAACTCCTTACAAAGCACACAGTGGTAGCAAATTTTGCAAGCGATGGATATTTCGAAAACAACCTAGCAAATATTAACATACTACATTCCGGGCAACAACTGCTCAAAACAGCGAAATATTTTGCATTTTTTAACCATTTAGGGAGCAATTGATCTGTTGTTAGGATGGCTCTTGTTTGATGCAGCACTACACTTTGTTAATGCAAGAGATATTCGTCAAATGCAACAGTGGTTTGAGTGCCTCCGAGGTGTGTTTGAATGCTAAGTTTGTTGAGCACTGTACTGAGGACAAGCAAATAACCCAAGTCAGCCATGTTAAACATGGGCGAATGGGGTCTTCCGTCCGGAATAGATCAATAGAGACAATGTGGTTAATGTAGTAGAAATTCAACAGGAACTAAGCGATTTCTGTACCCATAATAGTCTCGCCTAATAGTGATTGCTGCGGACTAAAGCTTCCAAAAGCGTATTTCAAGTATGGATAGCTGAACCTGCATTTGATTCTCAGACACATTTTCCCCAAATTCTTATGCAGTTGTTAAGATACTTCAGAGCACTAACATATTTCAGAATTCGTCTATGCTAGTACCGTGACAGGATGTATGGAGAAGGCGGTCAGCGAAATCAGCGGTCGAAAGAAATGTTGCGAAATAAGCGGTCAAAGCATTGTTGACACCAAAGTAATGGATCTAAGAATGAAAAAAAGAAAAGAAAAAAATGTCAGCAGGGATGTGAAATCACATCTCATTGCTATCTTGACCACATAATTGTCTGCTTGCGTTTCATTAAGGGTGATCGAGTGGCTGAGACATGGAAGTGATCACTAAGGTGACTTCGTCCATTTTTTCTATCTACTAATTAAACCCTTACCGGGCCAAGGTCTACCACCCGGCCGCTTCTTTGCCCGTCTGCCCACTACTGGCGTCATGATTGGGGTACAGAACTGAAGGGAAGGACGTGGTCAGTACCTCTGGCCCTCCCGGCAGGTTATGCGATTTTCGCCACTGCTTCCATAATGATGTAGTTCCTCAGTTGGCCCCTCAGGGACTTAACGAGGCTGAGTGCATCTCAGAATAGGTCTCCCAGCGGGAGAAAATCCCCACGTCACTATCGGGAATCGAACTAGTGTCTCCCTCTTGGTAAGCTGCAGCGCTACCTCTTTTAAACTATCTCTTCACTTAACTCATACTGTCACTTCAAGAATGTGAACTAGTTCCAATTATCAGTCACTTTATCGCGTCGTAATAACATGAAGCCGCCTCTTCCGTACGGTTCACTCACTGGGAAATCCAACCCAAGATGTCTCGAATCCCTTGAAGTCGCAGCACTCATTGTACATGTCAGAGTTGTACCAGAAACGTACTCGCTAACTTATTCACTCGCTTCGCGAGACTCACTGCCTTGCGAGCGAGCTCGCTTATATAGTCGTAGAAAATGTGCACAGAGCTCCAGAACGTTAGAGAAGGCGAAGCCTTCAGAATATACTGGTTATCTGGCGATAAATACGACAAAATGATCGGTAACATATAAGTTTGGCAGTCCAAAGCCTGGGAAAAACTTGACAAGAATCACCATTCTTAATCAACGCACTTTTCAATGAAACTTAAGAATAACACTACCTTTAGGTGTTAATTACAGTTGCTAACGTACAGTAATAAGCTTCACGTGAATGAGACTGACTGTTTATTCCACATATAGATATTTCTAAATGACCCCAAATACTTCATGTCCCTGCTCAAGAACTGACCGCTTTTTTTAATTTTTCGCGACACAATTCTGCCAGCATTCTAATTCAAAGTCGTAATAGCGTAATAATAATGTACCTAAAGTTTTAAAAAAGTAAAGGAAAACACAAATTTAGGAAATTTATAAGCTATGCAGATGAGTGAAAACATAGAAGGCGAATTGTAGCAACTTTTAAGCTAGATTTAACCTCTTTAATGCCAACGATCTGTATCTCCGTCTACGTGTTGCCTTCACTCATGGTCGCTTTCTAGTGAAGTGCATAGTCTCAAAAGAAAAGCATGGTAATTGTCACTTATCTTGCTGCGATTATAATTTTTAATGTAGTTCATTTTTTAAAATGTTTGTTCACAGATATAAGTGGAGTAAAAAATTGCCATTAAACTATATAGCGTTCCACTCTTAGAAGACAGTATGGAGTTAAATGGAACATCTGTCTCTATCTAGCGCATACAAGTTGCCATTAGCCACATCCTTTTCTGCTAGAATGCATCTATATTTTTTTTCTTAGGTAGAGTATACCATAGTGCTACTACCTGCCCACTCTGAATTCTCTATGTTTACCCAGTTAAGTGTTATAATTTTTAAAATGAAATGTTTTCGGAAAATTTTATATCTGTGCACTGCAAAAGTTACGCAGTGTGAAACTTTTTTGTTATTGAGTTTACATCAGGGAACCAGCGAGAACAAATGTTGAGGAAGGTTGGAGAAAGTTTTTAAAATAAACCAAAAGGCAGTAACCTCTTTCTTTTATCCAGTAAGGCAAACAAAAGGTATTCATCTATTCAGCGTCAGGCCTGACACAGAAGATAGTATAAGGAGCAGCACTAACATTAGTTCGAAAGAAGCCGTGTGTGTAACTGTGAGCTGTTATTGCGTTATTTGTTTAATATTTTTGTAAATATTTGTAGTTATGGAAGGGGAAGCTAGGAAGATACGGTATGTTGGTAAATTAAGAAGTAAGGAACGCCAAATAATTATGAATGTGTTATATTATTTTTGAAGCAAAATGCGTGTAAGGCAGTAAAAGAAACAGCTAAGGCTATCGGGTGTTCAGAAGCAGTAGTGTGTATGATTAAAAAGGAACTAATGAAAGGACCTCTAAGAACGCCATCGAAAAAGAAAGCAAAAAGGGTGGGACTACACAAAACGCTAGGTTAACGCAATATGATTGAATAGTGCAAGGTGGAGTGCGGCGATTTGTTCATTCTTTACAGTTTGCAAATATTCCACCCATGCTGAATATAATTTTGTCACGATTCAACAGTGATGAGACCCTACCAAATTTCTCAAGGGCCACTCTTAGTCGGTTCTTACATGATTTGGGGTTGGAATATGAAAGAAGAGGTAACAAGTGCATATTAATAGAAAGAGACGATATCGATATCATCAGATGACGACATAAATATCTAAAAGGCGTAAAAAGGTTTAGGGACCAGGGGAAATCAGTTGTTTATACAGACGAGTCATTTGTAAATTTAGGTCATACAGTAACAAAGGCATGGAGGGATACCAAAGTTAAAAGTGTCCGTCAAGCAGCAATAGAAGGACTAAGTGCAGGACTCCGGCCACCTCGAGTCGCTCGCGGAGAAAGATTCGCAACTAGTACATGTTGCAACACTGCGCTCCATTTAACGTGTACTGTCTTCTAAGGGTGAAACGCGCTTTTAGATGCAAACAAACGTAATCTCGGATGCTCGCAGCAGGGCAGAGACCTAAATAATTCCCACCCTTCTTTCTCAGGACATTTTACAGTCGTGGAATTCTGCAATGCAAGTACTTTCATATTTTGTAGCTCGTGTGAGGCCTCACTTCATGGAAACTTCAAAGGAGTGCAAAATAATTAGATTTTGGTTTCAAATGTGCTTAGGTCTTCAAATTGTGAAGATGATGTGCCATACAATTGCTTCAAAAGATCGTTGTATTTCCTCCAGGAGAATGTTTATTGCGAACACGGAACATAAGCAAGGGAAATGGTATAAATGTGCAACCACTGTAGATTGTCTTACCCTTAGATGACAGTATGGATTAAAAGGGAAATATCTATCTCTATCTAGTGCATACGAGTTGCCGTTAGCCTTGCCCTTTTCTACTCTTGCGCTGTTGCCAGGTTCCTAATAGCACAGTGTAAATATTCAGTTGTTATAAATTTCAAGTTTGAACACTTATTCTATGCAGAATTTTTTCTCTAATAGATTATATCCATTTTAGGGGCATTATACACTCCTATAGGCCCATATTTCCACAGAAAACGTTTTTTTTTCTTTTTTTCTTTTTTCCAGTAAATCTCCGGTGTTTGCTGTTTGTATACTCATCACGCACTAACTAGTAAACTAATTGCTAGACTAAGTTTATATTTTTTCTTAGCTGGAGTAAATTATAGTGCCGCCACCTGTCTACTTTGAATTCTCTGTTTACTCTGTTAAGTGTTACAATTTTTAAATTAAATGTTTTCGGAAATTTTATATCTGTGCACTGCAAAAGTTACGCAGTGGGAAACTTTTTTATTATTGAGTTTGCATCGGGGACCAAGCGAGAGCAAATGTTGAGGAGGATTAGAGACAGTTCTTAAAATAAACCAGAAGCTTGTAACCTCCTTGTTTTATCTTTTAAAGGCAAACAAAAGGTATTCACCTATTCAGCTAAACGGCGTCAACAGAAGGCAGCAGTAAAAGTGAACATCAGTTCGTAAAGAAGCGTATGTGCTTATAGTTTGTGGAACCTGTCAAGTGTTATTATGTTATTTATTTAATATTTTCCGTAAATATTTATAGTTATGGAGGGGGAAGCTAGGAAGAGACAATGTATTGGTAAATTAAGAAGTAAGGAACGCCAAATAATTAGGAATCTGTTATATTATTTTTCAAGTCAAATGGGTATTAATAAGGAAACAAAAGAAACGGCTAAAGCTATCGGGTGTTCAAAAGCAGTAGTGTATAGGATTAAAAAGGAACTAAACAAAGGATGTCTAAGAATGCCACGAAAAAGAAAGCAAAAATGGCAGGACGAAAATAAAAACCGCTAGGTTAACGCAATATGATGGGATAGTGCAAAGCGGAGTGCGGCGAATTGTTCATTCTTTACTGTTTGAAAATATTTCACCCACGTTGAATACAATTTAGTCACGGTATCATCACGGTGATGATACACTAGGAAATTTCTCAAGGGCCGCTCTGCGTCGGTTCTTACATGATTTGGGGTTCGATTATAAAAGAAGGCATACATATAGTACATGTTGCAACGTTGCGCCCCATTTAACATGTATTGTCTTCTAAGGGTAAGACGAGCTTCAGTCTTACAAATCGAGCACTTAGCTTTATTGCCTACACCCCAAAACAAAAATATTCGTCCACCCGTTCACTTGTATGTACTACTACTCCGAGCCATGAGCCTCTGACTGGCAGGTCTGGTTCTCCTTGCCTTGGTTAGTGGTGGCGGGAATATAACATGTGCAGAGGAAGCGAGCATGTACTGCACGGTTAACAACCCTACTTTAGAATGACCTGATACTTATCAGTAGTGATGTCATATGTACTAAGTACGGGCATACAGCAACCTAAGAAGAAAGAGAGAGAGAGAGAGAGAGAGAGAGAGAGAGAGAGAGAGAGAGAGAGAGAGAGAGAGAGAGAGAGAGAGGAAACAACTATTTTTGCCATACCTCACTAGATTGGTTCTATTACTATCTATATATTGCACCTTCATATGGTCACGTATCTGAGGTGCTATTTCAGCATTTATACTGCGGAAAACATGCAATTTCAGCAAATAAAGCTGCGCTAAATTTTATTGTAAAGGCCCTTTTGAAGGAATTATTGAACTATTGTTGCTTGAAACATTCATTTCTTTGTATTTTTTTGAATGTACCTGAACAGTTTTGTATCCGATAGTAGTAAAGTATTGTAATTAAAAAAAAAAAAAAAAAAAAAAAAAAAAAAAAAAAAAAAAAAAAAACTACAATACATTAGGAAAACGTTAAAGATGCATTTCCTTTTGTGTATAGTTTCATTAAAAATTAAACAAGGTTGTTTTCGTGTAGCTGATTTCAATAAACGCTAAGCACGAAATGCATGACTTCTTGGTAAATAAACAGCACTGGCAAATATCGTCCATGGAATTTGCAGCTACATCGGAGAGAGAGCGTGCATTCTACTCTGCGGCGGACTTGACTTCACCCGTCAAATGGTATCCGAGCCGTCGCCAGTTGTAACGGAAAGCGCAATATTACCAAATGCACGACTGTTTCCAGTCTACTCATCGAGGTCTATCCTCGTGTAAATGATGCTATATACCGTGAAAAAATGACAAAACTCCAGCCCAGTTATTTTTTGTCGCTTTATTTTCTTCCAAAACTTCTGCACATATACATGGTTCTCTTTACTGTCGTTAACACAATCTGCAGTCCTTTGTGATATTAAAACTCACAACTGTTTTCTTCTCATAACCTTGATTCATTCCTTTCATTGTTTTCACTTTCTCTGTCTCTCAAACAGCTGACTCTGACAATACAATCAGTCGACACTACTTAAGCTACTACACTGGCTTTTATTTGAAGGCACGTATATCTCACGAATGTACACACGCAGCTGACACACACACACACACACACACACACACACACACACACACACACACACACACTAAAACTAAATATTGACAAGATTGACTCGCTCACTTGTGCGCTCCGCAAGCTTTTATACTGGTGAGGACGTAGCCAGATCTTTCTCGAACTTCCGGAACTTTCCGGCAGCCAGAACATTCACGAAGGCTCTTACAAATCCTTTGCAATGCCACACTGATTGCTATCACCCGTTTGCTCGCGTTAGTGGTGTGGGGTAGCTTGACCTTGACCGTCCTTTGTTGGGCACGGAAGCCGCACGACGTGGTATGGGGCAGTTTGAACCTCCTTTGATGTGCGCCACGCGTTCGGCATCACAATACATTGCAACCATTCCCCAAAAGTGTCAAACAGGTATAAACTTAATATTAAAACACACGATGTTTCAAATTAATAGGGATTTTCAAAAGATATCTCTGCATGATGCAACAAAGTTTGATTCTACTATGGAAAATGCTAATGTAATCACGATTCTTTGAGAATAAAGTTTCATAAAGAGTGGTCCATCTTTTTCTTCTTTCGATGTTCTCCAGATTAAGGGGATGTACTTTTAGTTAGCGTTTACCTCCTTCCATGTTACGTGGACTTTGCCTCTCTTTAACCTCCAACCGTGCATTGTGTTGGAGTGGCGGGTGGTTACATGCACGTTACGTTTGATTCACAAACGCATTGTCAAATCTTATGCGACAAACATCTGTTCATTAGTGACTTCTTTGGTACTGCTTGGTCAATCAAAATTTGGTGACAAGGTCGAAGTGCATAGCGTTTGAAGGTACACCAAGCGATCGTCGGGTAACACATTGCGATACACACTTTTAGTAAAGTTCAATTTAGAGAAACTCGTTCGCAAATATATGTAGAGCTATACTCACTCTTATGCACACTATTATGGCAGATGCTTATTCCTCTATCTGCTACATTTTAATCGATATAGGTATTTTTCAGAAATTATCTTATTGTTAATTTTCTTGTAGGTGCAAGGGGAATGTGGGACTACGGTAGGCTTTAAGCGATAGTGAAATGTTTTAAGAGCTGGTTGCTACGCGATGCCTTTGAAATTTCATTCTTTTTGCAAGGCCAAGGAAGGAAAATACGAATAGCATATTGCTATGTGAAAAAAGTATAAGTATTGGCAAACTCAGGCAAATAAGGAACAATATCTCGAAAATGGTTCACTCAAAAGAAAAACGAAGTATTTGACATAAATTGTGTGTATTAACCAGATCCACATTTTATATTTGACAAGCTTTTGTCTGTTTCTTACTGTTAACTATTTATGCAAAAATCATGCAGAATGAAGAGGTCTTCCGAGAACATTCCCAGAAACTTCAAGGTGTGACCTAGAAACGACCATGGAATCACCTGTTTGTGTCCGACACTGGATACTGACTCTCTGTCCCTCCGACTGTGGGAATGGAGTGTGGTACAGCCGCTTATTCTCCAAAGAGGGAAGGTTGGACATCCCTGGTCTAGAATTTCCCTTTCACCATAAGAGTTAAGGGTGATTAAATTTAGTGTTCTAGAAGCCTGGCCCACACCAACTCTACTTCAGAACACAAATTCCTGGAATAAATTTAAGTATAGTTTAAGCCAATGTTATTTTCAGATAGTTATAAGACTAATTTCATGGGACATTAAAATAAGAAGCGTATTAAAGTATTTGGAGCAGAAATTAAAACAAGCTAAATAAAATCCTTGGGAATATTAGCTTGGAGACCTTCTCCGGGACTCACCAAGGCAATGCGGCAGCAGAATGGCTTTCCATATATCATTTATCCCTCCAGCTTTGCCAAGAAATCGGGAGTCGTTCATTTTATGTCTGCAAACTTTTTCTCTGCGTGTATCTGAAAAAAAAAAAAAAAAAAAAAAGAAAAAATCGAATGGGATGGTTCCGCATCGCTCCATACTTACGGTTAAACATTACAGAAGCTATTTTTGTAAAGGCTTATATCAACGGGTAACATAAATATCTTTATGTTTGCTAACGGGTCAAATATTTCCGTAAGATTCAAGGGAAATCTTACTGGTTTCTGTGAGAATTCGGAAAACACCAGTAGTTCATTGCACCAAGGTGGTTGCACTGTCGCTGAATATGCCTCTTCCTTTAAACACCTGGGGACTTCAACTTGTACAGTAGGTGAATAACATACCTGCGGAAGTTACGATTTATGTTTGTGACTCTGGTGTGCGCACACGAGCAAAATCACATCGGTACTATACACAGGTTATTAGTCACACGAAGGCTCGTGCCTCACAGGACTGTACGGGGTGGCTTGGATGACACTCAGCGGTAGGTTAGGTGGCCTACTCCCCGTTCGCTATACGGAATCCTATTGTGATGTACTGGGAACTCAAAGATGTTCAAAGTAGGACCCGTCTCACGCATGCGCAACAGTTCCCCTGCTGTTATGATCATTTGTGTCAAGATCTTTTTTTATGACATTTACAACCATAGGGTCTTTCTCTCGGACGAGTACTGGCCAATTTAATGCTTACAGACGGCAATGACTCTGTGGCCGTTGTTCCAATTGATGAAAAAAGAACCTAGCTCAGTCATCTAACTAGAAACCTCTGTCTATGAACTGCCTGTACATGTCTGTCATTATGCTAACACTCTTCGACCACTATTAACATCAACTAAATCGTTGTTTCCGTGTCGTGGCGGCTAAACGATGGTGGAGTGAAGAAGTAATCACAATAATGTAGCACGAGTAACATTCTTATCAAGCCAGGAAGCTATGTGGTGCAGCTGTGCAGTAATATTGAAGCATAAAGCCTCTGCACAAGTAGGCCACCCAACCTATTGCTCAGTATGCATTCAGGCCATCCAGTACCTAAACATAAAAGAAGTGCAGTACTTTCCAAAAGAGCTTTATTTACTGACTTTAGACGAGGCTTCGCATGCGCTCGTCCATCTGTCTTTATTCTGCTATATTTCGTTTCGTATGAACGGTTTCTTATGTTGAAGGAACATCTCAATGACTTGGAAGACCAACATGTTTCGGCATCTATAAACGCCCTGGCAAATTTCGATTTGATAAGAAATTAAAGTAAAGGATATAATGGACAAACCTAAATTTAAAACGTGTCTTTTGCCTGTGTTCGGGGTGCACTCAGCCTCCTTAGATCCCTGAGCGGCCAATTGATTGAAAAGTTGCAGCCCGTGGTCCAGAAGACAACATAACAGGCCGGAAGGGACCTGGGCGCTGACCACGTCCCAGCTCCAGTACTGCACCCCACTCATGACTCCCGTGGTGGACATATGTGGGGTATGCGGCGGTCGGGCGGTAGGCTTTGGCTCGCTTGGGCTGTTATGCTACGTGTTACGTTTTCCCTATGAGAAAATGTCTATGTTACGAATTCATTGAAGCATGGTTGAATAGATTACTATCAAACTTGAAGTGTAACATAATATTTAGATCTTAGTTAAAGATTAGGCTATATGGTATCAATACTATTACTAGGGAGCGAACTTTCATACAGAGAACAAAAATTTGCGAAGTGTGGACTATAGGAAGTGAGAGGAGCCAGTCTGTCACATGGTCACAGCACAGAGGAGGCCAGGTACGGTCGTCTTACGAACGTTGCAGATAACGTTGGTGCATAACTTACATTCAATGCTGTCACCGTTACATTGGTTGGATTAGACAAAACAATAAAAATAAATCAGATTGGTGCGGCATAGTTGCCAAATCAACTGTTTCTGGGCTCCGGCTGTATTTTGGAAAGTCAGCTTTTAAGTACGTATAGTATAGATACATTGTGGCATCGGTGCTGCATAAACTTATGAAATGCGCTTTTGCCTATGAAACTTGTTGTGCTTGATTCTTGTTTAATTATTTCAGTTCCTTCCCTTTTGTAGGGTTTCTCGTTTTCACCCGAGCGTGAAAAGAGAAGGGCCCTGGAACTCCTACTGGTATGACCATCGTACTGGAAATAGCTACGGGAGGTAAATGAAGTTAAGAGCTGCCTTTTTGTCACCAATTAGTTACTCGTGCTTTACTGCATTCGCAGTTGTCCGAGCTCGTTCCTTTGAAAATCCACTTAACCTTCCCTTTATTTCCCACCACCCTGCACTAAACTTTAACTTAGCAAGTTGGGTCCTCATGAATTCGCTTAATAATTCTATGCAAGGTAGTCCAGAAGGCTTACCTTTTTGGAAGGTGGGAAAATGTCTTCTGTGTTCCGAAGTATGATATTACTCACTGTTTTACTGGATTTATTATGTTTCAGTATGTCAGCTGAGACCTGAGACCTATGGAATATAAGTATTAATAATCAATTCAAGTCTGACTACTTCTTAAACTGTAAAACTAAAAGCCTTCTGTGATACTGTCCATTTCAATCCTTTTTATTTTAATCCACAACATAATAGTTATTTATGTAACTAGTATATAATCTGACTGATTGTGACGCGAACATATATGTTCAGCGCGTGAGTGAAAACGTAAAAAGTTGATAGATGTAAAAATATAATGTATCTGAGATCAGATATATGTGATGTTGTTTCATTTTCTTCCACACTTTTAAAGGAAAATAGAAGGTTAGGATGAAGCTATTGAAGATATGGATTGTATTGCGCTTGACATTTTGACCGAAGCCAAAACTACTGGGAGTTTATTATTTCCAGAACAATCAAAACAATGTTTACGAAAAAGAATATGAAAAGTTTTGTGGATGGAGAAACGAAAATGTGCTAGTTTGTGACAGTGACGATTTCAAGATTTCTTACAGCCACACATTGGATAACACTATGTTGTGGTGGTGATGACGTCATTGCTGCTTTGCTGTTATGGGCAGTACGTCATACATTTCCTGGCACTGGTGCCAGAAAGAGGGTAATGTCGCATGATTTATGCGGTCATAATAAGCCGTGTTAATGCTGCGATTGCATAAAAGTTATTATTTCCTCTCATTTGTCCTAGAGATTAGCATTGCAATTTTCTTAAATATTTCATTATTATTATTATTATTATTATTATTATTATTATTATTATTATTATTATTATTATTATTATTATTATTATTATTATTATTATTATTATTATTATTATTATTATTATTATTATTATTATTATTATTATTATTATTATTATTATTATTATTATTATTATTATTATTATTATTATTATTATTATTATTATTATTATTATTATTATTATTATTATTATTATTATTGTTATTGTTATTGTTATTGTTATTGTTATTGTTATTGTTGTTGTTGTTGTTGTTGTTATTGTTGTTGTTATTGTTGTTGTTATTGTTGTTGTTATTGTTGTTATTGTTGTTATTGTTGTTATTGTTGTTATTGTTGTTATTGTTGTTATTGTTGTTATTGTTGTTATTGTTGTTATTGTTGTTATTGTTGTTATTGTTGTTATTGTTGTTATTGTTGTTATTGTTGTTATTGTTGTTATTGTTATTATTGTTATTATTGTTATTATTGTTATTATTGTTATTATTGTTATTATTGTTATTGTTATTGTTATTGTTATTGTTATTGTTATTATCGTTATCGTTATCGTTAGTGTTAGTGTTAGTGTTAGTGTTAGTGTTAGTGTTAGTGTTAGTGTTAGTGTTAGTGTTAGTGTTAGTGTTAGTGTTAGTGTTAGTGTTAGTGTTAGTGTTAGTGTTAGTGTTAGTGTTAGTGTTAGTGTTAGTTATAGTGTTAGTGTTAGTGGTGTTGTTATTGCTGCTGCTGCTTTCACAATAATAGTAGTAGTACTAGTACTATTATTGTGAAAGCCAGCATGATAGTTTCATTAATTATAGTGAACTGGTTGCTCTCCTCCAAAACATAAAATGTATCACAATCTCTCTTTGTGTAATTAGCTTCCTTCAGCGTGTGAAATAGAGGTAACCACTTCTGTAACAACAAAGTTGTTGCTATAAATGAGCGTGCACTTTATTTATTTTATGAGATAAAGAAATCTAGTAAAAGTGCCTTGTAGTGCACAGTCTCGGTACTTATCGCTTTTCTAGCAGCTTATAAAGGAACTTTTTTTTGAATAGTGTGTTCAATGTCCGTTTTTACTACATACGGTACCACAGGAGGTGGACCTGATGCTACGTGTAACTAAATGCAAATGGGGAAGCCCGATTTTGGGAAGGAAACTTTCCAGGTCTAAGATTTCGAGTACCTCTACAGCAGGCCTGGGGAAGTGTCCCGAAGATGTGAACAGAGTAGTCCCTTCCCTCCTCACTTGCAGTAGCTACTGGCACACGTACATACACACGCGTTATAGTAGGCACAGTTTATTCAGGTACCCCAAAAAACAACCTTGACATTTTCCCCCCATTATGGTGCATTTGGCGATATTCCATCTGTTAGGTTACATTATTGCCGCCAACTGTTCCTAACATATATCTAAACATTGTAAAGCTACAGCTATAGCTGGTGTTATTGCGTCTGTTATGTTGCCACAGAAGGTCTTGTTTATGAACGCATTGCAGAGAAACCAACCGATAGATTTTAAAACAAGATTCTGTTTAGACGCTGCATTAATGAATCTATCTGTGGACGTACTGCTCGTGTTCAATTCTTTCAGAGCAATATATGCAATTATAGTTACTGTTGTTATTTTTGTATTCGCTACACAGTAGTGCATTAACTGTATATTACGATACTTAGCGTTCAGGAGTGATTTTATCCAAAAGTGTTATTGCAGAACAAGATTTGCCGAAGGTAAATACGTTCTTGTATTGTGTGGTCACGATGTTCAAGCATCATTATAGTTTTAACCCTGTGATATTTGGTGGTTAGAAATGCCTTTATTATGTACGTTGGCAGGACTACTCTTTGGGATACTTTCGTCTACTGTTTAGTGTAATGTCGGCCATGTTGAACTCTTGGGAACTGCCGATAAGCTGTGTCCACTATAGTTGGAGCCAGTTTTCCACTTTGGTGGTAACGAAGGGAAGAGAATTTGGGGAATGGCTTGACACCTTGTGAGTAATGTTCCCAGACCCACTCTTTATTATATGCCACTTATGAGGATTGTGTACTGCCTGGGAAAGAAGTCAAGGAGGACTGTCCTGGCGGGTTCTTTACCGGGATTTTCCCGTTCATGATTCGTACCCTTAACGAATTCGGCCACCCATATGGGCCACAGTGTCGACGCATATTTACCTTCTTTTCTTTGTAAAGACACGTGGATAACATATCCCTGTCTTAAGTTCAATTACCAGACTGGCCCCTCACACTGTCATAAAGGTGTGAAGTTACGCAAATGTCAGAATAAAAGAATCCAAAGTTGAGGCGCATCTGCTTGTCTACCACACAACATAACTTCTGCGTCCTGAACAAGGAAGGGAATCCATCTACGGATCTTCGGTGCTCCGTTTTAAGTAACAAGAGCAAATGCCATTTTTCTTCAAAATTTGCATGTACAATTTGCTAGAAATAATAAGTATCAAGGAGTTTGATGAATTCTTTCCCAAAGTCATTAAAACCACTTTCATTTTTAAACATAAATCTTTCAGTATGGAGCTAATTAACATTTTAGGGCTTTGGTTTTTTTAGGGAAATGTAAGAGACAGGAACGGTAGAGTCATTTAGTGGAGTTTCCTTCAGCATAACACTGGTGTATTCTTGTCTGGTCTGTCACGGTGGGGATTCCGGCAATTCAGCAGATGGATTATTGTGCATCAGACCCCGGAAGGAAGGATGAAATGAAAGTGCCCTACAAGCGGCCATAACGCATCACATGCAGAACTGCTACGGTGGATCCCTAACAGGTGCAGGCAGTTGTTCATCCCAACAAAGTTCCACGTCGCCACAGAGAGCGCACCACCAGCCAGGTCTGGCTGATCTCATGGCGGGTGACCAGTCAACCGCAGCACCTATCCTCAGCCGAACACCGTATTTGCAGAGCGTGAGCGCTATCGCAGCGCATCCTACGGGCGACCCCACTGACTTGTAACCTGGAAGGGCCGGATTGAGAGAGAATGAAATAAATGGGAGTAATTCGGGGGATGTAAGGTAAATATGCCTCCCAGGTCAGGAAGTTCGGCTGCGGTAATCGAACCCGCGACCTCCCGAATGCGGGCCACTACCGCCTGAGCTATCCCGCTCGGTACACTGCTGTATTACATTGCAAACATCTTCCCACATTTTCTGGAATGTGAACACATTACTGCAACATAATTAGGTAAGTGATCCTACACGCATATTACGCATTCCATAGATATCTCCTACTACCAATATGTTGAATGGCAGCTAAGTATTATATTATCCGAGATTCTACAATATGCAACACATCCCATATGCGTAACATTACAGGAGTGTCCGTGCTGCCAGCGAATTTGTGATTTTCTACTCTTGACACCAGACATCCGCTTGACGTTGATATGAGGGATATGTGATGATAAACTCTACCATACAACTTGCTGACACGTTAGGGAGAGGTGTCATACATGATCACACTACCACAGGGTTTTTAATGGACCAACGTTTACATTAAAGTGACCAATGCTGGAGAGATTGAAGCTTTAATACATAGAACATAAATTAGCGTGGTATTCCCTTTTCACACGCTTACAGCGATACAACAGTGACGTATTCCCCATGAATGCAATGAAGTTTTGCATGCGTAGTGGAATAATATGATTAACATTTATCTGTAACATAAATGGCCAGAAATCAACAATAAACACGGGGCTAGGAGAGAAAACTTTTAATTCTGGTTAAAGAAGCGTTTGCGAGGCTGAACAGCAGATGGTGGATGTTAGCTTCTTGGTTCTTCTAACCGCCTAGGCGAGGTGCAGAGGTATTCTCATCATACAGGGTGGAAGGTACTGCTTCGGCCAGAATAATCTGGCTGATAAATGCAGGTGTAAGAAATATAAAATGCTAAGCTTCGTTTCAGTAGGTTTAATCGTTTTGTAAAAATTTAAATTTTTCGCCAATGTAAATGGCAACTCTGTGCTGTCCATGCACACGCCAGCAGCCTATGTTGAATTCGACTACAGTGTGCTTCCAGGCCGGCACTGCCTCAATTGTAAACAAAACACTTGCCTAGCGTGTGCTACGATATAAACAAAACACTAGCAAAATTCATAACTAATAGGGGATTGAAGCATAGTTAATGTAAAAAATAATGCTATAACTGAACTTCGGTTGAAAACTGTAGGATTTCTGAACTTCAACGATGTGTACCCTTAAGCGCGCATAAACACAACATCATGTTGGTGGATTTACTCGCATTGCAAAGAGTTCCTGTGGCATTTTCCGGCACTTTGGCGACTCTTATAGAAACCTGGCATAAGTTAACATCCTAACTTTGACAATGACGTCGCTACACACAACCGGCGTACGTACAAACAATGCAGTAATTTGGATAAGTAAGTTGGGGTTTTGATAAAGCCGGTTCTTAGGTCCCAACTCTTGCTATAGCTGTGCTGTAAGCTCCGGCCCCGATTCTGATGACATGTCATACTATAATTCTTGCATCATAGGCACTGCTAATCTACCTATAAATCCCTGTTATGGGTCCCAGAGTGTGAATGTTCAAATTAAGTAAATTTTGGTCATTTTGTGCAATTTTTTATTTTAGCCACTATTTTGCCTTTTACGCTATTTTGTAACTTTCTTGCCTTTTGCCTCTTTATTTAGTCAATATCTTACATTTCAATTGAATATATTTTATATTATTGGCCTTTTACTCATGGATAACTTGTCATACATGGTCAACATTCAACTGGGAATTAGGAGTAATGTTGTAATTCGTTTACTCGCATTTTCCGGAAAATAAATCACATTTTTTTATTTAATAATAAGTCTGGGAAGGGTTGGTTGTGGGTGTCAGGGCAGCAGGTATAATTATAGCTATGAATTCATATCCCAAACTAGGTATGAGACAGGCACGTTTTGCAACTTTCAAGTTAGTAGGTGCATACATGTAGGTTGCTTTTGCCATAAGCTCTGAAGACCTCTACATTAGCACTCACTATTGTAAGTAATCTGATAACTCAAAAGGGTTAATGCTACATTTTTGTGAGACCTTATTAAAGCAATTTTTCTTACTTTCTTTTCACATTCCTCAAACAACAACATTTAGCAGATATATCTTTGAAATGATTCTCTAAATTACCCCATCATTGTTCGTATGCCTACGTTTTCTGTTTGAATAGCTGTTAAAGGGAACAATACCGAAATTATTTAAACTTGCAAATTAGGCTTTTTAATATATTATTTTGTGCGATTATCTACAAACGTTTTTCATGTAAATAAATTTGTTACTGGAGTGAAGGTCAGAAGGTTACGTGATGATTTAAATAATCCTGAGCGAAGGACGTGATTGCACATTTCTCTGATATTTCTTACAATTTTTCCCAAAACTCCTGGAAGTATTCTTGTAAAAATGCCACACATATGTTAGTAGATTCTAGAGTATGTATTTTCAGTTAAAGTTTAACTATTTCATAAAAGATACACAAGCACACACTTTTATGAATAAGAATTTCCGCATTTGAAATGCTCCTTGCCATGGAATGTTGAAGTTGTCTGAGTTAAATCTTGTAAATAGTTTTCCCAATATATGCTAACACTTTCATTGCAGTTATTAATATAAGTCCAGTATAGTACCCCTTCAAGTTCAGGTACGTTTCGTAGGTAGTATATTTATCAAAATCCAAAGTTCCAATTGAACGAAAATTATTTAAACCAATTAATTTAAAATCTATCTCTTACCAAGCCTATTTAATAGCTCAATAAGGAACGTAAATCTTATATGATGATTAACATTTATGATTAAAGGCCGCAGGCGCCTGCATATTTCCTAGGTACACTTTATTGTTATCGCTCGCGCATGTAAACAACTGCAGGTAGGTACAGCCTGACCATGATAAGCCCTCACTGCAGCACAACCTACAAGCATCATAAACTATGCATTCTGAAATTTCTTGTACATACTGCTACTTATTAACTATAATATCGTCGTAGAGTGCATTGCACTGCGTTACAGTGTACATTTGTAAATTATTAAATGTGAAATTTCGACGTCTTATCACCGAAGCAGTTTTTAAACACCGAACAACTTCTTTCTACGTCACAGGATATTAGAGGTGCAAATGTAAAGAATTCCACTCTGTCGTCTGGCGTGTTTTTCCTTCATATTCATTTTCAAATTATCACACATAGCTTGATAACCAATATTTTTGTTTAGAACTTTCTGGAATTCAGCTTTCATCTTTTCGATACCTGGCACAAGAGGTATCGTATCAATTGAATTAGTTAAGCCTATTATGCTTATGCTCTTGGACATTTCCAAACCCGATTTTTCTAGTTGTTTAATAACTTTGGGCAACACTGCAAAATTGCTGGATATGAACTGAAGATTTTCAGATAGTTCATACGATATACTACACCTTGATCTTGCGTCTGCATGCACTTGCATGGCAATGTTTCACTAGTTCGCAGACTATTACGTTACGTTGTTTTCGACTCTTGCTTCTAGCGGCAGTTGTTTGCACATTTGATGGCCGTGCTGTATTTCTGACGTCATTCATAGTCTGCGTCCAGCTCACCTGTATCGCATGGGAGCGCACGTCTCCGGCCTTTATTTATGATCATTCTTTCTTTCGTTTGTTCCTTTTTTGGTGAAATAACTTAAATTTGTGTTTCAAAACGCATAATCCCACAACGCCTTAGTATATATAGTGTGTGTGCTCCGAACTTGGCCACCACTTTTTATTTACACAGATATGAGATGTGGTAAACAATTCCGAATGGTCTCTTTAAACCCTTGTAGCCATAAATTAATTTATACTTTTCTGCACAATAATTTTATAAAACTAAATATCAGTTGTAGGTAATTTTTATAATTATTGTGGCATTTCAATAAATGTTGTTCGTTTTATAAGTATTTTTTCAAAAACATTTTACTCGTCTAAATCCATGCCCTGGTAATTAGGCGGTATATATATACATACTGACGTGCAAAAAAAGTTGTCTATTATGCTATGTTGGGATATAGGAGAATAGATCACAAGCTTTGCAAGTCAGAATTTGCAACTTCCCCTTTAGAGTAGACTGCCCTGATGCACAGTTAAAGCCGCGAAGTTGCCTGTACACACGGCGTTTGGATTTAACATACACAGTGCTTTAAATTCCTAAAATAATTGTAGGCATTTAAAATTATTGTTTTCCCATCATCGCTGCTACATTCTATCATTTATTTGCATCGTTTTCCAGCTATACAATGTACTTTGCCAGCATTTATCTTCCTCTTTCTCTCTCTCTTACCCCCCCCCCCCCCCCTCCTGACTTGAATTTGTCATTCTTGACAGCAGGTGAATGACCAGCACCCGAACTCATATTGCGTACAATATTGTAGTCGTTCGTTTCTTTTCAGTCTGCATTTCTTGATTCCTTCCTCCATTAGACTGCCATTTCCGTATCTTCCATTTTCACTTCATTGGTTCACTTTGTTCTGATTCCTTTTGTTGCTCACTGTTGAAAGCGGAATTCTTTCCCTTCCGGGTTTTGCGTCCCCATTCCTAGCCCAGCTTCTCTGTTCAACATGTTAAACTGGTTCAACTTTGATATGAACATTCTCATCCATTTCTCACTTTGCAGCTACATCCTACTACGTGGTAGTTTAAATGACAATCACTCAATTAAACGTAGCTTTCTGGCCAAGGACAGGATGGTAACTGCAATTCCTGGGTCTTTCATTCTTGACTCTTTAGAACTCTCTGCTTTGTATGCAAACAGTCATTTATCTTAATTTTATTTATTATATAGTATCCTCTTTTTCCCAAACTTTCACTCATTCAGCTTCCTTACAGCGCATTTCTTTGAAAGCTCCTCTTCCGAGCCATTTCCAAGCTTGTTTATTTTCCTCTAATGATTATTCAGTAATATTCCTCCTTTGTCCACTGATTTTGAAATAGTTTCATTACTTACTTTACCTACATTCCACATGCTCAATTGTTTTCCTTATCCACTTTTATGAAGCTTCCAGCGTATTACTCATTTCGCTGCAATATACCTTCCTTGGATATTTGCTTATGCTTTCAAAAATACATTCTTGGATTAAAAGCTTGATTTGTCCTTGTTATTTTCTGTGTGTTCTGTTGAAAGCGATTATATATCTTAAATATCTGAAACTGTGCACTTAGTCTGCTACACCAAAAGCGAATCACAAGTGTATTTTTATTTCCTACCTTTCTTCAAACAACCACAGCTTTGTTCGTTTCTGGATTTATCTCATCGCGTAATCCTCAGTATATTCATTTATTTTCATAATACCGTCCTTCGTACATCTTATTTCGAATATTCACTTGATACCTCAACTTTTAAGTTCGTTTTCTCGCATTTAAGTATATTTAAACGTTTTAGCGCATGAAGAGCCTCAAGATTTTAAGAACTAGCGAGAATCAAAGTGCTCTATCTCCCCAATGTTAAAAGATGGCCCATTATCTAGAATACTATTTAAGATATTAGCTGCCGTTTTAAGACATGTCCAGTAGTATTTCTACATCTACTGATGAAAGAAAACACAGTTTGTTCATCAGAAGAAAACTTACGATTTTTAATACAATGCTTAGATCTTTATTGAAATGTGAGGGTTTAAATTAAAAAAGAACTTAACATGTCTTAATACATAAAACCTTTTTCATTAAACCAAAGCTTATTCCGCTGGAAATGTGTGCTAAACATTTCACCACTTATACTAATAACTAGAGCTCGGAATTTTAGGTGCTAAAAACTTGGAATCTCTATATGTTTTATGCACTAAAACTGTTGAAAATATGTGCTAAAAAGTAAAAACTATGTGCTAAAACAAATGAAATATTTTTAAGATCCGAATCTCTGAACTGCCTAATATAGCTATACGTATTACTCACCAGGAATTATTCTTGGAAGGGATCACCGGATACTGTGGAATTACAGTATAGACTGCATGTTGCCTCAAATTTCTTTCCTAAAATGCTTTTAATAACTATTTTACACGATTACTCTTGGTATTTTCATGTTTTGGCCACATTTAGTGCAGACTTCCATAAAATTTTGCAGAAACATTTTTAGAGTTTAAAACACTATCTTGGCGATAACTCGTGATGCATGTATCCAAGTTCCTACTTAAAGGAAGAGAGAAGTTTTGGTAAATTCCAAGCCTTCACTTTTTCAAGTGTGACTGAAAAGCAGTCATCCCCACTGGATGCACATCGCAGTTCACTTGCCTGAAAACAGATACAAAGGAAAGCCGCTTATACAGAGTGTGCGGATTAGATTCATGCTTGGATTAAGTTGCTTTTATGTTGAGTTTCTTCTCACCCCATTTCCAAAATCAGCTTTAGCTTTCCTAGTCTCCAATTTAATGTCGTACAAAAGAACAAACGTGTTCCTAACCCTTTACCCTCGTGGAACACTAAGAGGAAATAAATCCCTTTAGAAACGTGCATTGTCACACAATTTGTTTGGCCAGATAATGTAAATAACATGCTTATAAAGCTGATATGTACAGAGAGAACATCCTTTACACGGTTAGTGATAAGTTCTGAAATAGCTAATTTCTACCAATTTCGAGCAGTTTATCTGAATTTATCATTTGCCCAACATAATTGCAGCATAAAATTAATTTTATTTCTCCTATGTACCTAACTTGTCATGAAATAAAAACGATCTGGCGTGTGAAATGCCCCAAGTGGTAACATGACATGAATAGGCATAGCGTACCTCGAATATGGATCTTCGCAACCGAGGTGCAAATTTTAATAATCCAGTCCTTATATGGAGGGCGTTCTGCAACTCTTTTAGCGCAGAAAGGGTTATCTACTTACCCAAATGCCGGGTGGAGTGGGTCACATTCCATTTCTTCCAGTCCTCTTGCCCTCATTTCAGTTCTTATTTTCAGCATCCATGAGTTTCGAGGTTTTCCTTATCTTCTTCCAGGTGGACCCCATTCCAAAATCATTCTCGGTAATCTATATTCATTCATACATGGTTCAGCACACCATGGTGCATACACCTACTTTCACCCCTTCCACGCAACGTGACTTTAAGTTGAAGCGGATTGGCTACCACTGACCTGTGTTTGTCATTCAGGCAAGTCAGCGGTATACGTGCAGTGATAACCACAATCGTGGTGATTATTTATGTCGGAGAGGCTGGGGTAGCTGGGATAGGTGTAATGGTGGGGGAAGTCAAACAGAGGCTAATTTCCCTTCAACGGCATCCCTGTTCTAATATGTCCCTACCAATTCAGCCTGTTTATACCTTACATAGTTTAATATTGATTTGTTATTATTCAATTTTTCTCTTATAACATTCTTTCTTTTTTCCCGATTTTGAATATCTCGCCAACCTTCTTAGAAGATCGATTTCCATCGACATAAGCTTTGATTCTAAACTTCTGTTAAATTTCTATGTTTTAGCACCATATGAGGCAGTAGTTTCCACTATTGTATTATATATTTGCAATTTATTCTTCCTGCTTATATTTTTGTTCCACAGGATACTATTCAGCTTTAATGTAATACTTTAGCATTATTGATTCTGTTCTTAATGTCATTTTCCTGTTTATCTCCTTTATATATTTTTACCCCAAAATACTTAAATTCTTTACACTCTCTAATACAACTTTTCTGTTCTTCCAGAATTAAATCCTTGGTTCCTCGTCCACGTCCCGTTTTGAAACGTTTTTCCTACATTTATTTTCAACCCCAATATATCATATTTTTGCAGTAACTTTCCAAGAATAAATTCCATATCTTCATACTCTTGCGTAATTACTAGCTGGTCGTTACTCATTATCAGAGCATTTCTTCCCCACCGTACTGCACCCGAATTCCCACTGACATTTTCTACACTGAAAGAGACCAAGCAGATGAAAAGATGAATTAAGTGTAATGGAGGGAGAGGGAATATGGCGGATGGTAGTAACCTACCCAGCATTCGCCTGGTGACCCGGGAAAATCCCGGAAAAACCTATGGGTCCGTAGGTTGGCCGCGGGGATCGAACGCACGACATAGGGAATTCGAGCCTCGCTCGTTACCGTGGAGGCATCTTTCTCGGTAGGTATAGTAATAGTAACTTGCGGACCCAAGTTTTCTGTGACCTGTTTGCTTCTATTTGCGCGTGCTTTCAAATCAATCAGTTTGTGCTGTTAATTATGATACATCCTGTAGACAGATGTGAGAAAAGTTGGTGGGAACCTAGTGTTACTTAGGCAAATTTGGAAACTTAACCGAAGAAAAACACTACTGCGATCTAGAGCAATGGGTCTCTTTTTGTGCTCGCAGGTGCACTAGTACCCTTAAACATGTCTACCAACTGCTATTCTTGAAGACAAGAAAGAAACTTTAAATAAAAATGTGGAAGCAGTGGCATTACTCATGTATAGAGTTGCAAAACTACCTTATACTTAAGTGTAGCTATGGTAATTTTTCTAGGGAAATTGGCCAGTGAAGAACTTACCCGCGTTACCTGTGCGTTAAGTGTGTTGCATACCTATCAGGCGTTATTTCATATAGATCGCGTTACTTATGTTATATGATCAAGATTTACTAGATTCCGCTAGTAACCGGAAGCGCTGAACTTTGAACCTTCTCAAAACTGAGAGAGGGTACATAAAGGGCCGCTTAGCCTACGGGATATGTGTCTCCAAAAACATTTGGAAGCTCCTCTAGTTTCTTTCCCTACCAATGCTACCAATACTACCGGCAATCCTACCATTTACTACGTCATTTAAGTCTTGTAAGACCACAAATAGAGCGCAACTATTTATGTACAATTTACTAGAGGTTCTCAAGATTACATTGAGTCTTAGGGCACTTTGTGGTGGTAACCAATGACATCGTTCCTCACATTCTAAGCACAAAGGAAAGTTTTTGGCTATAACTTATACTTGTTTTTATAAAATATTTAACAAATTGAAGACAGAAAGAAAAGAGAAGCTTAATGTAGCTAACACATTGAAGAAGTTTGTGTGTCAAATACATCTGTTTTGGGACCTGACGCATCGAAATACCAAATGGCTGAATTTGTAGAATTAATGAAACATTTTCTGACTTCATTTTAATGAATCATTCTTTTATTAGTAACTGTGTGTGTGTAGTGTTTAACGCCCGCTTTTACTACTACGGCACCACAGGCGGTGACACTGATGATACGTGGAATGAAGATAGAGCACCGGTGGAATGAGATGGCGGGGGAAACCGGAGAACCCGGAGAAAACCCGCCCAGACACCGCTTCGTCCACCACGAATACCACATGCGGGTCCCTGGGATCGAACCCGGGCCGCCTAGGTGGTAGGCAAGCGCGCTAACCGCTCGGCCACGGCGTCGCCATTATTAGTAACTGAAACTGTTTTCCTAGTGGTCTAAATTTATACCGGAAGCTCTTTCGTTGTACGCATGAGGTATCGGCGTCAGTTTATTGATTCACTGACCCGTAAATAAGAATAATTTCAAATTTCTGCAAACAGTAAAGAACAAAGGAAAACTCTGAAGTTTTCTCAGGCAACCGTTATTGTCTTTTGAAACAAATCTCTCCAGCAATTAAGCCAAGAAATATGTATCTGCATAGTAAACATTAAAATAACACAGATGTATAGGATGAAAAACTTGAACGGTTAAGATTTTGTTAAATTATTTCTAAATATAAGCATCTGAATAAAACGTTTAAACCAAATGCTGCTTTTCTTTGTGCTCCATTTTTAATGCCGCCTTTAACTTCCTTGGGCATATTGGGGGCTCTGATTTGAGAAACAAAGTATAGTGTTATTGCTCGCTGAATGTAGGGTTTCTTAACGTAGATTTTATCGACTATTTTTTCCTTATAAGGACATCGACATTCACACTTCCACACTCTGTGGGGATTGGGAACCATACTGGTAAAACAAAAAACTCCTCCGTCGCAGCCGGGAAACGCCTGGGGACTGTTGGGTTAAGAAGCAAGATAACTATCACTCGACTGCAGAGGTGTATAGATTAAGAGTGTAATCAACCTTATATGCTTAATTAAAAATATATGTTACACTCACATGACTTTCTGTGCTCTTCTACTAACTATTCCTCCAAACTCTTATTCCTTTATCTTCATGCTAGTGGAGGTAAACATTTGTAGAAATTCTCTTATTGTTAATGTTCTTGTAAGTGCAAGGAGAATATGGGTATACAATAGGGTTGGTCGCTAATCAAATGTTTTAGAGCTGGTCGCTATATGGAGTCTTTGAAATTCCTTTCTCTTTCCAGGACCAACAATAAAAAGTGAATTCCATTTGAGAAAAGTTTAAGTATTGCAAAGCTCACACAAATAACAAGGGATACCTCCGAAATGGTTCACTCCAAAAAGATGTATTTGGACATAAATTTTGTATTTTAACGAGATGTACATATTTTGTATAGTAAGATTCTATAAGGTCTATCTCTTACGATTTACCAGTTCTGCAAGTCATCAAGAGTAAACAGGATTATGTGGGTTATAGGATGAGAATTCAAAATATACATTTGACTTCTATAAAATATCGTAAATACATGGGATTTTAATAAAAATCGTTAGCCATTTTTGAGAAAATCAAAATTTTCGAAAACTTTTCCATATAAAGGGTAGTTTAGGGTGGAAGAGTTTTCTTCAAAATCTTCGTGTCGCATCCTTGAAAAAACTTGAATACCGAGTTTTCATTGTTCAGTTACACTGTACACACACACACACACACACACACACATGCACGCACGCACGCACACACGCACACACACACACACACACACACACACACACACGGGCCTTTTTCTAAAAATGCCTTCTTTCGGATTCAGGGGGCCTTAAAACATATATTTTCGGTGGTGAACTCTCGATATCGAATTTTTGGTTAGAACATAATACTTCCGCTACTTACTATACGTAGTAGAGAAAGTATTGGTCTAAAATTAAAAATTAACGAATTCTATTCATTTTCGTACTTTAAGCGAATAAACATTCACGTTTTCTTGCAGCTGCCTTGTTTTCAAAATATGCACTTTTAAAGTTTTTAAAACTGCATAGTATGTTAAAACGAAAACCTATTAGGAAATGTCTGTCAAGATCTGAAAGAACTCGTCTTTGAAACCTTACTGTAAATTTTGTGTGTGAGAGAGAGAGAGGGAGAGAGGGAGAGGGGAGAGAGAGAGAGAAAGAAAGAGAAGAAGACACTCTTATGGCCTCGAGTGCCAACTCTATCACCGTGTTAAGTGGAGATATTGAGCTCAAATTTGCAGCGCTTATAAATTGCAGGGATTCTGTAGTTGCGACCGTAAAAACAGACCAAACAAGAAATTAGTTGCAACATTAGCTTTGTATGTTGATTTTAATACCTAGAGAGCAATCTAAAATGTCGATACTTTGTATAATCGTTTCATTTTGGGAGCTTTAATATAATATGCTCTTTCTCTATTTGCATATATTATGCAGTACAGTAATCCATTATCATTATAGAGAACTTTTTGTTACCAGATTTTTGCACAGGGAATACATTTTGAAGGTATGAGATATATAAATATACTTCCATGTTTTGCATCAGAACTTTTCATGCAAAACTAGACTCCGATCTAATTTTCACTCTGTCCTTAAAACATTGTTAAAAAGTATTTTTGTAGTTGCATCAAGCCTGTAATTTATTTTATGCCCCAAAATACCCAAATTTATTAATTACAAGTCTGATAGCGATACTTTAGTGAACATCCTTAAGCACAAACTTCCCTCATCCAATCGGACAACTCAATTTTCATTAAAGGACAGGTGTTCCACCAATCAGAGAATTCCCATGCAACAATGACAAAGTGCAATATCGATTAATTCTCAAAACGCAACTAGCGCGAGTTTAGAAAGCGCTAAAATGTCGGACAGTACTGACAGTGAGATGCAACTTACACAAAACACAAAAATGAACCTCAATACATCAATCTCCAAGAATATTGCCCTAACCTCAGTCCCACAAATTAACTTCACTAATTGTACAATAGTGAGTGAGTGCGTGAGAGTATTGGGTTTAAGGGCCCGTCGACAACTTGGTCATTAGGGCCCCGAGTCCAAAAGTAAAATTATGGACGGTAAAAAGTTAATATATCACCCATTAAAAAAAAAAAAACTCCAAAGTTAAAATAGATAAAACCAGCTAAACAACTATTAAAATGTTCCATTTAAAATGCTAAAAACTGAAACTTAAAAAAAAAAAAAAAAAAAAAAAAAAAAACACTATAATGTTAAAAAACCCAAAAATAAGGCAATCTAAAAGGCTAAAATCTCTGAAATAAAATAACCTTACACTTGCTTCATAAAATCAATTGTGGAACAAAACCGCAGCACTGTATTTACAGATACTGGGTCGCTGCCTAAAACTGACCACAGTGTAAGGCCCAGACCAACGGACTGGCGCTCACGAGCGTATCGCGGACAATCAAGAAGGAAATCGTACAATAAATAACGTATACATGAAATAAAGTTTCGTCTGAAAACCAGTATACTTAATTTGCCTTCTATTTTTCAATGTTACGTAGAATTTCAAGGCTATAATTTTCATCATACAGCTGTGACGTGCTGTAAACGAATCGACCGTTCAGTGCGTGCGCCGAAATCCAAACATCAGCTGATGCAATATGTAGGTCATTGTCCCCGGTGAGTGTACAACATTTTACAAAATTTCAACTATCAAATTAGGTATATGGTCGAGCATAAATTGTGGTATGAAACTTAACTATAATGGTAATTAAGACGCTCATGTGAAAATTAGGAAACTCGCGTCCTAATTACTACCGTTATAGTCTCGTTGCATAATATACTATTCTGGTATAGAAGAATGCAAAAAAATGGTGAAACCAAGTGCACACGTAAATACTTCAAAGATGTTCGAAATATGTAGGTTAGAGAACGAATTATTGTGATTATTATTATTATTATTATTATTATTATTATTATTATTATTATTATTATTATTATTATTATTATTATTATTATTATTATTATTATTATTATTATTATTATTATTATTATTATTATTATTATTGTTGTTGTTGTTGTTGTTGTTGTTGTTGTTGTTGTTGTTGTTGTTGTTGTTATTGTTGTTATTGTTGTTATTGTTGTTATTGTTGTTATTGTTGTTGTTATTGTTACTGTTGTTAATGTTATTGTTATTATTGTTGTTATTGGTATTATTGTAATTATTGTTATTGTTATTATTGTTATTGTTATTATTATTATTATTATTATTATTATTATTATTATTATTATTATTATTATTATTATTATTATTATTATTATTATTATTATTATTATTATTATTATTATTATTATTATTATTATTATTATTATTATTATTGTTGTTGTTGTTGTTGTTGTTGTTGTTATTGTTATTAGTGACATAACATTTTTACTATTACACCCACTGTGAGATTTCTCGGTTGTATACTAATTTGCGCAACAATTACTATGCTCATGTTTTTTTTAATTTTTTATATTAAGAATGGCCACAACCCGCCTTCCTCGGTGGCGATCATCCAGAGGAGCTACATCGCCTTCCCAGGCACATGCGCATGCACAAGCAGGGGGGCAGGGTGCTGAGAGTAGTGAATACGTATGTAATCGGGTTCCACAGAGCACCCCGGTTAGTGTGACGGATGTGCAAGCATGCAGTACATCCATCGCGAAGAAGACTGTACCGGGTGATACTCACACCGAAGTTTGAGTAGCACCATCGGGTAGTAAATATATCGGAGTTATTCATGAAGTGGGAGTTGTGCCGTTCCGACCTCAAGGAAGTAATTGTTGTTCCGCTTTTATGGGATACGCTCCTTTTCCTTTTCTTTGTGTTGGTTTGTAGCCTCTCATTAATTTAGGGGTTGTTTTCTCTCTGTCTGTCTACTATGATCATCTTCTTTCATACCGTCGTTAATATAAACCGTCTTCTTGGGAAACGTAACCTCATTGCAGTAGGCTCTGTTCTTCACACGGTTATCAGAGCGAACCTTTTAAGCCACCCCGGCTCAAACGAGACAATCTCTAGACAGAGACATTTTAAGAAAAGTTATGGAATAATCAATAGCATAGAGTTCATCCCTTTATTGGATCGGCGAGATACTCTGCATTCTGAAGCTCCCAGGTTTGATTACCGTCGTTGGGCTTTTCGTGATATACCCGGATCACTGGGCGAATTCAGGGGTAGTACCTCTTCTACCACGCGTTTCCTATTCTCATCATTACCTTGCATCTCTTTCGGGGTTGAAGGACCAGACGACAGTGTGATGCGGCAGTACGGTGGAATGTGTACTGGCGCGAACGTTTGTTTGGTCTGCTTGGAGCTTGTTCGGGCCACAGAGACCCGAACTAAGGTTTGGCTAGCCGGCCCCAGGAAGTGCTCTATTTTATATTGCTAGGAAACCCTACTTCAAAGCGCAATTTGCGTTCGTATCTGGTCACTCTTTGGGTCTCCTCCTCATCTCTTCCTTCCAGGGGTAATGTTTGAAACTACAAGGCCACAGTGGCCTACTTGTAGTATTGTGTTGAAGTTTCCGGTGGTTCCTCCGTCCATGTAATCCTGTTCCCACTCCTCTTCCTGAAAGGAGTTGGAAGCCCGTGAAGAGGTTCACTGTTTTTTTTTTCTCAAGTCAACCCGGATGTAAGTGCAGATATCTAATCCGGAAACTGGCATCATCAAACAGCTATGAATACTGACCCAACCATTCGTATAAAAGGACACAATAATGGAACCAAACAGACGGATGAAGAGGAATTGAATATTTACAGCATCTGTATTCGTTTGCTTGGCCATTTATCCAACACTTCTGTTCTGAAATTGTCAGCAATATGTTGGTTTCTGGTGCTCGAGGATGTTCGGGAAAATCTTCATTAAACAATTTAAGGCCTTTCTGATTCCCTTGCTTGAAATTCAGAAAATATTGGTTTATCGTCTCAAGGCTCTGTAGAATATTAATTTTTGTTTGTGTCCTTCGAAAATATATACGTAATGTCTTGTTCTTTTTCCTTATCGGATTACCCTCCCCCAGTGGAGGACTGACATCCCCTAGGATTTACAGGATTTACAAACCTTTGCGTAGGGTCAAATGCCTGTCGGGGAGCAAACGAACGTATGGACCGGAGAGTGATGATATGAAATACAGGCGAAATGGTTTACTGGAAATGTGATGATGGAGCAGTTGGTGGAATGGGTGGCGGGGAAAACTGGAGAACCCGTAGAATACCCGCCCAGACGAATCCCACATGCGGGTCCCTGGGATCGTAACCGGGCTGAGAGGCAAACGTTCTAACCACTCGACCACGGCGCGGCAATATTTGATGTCAAAATAGTAGAAATTCAGAGTTCATTGATGTAGATTTTTTTAAATATTTAGACTAAGTTTTAGATACTCGCGGCCAAGCATTTTTCCTTTCGTTTCTGGTTCTCAAGTGACATAGTTATCGACGGGCCCTTAAACTCAACTCAACCTTTCTGGTTTTGTTAAGGACATGATTTATGCGATACATATTTCTCTCTTGCAGTTCTGGAAATGTCCAAATAACAGTCTCCATGGTTAAACCACCAGCTAACTACTGCTTTTGGGCGCAACTGGATTTTTGTGTCCTGTTTCTTTCTAATAGAAAAGCTGTTCATTCGCTATTCGATTCCTTATTAGTTTATCCACCGCTTCGACCGAAAAAATATCTACGTAGGCGATTCACCAATAAGAAAGCTGAGGATGGAACTAATCCAGAAAGTTATCATATCCAGAAAATTATCATAGATCCAATTACATACTTCTAAAGCAAGTCCTCCGCTCGGCTGCATCCTTAATTGGTTGAAGTGGAGTTCATTGCTACTCCGCTTTCATCCAGTAGGAATCGATGCATATCTAACTTTAGCCAATCAGATAGCTCAGAATGTTCTCCTCACGTGGAATAATTCACGTGATAACAACTGGTGACGCTTTACTGTTGTGAAGATCGTAGTTGCGATGTCAGTCTAACTATGCAATGCTATATACATGCTAGAATATTCTGCCTAGTGAGAAAGCTGTTGGGGTCTTATTTTTACGTTCTTCAGTGATATTAGACCATGTTAATTTATAGCTATTGATCAGTGTTATCTCTTGTTTATTCTAATTGAGAGCTCGTTTTCCTTTAATTCAGTTCGCATTCTTTTTTCTTATTTTATTTATTGCTATATTCCGAGAGCATTGTGACGCAGCGGCTATTGCACAAGGTTATCGGGAGGTGGTGCCGGGCAGTCGAAAGGGCAGAGATAGACCGCGTGCTCACCAACATAAAAAGATAAGCTTATCGTCAGATAACCAGAATCTTCAGAAATTTCGCGTTCTTAAACGTACTGGAACTGTGTGGACATTTCCTCCGACTATACAGGATGCAAGGAAAGTCATTACATTCCTTCTAATATGTGCTTCATAGAATCATTGCAAACAAAAAAGTCGAATGGCATTTTGTTCTTTGATCAGCCTATTTCGAAAAAATAAATATATTTTGATCCAAATAGGATGCATAATTGCACAAGAATGTACGAAGAATACAGTTTGTTACTTGTAAGATACGTAGAGTAACTTATTTCTGGATAGCTCCGGTAGTAATCATGGGACATCACACAGGGTTAAGAAATAATTAATCACTTAAAAGAGGCGAAGGAATACTCCGAACTGCTCTTTCAGACGTGCGGCAAGTCGACAACGTTGTGTTGAGGTTCGTCAGAGAATTGACTTGGTTTGTGGATGTAAACAGGTCGGGCGCTTTCACTTTCGTGTAATGTTTTGGAAGCTAACATCTGTGATTGGCCTACACTCGAACACTAAACACGGAAGGACAAGGCAGGGTATGAGTTTAGTTTCAAGATGCACCGTTATGGTGTTTGTTTATGTACTTAGCTAAGGAAAGCGAGCACCCACACAATCTGCAGTGTTGCCAGGTTGTTTTCCACAAAACTAAAATATCTCCGCAGGAAATGGTCAGAGAAAAAACCGTAAGACACAAAATGTGTTCCAAATACCGAGATCTGTCACTGGTTGAAAGTAATGTAATGCCTTCCCTTCTACCTGGTATATAAGCGACCGCTCTCGCGAGGAGTCAGTCACCGTCATGAAGAGAGTACGTGAGTATGGTAGCGAGCGCGTTTCTCTTCCAAATTAAAGTGTCGTTATCCGTACAAGTTTGCGAGGACCTGCAGTTAATGTTGTTACGACAAGGGATTCGAGACGTCGTGTGTTCAACTCCCCAGAGAGTGAACTGTCCGGAAGAAGAGGCTGCGTCGTGCGTATTTCATTACGACGCGAAGTGATAGCGAAAGTTGAACTAGTTCACATTCTGAAGTGACTGTGAGTTATGTGAAGTTTCAGCGACATTTTAACTAGATTGTTAGATAACAGCGAAAGTGAGTGAATTGACAGTTACAAAAAACTGGGCGATCACATTATGAATGACATTATAACCATGGATGATACACGTGTTTTTGAAATTAACATTTTAAAAAATCGTGTAATGCCTATGAACCATAGAGGTTTCTGAGTACTGACCAAAAAACGACATCAGTAAACAAAAATTGAAAATATGGAAGCAGCTTTTCTCAGCTAGTCTCTGAAATGCCCACATGTTTACTTTCAACTCCACATTCGAAATGAGCTTTTGACCGATAGGCAGAGAAATAAAAGGTTGAATAAAGTTCCTCTAGCTAAAATCCTGTATTGTTTAAATGGATGAAAGCACTTAAAACTAACATAGTTTCCACGAGGTGTAAACACCTTAATTGACTTAATATCAACATATACTTTCCTATCGTAATTTAACACCATTGCTCCGTCAAATAAGGTACCTAAGTCAGGCCGATATTTGAAGACCACCAACAAACTCAGTCCTGAAAATTTAAAGGGTTATTTATTTACTTTTTGTGGCCACCTTTTAACTCCTATGGTTCACAACTCCCATTCTATATTGGGTGTGAAGGGTGCGCATTAACTCCGCCCCGGATCTTGGGCCAAACATAGGGTACATACCAAATCTTACTTCCAATTTTCATCAAACTGACATCTAACATTTTCTGTCGGGTAAAAGACATTCAAGCACTATTGTTAAATCCAAACGAATACTGGCGATGAGGCATTATAAAATAACTGATTTGCTAAATCGTCCATTGGATGTTTCTTATTGTGGTATAAAGCAAATTCAACTATAAAAGATGAATTACCGGTGGGAAGCATCTAAAACAACTGTTTTCACTAATTCTGTGCGGGCCAACAAACCATTTGTCCTTTAATGAAGGCTTCTTTTACTAGTGTTTGCTTTCTTCTAGGGAAATTACTGCAAATCATGTAATTTTAACTTTTTACACATTTTGATAAATAGGAAAACCAAAATATTTGATATATTGATCTTGGATTGAAATGACTTAACCGTAATTGTTAGTGCTTCTTCTCGAAGGCGTTTTTTGCAACATGTGTTTGACGAAAACTCGCAATGTTGTACTAAATACAGCTTGAAAATGAACTATTACTACTACTATTACTACTCTACTACTACTAATTAATAATTAATAATAATCATAATACAATTTATTGTTGTGTCACAATCAGATCACCTGAAAGCGATTTTTCACATCATCCGGCGAAGGCAGAAAAAGTTCTTAATTGGTAAATATTTCAATCAAATTCTCATCTCGCTAACTGAGGAAGCTAGGGCAAACGATGCAAGAGCTCCTTGCGTATGATCTTTGACCCCAACATGACACTAGACACAGATTGCCAGGCGATACAGAATTAAAGCTGTTTGTAGCAGGTCATGGTGTATATACCAGCGGCGGATGTGGTTTGGCTCCAGAAAGTATTTGTCTGCACCTAAACCATCCTGGCGGCCATAAAGGAACTAAATTGCCAGTCATTAAAATACAGAACGAACTTGTAATTTTTATAGTTTATATGTCGTTGCGTCTTGCAGGGCCATTCATTTTATTAGTTATGTAATGGTTATAGATTAGTTTGATGCTTTGAGGATGTTGTTAAAACCTTTCGTGGGTGGCGTTAACAAAATGATTAAACATACATTTAGTAGAAAAACGTTTTTGATACAGTGCCTAAATTTAAGTTAAAATGGGTTTTGATATGACAGAGGAAGAAATGTATATCAAATCGAGAAGCCATAGACGGGAACGAAACCCGTGGCACAATAGCCACGAGCGATGCCTCTGAGCCACCTCAGCCCCTTTGATATCAGTTGACGGTTATAATACTGACATTATTGTGTCAACACTTTTATTAAGATAACATTTAATAAAATAGTATAGGTGAGAGTTTATATGAGATATAGATGTTTTCATCAGGTGCATTCAACTAGTTCCATAATTCTGCTTTTACCTCATCTTCTATCTTAAGCTTCTGGTAAATTATTTTCTTCCAATCTATTATATCGTGATCTTACTCTCACTGTATAAGATGTATTCCAATAATTGAATAGCAGAAAAGCTTTGTGTGTTTGACATTACTGGTATTAATTTTCGATAATTATGCACTACCTTGCGTTTAATCTCTCCTTGAAAACCAAGAATAGCGGTGCCTCTGAGGACTGAAAGCCCAGATATTCCTATCCAATATTTGCCCTTATAAGATATTACAACTCTATTGATGTTTCGTCATTTGGCTTTCAAATCCAGTTAGTAATACATAGGTATTCTTTAAATTAAGGAGAATTAATATTGCAACATATGTACAATATTCACGATTCTGCCTGCAAATATCTTCTCTGGTTACCAGCCAGCTCAAGGAGTTATAAGTATCAGAGCTTTCGGAGATCAATATTATCACCGTCTTCAGTGCAGCAATTCACAACTTGGCGTATATCCCTCTAGTGAGGAAGTAATGTTAGACAGATCACAGTGCCAAGAAAGTTGACCTTATTTAATGCCCTTCTAGCAAAATACTCCTCTTACTCTATCCAGCACCATGGTTCAGATGTTCGCCGCCTGGAACAGGTCGATTCGCGTCAGGAGCAAGTTATAAGATCTTTTTATTCGGTCTAAAACGGTGAAGCACTTCATGTTAATTTACACGAAATTAATTTTCTACTTTTACCACAAGGACATATAATTTTGATAAAATCCAATGTCTAAAAAGGGGTGTGAAAATAACATGCTTTCTTATTTAAAAGCGAGGTTTTGAGTTTAACAACTCTAGCATCACTTATTGGTCTTCCTTTAATTGCATTTCCGAAAGGTTAACATGCTATAAGGAACCAATTAAATTGCCTTTTCCGTACTCTCCATTTTGGGGCTTCTAGTCATCGCTCTTTGCCTTTTGAATATCGCGATAATTTCACGGGATTTATAATATAAACTGACAGAAACCGCAGCTATGCTTATATTAACGTTTGCTGCTGAAGTATCTGCTGCTGCTGAAGTACCTTATATTTCCCCATGTTGCATCATATGACTCAAAACTATTTCAAAAGTAATCAAACATCGCTTTCTCTAACAGCGTAAACAAGAGGTGGAGGTAAAGGGAACTAATTTCAACGAAGAAAAAGAAATGTTAAATCATAACTCTGTCTAAATTTCAGTTCTGTGAAACTAACGCCTCCTTTCAAAAGCCTTCGCGATGGTAGGTTTAGCTGATTCAACCGATATTCAATTTCTTTTTGCCGCATTTTGTAGCACGGTCAACCCAAAAAATGAAATTATTACTATCAATTTACGCTATTGATCGAAGACACTAGGCTTTGAATTCTGCTGTGAGCATTTTAATATAAATGAGTTAATATATCTTGTATTTCAAACATTCTGGCTAATGTAATTGTTTACGTCTAATGAAATGGGCTGAACGGCCTAACAAACATATATAATCGTATTAAGGATTTTCCTTTGAATTCTAAGCCCTTTAGAACACAGCTGATATTTCATGCACAGCTCTCGACTAGTTCGGTTGTTAAGCCTCTTGAAACATCGATGCCTGCTTTTTCCCCACTCTAAATATAATTCTGAAAATACATATTATATATTTGCTTTCCCAGTTTGTTTGGGATTTGTATATCAAGAGGCATTAGTATCTGTACTCGAACTTCTCTGACTGTAATATCTTTCTCTCGGAGCCCACAAGTGGAATAATTTCTTAATCAATAAATTACGCACATCGTTTTGCAATCTGAAGGTAGTAGTAACGCCATTGTAATATTTTTTTGTAATCCAGTTGTGATTAATATAGTATTATATGATTTACTTGGCGCTTCACGAGGAGAATTTTATTCATAGCATTTTTCTCCCCTCTAATTCTGTGAGTTTGTAATATAATACTGTAGTAGATTTTTATGACCGCCTCCGTAACGCAGTTGGTAGGGCGCTTGCCTCTGGCGCGGAGGACCCGGGTTCGATCTCTGGTACCAGCATGGGGATTTTATCCCCTTTGGGAGGTCTGGCACGGGGTGCACTCAGTCTCGTTAGTCCCGGGGAGACCAAATTGAGGAGCTACTTGATGGAAAAATAGCGGCCCCAGGTCGTGAAGACCGCACAACTGGCCGGGAGGGATCGGGACGCTGACCACGTGCCACCCTCCAGTACTGCACCCCACCAATGACGCCTGTAGTGGGCCGAGGTGGGGGATGCAGGGGCTGGGCGTAAGACTTAGATCTTCATGGGCTGTTGTGCCGGGACTTAGTTTTAGTAGATTTTTATATTGAAACCTCATCTGTACTTTCTCTAAACACTATTTGGTGTTTTCTGCCCCTTCTCTCCTATGTTCAAGTTGTTCTTTGATTAAAGTATTATACAAATTATTGTGGACTGTATCAATAAAAAGGAACATATTGTAGGAATGGAACGCAAGATGCCCAGAAAAGCAGAAACAATGGTTGCCGATAGATACCTATTGATGAAATGTATTCATTTTTAGGGTTTCTGATAACTATGGGCATTCTGAAAGTTAAACGGGAGTCTATAGATGCGCTGTGGAGCACAGGTTCCATGTACAAAAGGGACATTTTCCTTCTTTCAATATATCGAATTTGATTTCAGTAGTTGTCTACATTTATCAGATTTGATGACATCACTACAAGAAACGAAAGGGGAAAGAGCGATGAAATCGCTGCTGTCAGTAAGGACTTCTCTTTATCAACCAATGTAAGCCTAATTACAATCCTCATTCTCAAATTACATATACACCGAACTTGAAAGCGTATACTGGAAAAGAAGAGAATGCCCCAGAAAAAATCGAGGACAAAGAGTAGTGCTGGATCTAACTAAATGTCTTAAGAGGAGGTTATGGCGTTACCACTGATAATTTTTACGTCTCTTCCACTTGCAATTGTGCCTTACAATGAGGAAGGATAAGCAAGAAATACCTAACGCGTTGTTGCCTAACCGTATAAAGAAGATGTCATCTGTTTTTGTTTTTCATAATGAGACTACCTTGGTGTCCTATGCCTCGAAGAAGAATCGTTTTGTGATTTTGCTTAGCACCAAGCATCATGGCACGAACATATTATTCCTCAACATTCTTGACATAGCGTGACATACGTTATGGAAGACAAAAAATGACCATCTTCTATCAGGTTCTACACATGGGAGGAGAAATTTTTTGCTGAATCTTGGCAAGAAGCTAATCATTCCAAAATCAAATGACGACTTTGAACAACCCATAGGATTTACGAAGATGATATTAACCGCAATGAAAAATGTTCCAGAACCAGGTGCTATTTATAAGAGAAGATGGGGAACCTTCTGCTAAAGTTCAGCTTTCAAAATTAAGCGGGTTCGATCCCCCCGGCCGCGCACTCCGTGGTTTCCTCATGTCACTTAGGCGAATGCTGGGGTGCATTATTTCATACCACGGTTTCCTTTTCATCATTTCCCTTCATTCCATTTCCTTATCACCTTTCAGGTGTACTTTCAGGCGTGCATTGTTGGCAGTGCCTGACAGATGGCGCGGGTGATTGCGCATGGTAACTGGTGTTCTCGACGCTAGGTGGCGTTTGGCCGACCTTCTCCTCCGCCGGAATGAAGAGATCTCAGCACTTGTTAGGGACTTCCGCGCGTCTTTGTGGCCTGTCTAGCTGTGACCCTGGGAGCACCTTCGGTTCCCTCCGTTCATCCCTGCCTCCTGGGGGGTGGTAGCCACAGAGATCTGTGTAGGTCGAAGTGAGCAAGGTGTCCCCTTTGTGTCTGCACCCTTTACCCTTTTTTAATCCGTAGATGTGCAAACAATTTATATGCACAAAACATTTGTAGAAAATTATAAAATATGTGTTCCATGAGCTAACACCATGAAGTAGACAAACGCTTGATATTTGAAAGCTTCTTTTTTCTGGTTAGTTTTGTTCTCATTTTCTTATTTTGTATTGTTCATTAGGAAAACTTTAACTAGTATAAAATTTTCCACAGATGTAATTCAATGTCTACGTTTGTGTATGAGAGAGAGGAGAAATAATATGAAAAACAGGTATTATGTTAAACTTGATAACCACAGCCGCAGCAATGTAGCCTTAATTAATTGTTTAAATATCCTATATTAATAAATAAGTACATTTGTCATTTACTTAATATATCTTGTGACTTTTTGATTTACTTTTATTTATTCAAAGATCATTATTATTGCATGGGATCCCATTTGAACCCTATTAGTAGTAGCTGTTGATCCTGGAACTTGGGAGTCCGAAGGCTATAGAAGCGAATTATTACTTTAAATTCATTGGCCGGCAACTTTATTCAGCAAGAATCTTTTAGCCAGCATTAAACTCTATCAGTTAACTAAACTGGTTTGTCTTTTTACATTACATTCATGCATACCCTGAGACAAAAGTCTCTTAGCTACAGGAGTGCAGCACCTGGTGGCCGATGCAGCAAAGAACGAAGACTATAAAAGTTGTGCACAATAGCGGTTTGGCATCAACTTTCTATTTCTTTTACGCAGCATTCACGGAAAAGTGATAGGAATCAGGTAAATGTAAACGTGCCAGGGAATAAAACAGTGTGGTCTCAAATCAGCGAAAGAGTTACTAATCCAAATCAATATCATTGTAGGAAATAAATTGTATTTTTTTAAACTTAGACTCAAAGTATGTGCAAAACCTGGGGTTGAATCACTAATGGTAGTTCAGTTGATAGAAATAAAGGGCTCCTTCTGTCTTTTGAGACTGTTAGTAGTACATACATTTCGCCGAACGCCTACTTTTCTATCACTTTATTGTCTTCTAAAATGTTATCACAAATACGGAGTTTTCTTCTCATCGTTAACACAGTCTATATTCCTTAGTGTTGCCACAACCTATAAATTTTACTTCTCGTATCCCTACCTCAGTCTCTTCAGTGCCTTTCTTCACTTTCTTTGTCTCTCATACATTAACTACGACCATGCAATCACTCGACGCTCGTTAGATCGCTGGTTTATTACTTCACTGCCTTTTTCTCTTAATTCGAATGAATTTAGTCACAATTGAATGTTAACATGACGTTGCCAATTCTCTCTATGAAATTAAACGTTGCATGACATTTTAAGATTAAATTGTGAATAAATTCATTTGTGTTAAGGTAGAAAAGCATTACAGTATTGCTCGCACAAGATTTGTGCAACAGTTAATTAAATAAGAGGACCATTTATATCCATTCGTCAAGAAACTAGATGGCTACAAATATTTGACACAATTTATTTTTTTTTCGGCGAAACACATCTTTATGGACAATAATTGTATTGGACTTATTGTTACACTCATCATGTAGACTCCCTGGTGTATGGCCGAAGCTGTACCTGTTATCTTATATGGTTCTTAAAAATGTTGTTCACTAAGAGTCTGCATTATGAAGATCATTTAAACTATATTTAAGAAAGAGAACTGGGACGTTCATGATGTCGCTAGTGACATCAATAAGGTGCTTAATATAGAACACATGTCATTCAAAAATTTACTAATGCTCCAGTCTTGGTGATCACAGTATTAAGTTCCGCAAAGCATTAAATTTTTAACGAGAAGTGCCAAGTGAATTAATGGAGCTGTGGAAAGATTTACTTCTCAGCATTAATTTCACAGAGAGCAAAATAGCTGCAGAAATATTAGTGTGGTGCGAAGTAATTATAACACCGTACATGATGCGTATCTCCAAGAACATAAAAACGGTTTAATTAATTTTAATGCACATATGCTGAAAATCGCAATGAAATTGTTTCATCACGTCACATTTTGCACGCGCGGAGATGACTGTTACATGCCTCTAGAGAATAAACTATTATTGTAATCAACTCAGTGCACCTCAGGGCTACGTTACAATAATGGTAGCGCACGCTCGTATGTGAATTTCAGAAAATACCCTATGGTATTAATTATAAGCAAAGCTGAAAATGTGTATTACATCAAATTTTGTTTTTAAAGTAATTATTTTAATTTGAAGGATTTATTGAATTTGGTATTAAATCCTAAATGAGGTGCATTTTTACTTTCTCTACTGGCAAGTAGAAGGAAGTATTGTATTTCACCGAAACATTCGATGTCGAAATTTCACGAAAATATGTTTTGAAAACCCCTGAATCCAAAACAGCCATTTTTAGAAAAAGGTCAGTGTGTGTGTCTGTGGACAGCATAACTCAAAAACGAAAAGTCGGTTAAAAACCAAAGTTGGTATTTAAGTTTAATGTCTTTCAAGGATGCGACACGAAGATTTTGAAGAAAACAGCCCCACCCTAAACTACGCTTTACACGGAAAATTTTTCCCAAATTTTGATTTTCTTGAAAATGGCTCTAACGATTTTTATTAAAATGTCATATGTTTAAGATATGTGTATGCCAAATGAAATGTATATTTTGAATTTTTTGGCTATAGCCTATGTAGTCCTGTTTACTCTGGATGACTTGAATAACACGTAAACCGTAAGAGATAGACAACTTCTTACTCTACAAAAAATGTAGATCTCGCTAAAACACACAATTTATGTCAAACTTTTTTTGTAGAGTGAACCATTTCGGGGACATTCCTTGTTATTTGTGTCAGTTTCGGAAAACTTAAAACTTTCGTAAAATGAAACATCGTCGTTCATTTTTTATATGTTAAGCTTGCCAAGAGAACGGGATCTTGAAGCTTTAAACGATTTGACTATCGCTCAAAGCCTACTGTATTCTAATATTCCTCTTGCACCTACAAGGAAACAAGCAATAAGATAATTTGTACAAATGTTTATCTCGAGTAACATGAAGAAGATATAGGTATAAGAGTTTGTAAGAATGGTTAGTACAAGAGTAGAGAAAGTCATGTGAGTGCAACACATCAGATTTTTGAAGTAAGAGTCTAAAGAAGTAGTGTTTCTTAAGTAATTCTGGTATTTGTGAACGTAGTATTTCTTAAGTAATTCTGGTATTTGTGAACGTAGTATTTCTTAAGTAATTCTGGTATTTGTGAACGTAAAGGAAACGTTAGAATTGTTAACTTTTCTATTTTCGGGTGAGACGGTTTAGCGGATCAATATGTTTATATTTTAGTGAATACTTATCTTCTGAAGGGCTTTGTCATGATATTCTCGTCATGCTTAATTTATCGCATTTAATAACAAAAGCCTAACCTCATGTATTTAAAAATTCTGATGTGTAGAACTCGCTTTTTAAACACTATTCGTATAAAGGCTTATTCTTCATTCTACTTATTGTTAATTTGGGTAAGCAAACCTTCATTACTCATTTACACATTTTGCTTCAGGCACAAGAAAAACAGTGAATTAAGTGATAGTCAAATGCTCAAACAGCTGGTCGTGAAGTGATGATTTCGCAATTCCATTCTTTTGGAATGCCACGAAAAATAAACAAAGGAAAAAAAAAAAAAAAAGAAAAAAAAAAAAAAAAAAAAAAAAAGGAAAACAGGCAAATGTTCAGTCCTGGAGTGAAGTGGCAGGCCAAGGGTGTCATTGCCCCGGGAGGGTAGAACTATGACATTTATATCCATATGAGTTCGGAAGAGAGGTTTAACTTGTCCGGTTTTGTTCTGTTGATGTATTTAGGGTACTCTACCTGCACTGTCTAAATTCCTCCAAAGCATAAACCTCCTCCCAACCTTCTATTGTCTGTTAAATGACTACATGCAGTCATTGCCATAGAGGAGAGAGAGAGAGAGAGAGAGAGAGAGAGAGAGAGAGAGAGAGAGAGAGAGAGACACACACAACAAAGAGGGTGTTTCTGTCTTTCTTTTTTTTACCTGAAAAGTTAAATCTCAGAGTTTAGCTGCCGTCAGGCCAAAAAATCGCCGATAACTTGGAGATGCATTATCCGAATCTTGGAATAACATTGCCGTGTAATTAGTAAATCTACTGTTTTTGAAAGCCAAGGAAGGCCCAGTAAAGTACAAAATCATCTGTAATGTATGTTTTAAGCAATATGTTATAAATTCATAACAATGTATAATGTCATATGTTTATTATAAGAGAAGATTTCAAAATCATTTGGTGTCCTTGAACTTTTGTTAGAACCTGTAATGTTTCAAAGGTGCTATACGTTTGTAGCATTCACAGATGTCGTAGTACTTTTTCACATTAAGACAGCTTTATCATTCTGTAGTTTGCCCACAATGTTGAAGATGTCCATATTTTGGCTGTTTCTTCAGAGAGCGCTAACAACTCATTTTCATTATAATTATTTTTGTGTTTTTTCCCTTGTACCAGCCCAGGAGTCTGTTCTTATTTGTTGTTGGGAAATACTTCTAATTTCACCCTCTCCGCTGCTTGTAAAATATCAATAGGTTCAGCATAGTCCATATTCACATTCAAATGACTCGCCATTTTATACAAGCATTGTATAACTGAGATTTGTGGCCTACTTGAATAAGACCATGGTCATATTCCGTAAGAAACCAACGTTGGCATTACCGGAGTGTTAAAAGCTTTTGAGCACTGAGTGGAAGAATTTCACACTTTTAACACCGTCTTAAACTTCTAAACGGCCCACTTTTATTACCAACTATCGAAATAACCAATTTTTCAAAAAAGAAACGACATCATTTCCATGTAAACGGTAGTTTGAGATGGTGGATAAGCTTCTTGTATCCTTGGAACTATACTAAGTACACATTTTCGTCTTTAATAGACTGCTCACAGACGGACAAAAGAACTTTTTCTAAAAAGGCTTTTCTGAGACATAATAGGGCTTCAAAACAGGTACTTCTGTTGAAATATCCACATCAATTGGCTTACTGTATGTAATGGAGAAAGCAGAAGTATCTCTAGATAGTTATGTACGCCGTTGTAACGTAGCCTTGGCATATGTATTTGGATAATGTTTTTCTTCGAGATAGTACAACATTTCCAAACATAAATATACAGCACTGCTATTTAAGGTATTCAAATTTAATTAAAAGCTTACTATTTTTGGAATATGTCATAATCACATTAACCCATCCAGAGACGATGTTTTCGAAGGGGAACTAAAGACTGAAGACCTGAAAGTTGATAGCTGAAAGCAAAGTGGAACCCTCCTTAAACTTGTTGGTAGCGTTTAGTCTACTTATCTTGAACAATGTTTGACTACATATAATGTTATTATTGGCTAGAAGTTTTGGAATAGCGTTGTTACAGAGAACTCTGTCAGTGAAGCTACGCCGGCATCTATTGCAGATAATCCTGTGTTAACAGGATAGTAAGGCGAAGGGCGTTATAAAAGGATTAAGCACTGGAGTAAAGTTGTAATCTTGTTTGGATCAGGCTACTAGGTTGGCCATTCTATTTGTTTTCTTTGTACGTTTTATGAACTTCATTTGTGCAAAATGCTTTTTCAAGCGGATAGAGGATGATATGAGTAGATGCTAGGGGTTTTTTAGTTCGTGGAAATCCATCTCGCCACAAACAGCGGCGTCTTTTGAAAGATTTTTCCCCTATCGATAAAAAAAATTACCGCTGCCACTACTACCAACACTACTACCGCTGCCACTACCATTACTACTACCACTACTGCCATCACTACGACTACTACCACCACCACTACCACCCTACCAACCTACCAACATCACCACCATTAGCACCCATACCACCACTACTACCACCACCGTTACCTCCCCTCCAGGGGCTCAACTTTTGTGTGCACGGGTATGGCGCACCCTGGTTTACCCGAGCTTAATATTCACAGTTCTTTTCTTGCCCCGGTGATGTCCATATATCCGCTTCTTTCTTCCTTTCTTTTGTCGTTATCGCTTTCGTCCTACTATCAGATCATCTTTTGGTGCCGGGAGGCTTTTTGAATTTTTGAGCACGGGAAAGGACCCGGATCTAGGGAATATAGATGATCTTAGAGTAATACGTTTACTTCTAGAAGAAATGAGGATGTGCAGCAAGGGGTTAGTAACAGTGACTGTTCCACTCATACGTGAGTTGATTGAAATCAACCAATCATGCACATAACAATTTCAAATTTGAACCAATGACAGCCTTCCTTCGAGAAAAAAATATCAAATTTTCATTATCACCTCCCCTGAATTTCATTATCACTTCCTATGCTTTTCTTCTGTTATGATTAGGTTAGAGAATCTAGCTACATTGTGCTAACAGATGCGCAACGTTATTTGACGCAATAGAGCCGCTATTCAAATGTCAAATCTGGCTTACTCTCTCTTCGGTGATGCATGTGATCCTATGTTTTGGAATCAGTTTGACACATTTTGTGTTGAACGAAATTATAAATTAGCAGCAGATACTCCAACTTCTGGCATTGCCAACATCCTAACAAATTGGAGCATCTATATGAGAACCTAGAAGACCTTGGCAATGTACACTGGTGTATGTGTAGTTGCTTCATGTTTTTTATAAGAGGTTAGTAATTACAATACAACATTTAAATTACATTCCATAGGCTATATCATCCCCAAATTCATGAAATAGTATAAATTGACAGTCACTCGTGGCATTACTTGTAATAAAGAACACCCAAAATACTGAGACAGGTATAAAAAGAAGAGTAAAGGACATGGAAAAAATATGGAGGGTGAGGTCATCATGCTAAAAATTGTACAAACAATCTTTTGTGCATTAAATATCAACAGGACGGACATCTGACCAAATGAAAAGTTCGATCTTCAGAAAGTTGATATTGAACGCTAGAGCAAGGCAGTCACAATAATAAAAGATGCATGCACACAGAATGCGTATAATCCAGGCTAATTTAGTGAGATCAAATGCTAGTCACTGTAACGGATTAATTGGGGGCGAGCACGAACGGCAGTTTCAAGAGCCAAAAAGAGAGGGTGGCCGGCAAAAGATGGAACAGCTTGAGAGATGACGTCAGAGACAAAAGCCGGTTGCCTGTGGGTTTCTACTGCGTGGTTAGTGTGTGGTTGAGAGTCTACCGTGAGATGTGACCAGGTGTGGGTCAGCCATCAGCAAGGGGAAGTAGAACCCGGGCACCAGTGCAAGTGGTTGGCACGGCGATCAGTCGTGGGAAATGCAGGACAGGCGCATAAGCCTAATCCTGCTAGTTACATGTAATTCGACTTGGTGCATGTGGTTCCCTTTGGCAAAGGAGCGGTATGAACTTCTGAGGTGATTGTGCCAGTTAAGGCTGGTAAGAGACGTCGCCTATGTGCAAAGGAGGCTTCGATGAGTGGCTGTGAAACCAGAGGACACCGTTGTACACTGTCGACCAGGGCGTGGCTATTCCAGGCTGAAAGTTCTCCGTACATCCTATATCTTCTAGTGCCGACATCGGGATGAGTATCAGTTTAGTTAATAATACTTTGTAGGAGTGGGAAAACTCCAGAGGGACAGTTAACAAAGGGGGATTGCTCTGTATGAGGCCCTTAATCAGTAAACCGGAGAGCAACTCGGTATAGGTGGAGATTGTCACAGACTGTAAGCAAGATTTCAAGTTAGATAGTATTTTCTCCGTAACTGTCTTGATTTCAAATATAGGAAAATTTCTTGTTTTCTTTTAAATTTTTCTTGTTAATATTTAACAGAGTTCATTATCAAATTTGTTGTTTCATTTTAAGATTTATAGGTTACTATGTAACGGAGTTCATTTTAAAACTATTGTTGTCTTTAATAATTGCTTGTTAATGTTTAACACTTTTCATTATAATAAATGTTATGTTATGCTGTAGTTTGTTGTGTTACTTGGTAGTATCCTGTCACGATCCTGCGGAATACGTTATTAAGGAAAGGGAAAGGGAAAGCTAGTAGGTGTAAGTAAAACGCCAAAGGAGGCGTAACATCATGATATGGTACAAGCTACGGCATTGGAGAACGAAGTAAGCACTACAGTTGCCTGTGAACCAAATAAGCGGGTGTCAGATGGTAGTTGAGTGAAGGCTTATTTTGTGAATAATAAGCTCTAAGTATTAAAGTTCAGAGCAGAAGAAGTATACATATGTCTACAGCTGAAATACTGTCATTTATTTTTCTGTTATACAGAGAGATCCAAATACACGTGAACCAATACGCGGTGTTTTTCTACTGCGGAAAAACGTCACCAGCAGCTGATATACATAAGGTCTCTGCTCTGCTCACAATCAGTATTGAGCTGACGCGATATCGTGCGGCTACATTATTACCAGTGTGCTTTATTATTTAGTCTTGTGCTTAGTCACGAAGTGTATTATGGCTCAGCATATCTTTTCTACTGCACAGTGTGTATTTATTTATGATTTGTGTGTGTTAACTCAGTCAGCTCGCCAGGTGTATGGTGCGCCATTAATGGAGAAAGAGTTATAGGCCCCTTTTTTTCGAGTCAACAGTTGACACCCGTAGATACGCGAATACAATTTTGTGCCCTTTTTTCAGATAATTAACCGACAGGGAGCGTGATTTTGCCTTTTTTTCAACAAGAATCAGCAACAGCTCATACAGTCAATCTTTCGAAGAGAACAATTGAAAGTGTGTTTCAGGACAGAATTATTAGCAGAAATTTGTGCCCCCCTCGGTCTCTGGGCTAACTTAAAGCATAAAGTGTGTAAGACAAACCGACAAATCCTGGAAGAATTAAAACAAAATATCCGTCAGGAAATTGCCAGCATTTCTCAACGTGAACTACGACGACTGATGGATAATTTCCTAAAGAAGTCCCAAAAATGTATGGACAACGACAGTGGCCAGTTTCAATATCTGCTATAAAAAAGGACAAGCGATTTAGGCTTCAAATCTATACAGATCCACTGAAGGCAAAAAAAGGGATTAGGGGACGAATTATTAATGAATGGCAAGATAGAGCGAATGAAACCACTATGTTTGGTCAATGGACCAAAAGCATAATTCCAGAGGTTGAGATGTAAACATCGTCAGACGAATTACTTCCTATCATAGGTTCTAACTGGCCATGGGAGATTTAAGGGTTACGCTTTTAAAATGGGGAAGGCTGACGATATAAGCTGTGTATAGTGTGAGGCAGAAGACTCAGTTGAACATACGTTCTTTCAATGCCCTCGTTGGGATGAGAAAAGAAGGGAAGCATGCGGATTAATTGACAGTGGAAAACCTTAGTGCCAGAGCTCAGAGGCACAAGCTGTAGTGCGACAATTAGCTAAGTGTATCTTGGAAATCAAGGAGAAGGACGAAAGAAGGGTTGTACGCTAATTTAACAAATAGCAAAACTGTTTAGGGGAATTGCAAAGGCATACGAAATAGACCGTAGGCAAGAAACCAGTTAGAGCTATCACACTGATGTGATGCATTTCTGCGGTTTCAGGGTGGTATGCTGTGAGACAAAGGATTTTGTAGGTGTTGGAAATGCATCTCGCCAAACGAAGTGGTTTCCGTAAAACATCTTTCCCTTATATAAAAGACCGGTACCACCACCACCGCCACCGCCACCGCCACCGCCACCGCCACCACCACCACAAGTGTTATTAATACTACAACGACGACAACGATGATAATAATAGCTATAACTACAACTATAATAATTACAATTATAATAATAATAGTAACAATATTAATAAAATGTAATAATAAAAATAAGAGTATGATTTATATGGCATTTATTCCTCATAGCTGCATTTTATGGACAGACTCCCGGGCACTCCTTTATTGCTTTGCAGAAGACTTTTACTCTGATTATTTGTATATACCTTAGCGCATTATAGATCCATAAAATCATTATCCCTATTCACCGTTTCTCCTTACTTCTTGAAGATGACATACCACCGGAGTCATAGTGCACAACCAATAATACTGGTTCCCATGACTTCTCATTCAAATTACAACTTGCATTTACCGAATTATTTTGTGTACCTTGTCACTAAAAGTTAATAATTACTAATTAATAAATTATTAATAAATAAATAATTAATAATTAAAGAGTGCAGAGAAAGGGGACATGTTGCCATCAAAATCAAGTACCTGGGCTTTTCTTTCCTTTTCCTTTTTTTTAATCGTTTTTTGTGGGGGGGGGGTGGAGATACTTATTTAGATAAACTTGAAAAGTAAAATTTTAAATAAATATAAATTTTAATCCTAATTGTTGGAGCCGTTTCCGTGACAAGACCTTTAATATCCTGGCCTGTTTGCCGAAATTGACCCATTAACAGAGAAATATGGCCAAAGTAAACTTTAGAGTAATTGTGACTGTTACGCGTAGACTAATATAGCTAAGTCAACTTTCTTTAGGTGTTCTGAAAGCTCCTGACGAGACCTTTGATATCCTGACTTGTTTGCTGGAATTGTCCCATTAAATGAGAAATTATGGTCAAAATGAGATTTAGAGTAATTGTGACTGTTACGCCTAAAATAGCGTTTTTTTTTTTTTCAGGAATGAAGCCTATATAAATAAACTTATTAAGCAAAACCCTATGTGAATACAAAATTTTATCGAAATCGTTAGAGCCGTTTCCAAGTTGCGCGGACTATATATACCATACATACATACAAAGTAATATGTAAATATAAATATATAAGATTCAAAATCAATACATGTCTCCAAATTGATGCTCTGCTCTTTTTTTATGATTTAGCATGACTCTCAAACGATGAAAACGATCTTTGATACTCTCTTCATTAACTAAATAACATAGGGGTGAAATATGATATGGAATTTAATTAATATAATTCGAAAATAACTGGATTTTGTGGGAAATATCCCACTTCCAGTAAAATTTGTTATAATAATGAATTGTTAGGAAGAATGAATGCATTTAACTATCTTAGCTACAAACTGCATTTCCTTGAAGACTTACACATTCTGGAAAAAAAATGATTTAATTTAACAGAACTCCGGGTATGCTTAGGATGTCCTCAAGCCTTCTCAATACAGCGGTATGCCAGAACTCACCTTTATAAGATTCAAGCACGACCCATTCTTTGCTATGAAAGTGAGGCATGGACACCTTTGACCTCGAACACTCGGAACCTCATAAAAACGGGCTTAGAATAACAATCAATCATAAACAAAACAGTGATCTGTGTCATTTCCATGCAACACGTTTCATTCTACCTCAAGTGACATTTTAATAGAGAGAAACGAAGTACCAAGATATCAATACCATAGGAGGGAAATTACTTGTAACTCAATGACGTCTGTGTATCGTTACATTTTCAATCAACAGTGCCAAAAACCCTCTGCTTAAATTATTTATAATAGCGCAAAATACAGATACTACACATCTGATAATGCTTACATTAGTCCTCAAAGTGCAGATGCGGAATTTTGATGAAGTGGTTAAAACAAAGTGGAAGAGAACAATGTGCACACTTTATTAAAACCGCATTATCACATTCCATATCTTTTTCTCATTCACGCAGTCCAATATCAAAACTCACACTAATTATATTTGCAAATGATGTTACGGTGTATGGGAATATATGATGAATGATAATATGACATTGACATACCCATATCATCATTGTGCATGGTTGCATAAATAAAAAATTAAATTAGTTGAATGTTTTATTTCCCATATGTCACCATTCCTTTATCGTTTACTTCTGCAATTAGCATAGAGAGATAGAGTGAGTGTGTTGGGTATAAGGGCCCGTCGACAACTAGGTCATTAGGGCTCCTAGAGAGATAGAGCTTCAAAAGATGTGTTATCCACGTCTTTTCCATTTGTGGGTAAGGTGACTCGTGTGGCCACAAAATTATATTCAATAACTGGATTCCAGCGGTCTTTTGGAATACATTGTGGAAAAAGCTTGGCTAGACTGGCGTGTATGTAGAGCGGAAGGTCATGAATGTTGACAGTAAAACTACCAGCTTGGATACTGCTCAGAAAGCTTTAAAGAAACGCTTCCACAAGTTACTTGCAAAAGCTGATAAGAAACATGCAGGCATGTGGGGAAATCAGTTTTCTAGGTCTCCGACTGGCCTGGTTTGGACTTTCACTCGTAGGTGTGAACGCTTGTGTAAACAAAGCATTAGCCTCTTCAGTCATGCTTGGTTGCAAGATTGTGCAACTAATGCATTCAATATTGTTCAATTATCACCTCTATCTTTTACGGTAGGTGCAATTTTTACCGGACTGTTTTTGTTCCATTTGAATGTACCATCCCGTGAACTCTGCGCACGCATCCCTGTTTAACAGTTCTTTTCTCCGAAATATCAGTAATAAGAGATACATTCCGATTTGTTGATTCCGGCCCCTTTAGAACCGCCTTTGGGGAAATTAAGATGTCATTTAGCCTGCTCTCAAAGTTGCACCTAATATGTGTTAACCTTCACATAATCGTTTCGGACATTCTTTAGTTATAACACATGTGTACAAATCTACCGAGAATTTGGATTTGAACTAGCTATATCACATCAAGATCAATATTCATACAAATGGAAAATTACGAGAAAAAAGAGCTTGGAAGCAACCTTTTGAAGTAAGTATGGATATCTTTCCTTTTGCTTTTTTCCAAACACTGCATAACATTATTTAGAAAATATTTTATCTTCATAGGATTTTACAAACCTTAAGTTAATTCTCCATACAGTTTTCGCCATTATTGAGATACTTCTAGCAACGGGAGACATATCTCTTCGTCCTAGAAAGATGCCGCATCTGATGGAAGGGTTGTTTGCATTTCTCCATGAAATGTTTGACACCGGAGAGAGTTTATTCTGATGGAAAAAACAGATAAAAATCACTTCACGTCTAGTCAGGTGTGCAGGGAGGATAGGCCAGTTGTTTCCAACCAAATTACGAGCACATTTTCACGACCTGCATTGAACTTCGTGATTCACTTCTTTATCATTCCACTGTTTATAACATCCTTACACTTACAGTTGGCGATGAATGTCTACTGCTGCTGTGAGGTTTCTTGTCAGCTTTTTAAAGATGACAATAGAAGCCTAGACATGGCTTTCAATGTACAGGCATTGGCTTGCTATTATGAAGGGATACAACAATGGTTTTCCGATACAAGTGCCGCCTCAATAACGACAGACGTAGTTGAGGGTAGGTGGGGTGCTAGCAAAATAAAATGTAAATGTAAAAATAGCTTTGTGTTTAATTTTAAATCCACAGTTACTTTTAAAAACCCACCTATCGCTAGCCGGATAAATTACGAAGTAACTGAGTGTGAACGCGGAGACTTCGTTCTATGTGGACATTGTGGTCTCTGTCATTAACTTGTTGGTGTGGGTAGCTCGGTTGGTTAGGCGCTGGTCTAACCCTGCCTAGACCGATGGTTTGTAAGTATTCTTAAAAGCGACACCCCATGCCAGTAGATTTGCTGTCACGTAAAAGAACTCCCGCGGGACGAAATTACGGCGCACCGGCAGCGCTGATAGTATCATTAGCAGACAAAATATTACCAGGTGTTTAACAAGTGTCTGATATTGCAATAGGAATTGGGATTGGTCAAAACTAAAGTAAATTAATGTTCCTATAAACGTATGTCCGGAAACAAATACCTGTTGAGATATGAGCAATTTTCCTTGTGTTAAATACTTACGCCAGACAATGGACTTCATCCAAACAGTCACTAACGGTTAACAGAACAATTGTTGGGCATACATCCATAAACACCAAACAGGACTTGTGATGATTCCCGCCATTCTGTCCTGTGGTAACATCCACACGTTATGTCAATACTACTACAGGAGGTGCTCGGTGTGTTTACTATGCATTCTTACACATGCTCCAACACCTCTTCTCAAAGGATCCAGAACTCTTTCGATCTGATCAACCTAGCTGCTCTCGAATTTGGACACATGCATTGGTTACACACTCTTGTCAAGTTTGCACATTGTCATTGGCTTTGGCATACACCAATGCCCTCAAATGTCCCCATGGCCAAAAATGCAATGGATTGAGGTCTGGCAGATGTGGAGGCCATGCTACTGGGTCTCTTCAAGCAATCCATCCGTTGGATGGAGTTTATTTTCTGGTGGCAATACTGAATATAAGTAAAATGGCTCATCTTAACAGGTATTTGTTTCCGGACATATGTTTATGGGAATAATTATTCTAGGTTTGCCGAATCCTAATTCTTGTCGAAATATTAGACATTTTTAAACACCCTGTATAATATACTATATAACGGCTTGTGCGTCTAGTGAAACGAAAAGCTAAACGGATATTACTGACTCATTTGTGATTTATCATAGTGCATTAAGGTAAAGGCTTATAGATCACTCTTAAAGTTGGAAGATCTGAAACATTAACTCTGCTCCTACTAATAAATTCAACTAATCAATACTGCACAACAGCGTACAGAGAAATTAAAGTCAATGCCACTTTCTCTGCGTAGCTTTGCTTATAAGGGGCCATCGTGACACTGACGTAAGAGTTTATTTTTTATTTTATTTATTTATTTGCTTGTTTGTTTGTTTATTTATTTATTTGTTTATCTATTTGTTTGTTTGTTTGCTTGCTTGCTTGTTTGCTTGCTTGTTTGCTTGTTTACTTGTTTGTTTGTTCGTAATTTATTTGTTTATTTTTATTTTTTTAGTGAAAGAAGACAGGAAAGTAGACATGACTTCTCCATTTCTGTGCGAACTCTTCTCACAAACGCTTACGCTTATCTTAGAGAAGTCATTAACAACTAAAATAATTAAATCATAAATTTCCTACTTAGCACTTTTGGAATACCTAGAAGCCTAGCCCTTTTGAAGTAATCTTAACATTGGTCGCATTTGTTAAACTGGAACACTGCAAATCAGAGTATAATGGATCGCAATTTAAAATAGATAAGCCTGGTTTATAACAGTACCGTATAGTGCGGAAATAATCGCCCACCAGTCACATGGTTTGTAGTTCACCATACAAGCCATTTACCACTGCGTTAATGTTTAAGATAATTAGGGTTAGGTGCTGCGGCTTTGAGGTAAAGGTAGTCAGCCGGCCGCATGACAATGTAAACACTGTTGATTGTGCATTACCAATGTAATTGTTCAAACATGCTGCGGTAGGCTTTACCTGCATGTAGGGATTCAGAGTAATTGTTAAAGCTAAAGGCTTAACCCAGGAGCGGGTGCACTCTAGTCCATGTTTAATTTTCTTTATGTGGCAACAGTGTTAAGCTTAGATTATTTTGAAACAATAGCTATTCCTTCAATACCGCTTGGCTGTTAAATATCAATAATCATTGCATGTCGTCCCCTGTGGTCTAGGAGTAACTTGACAGCGTGTAATTTCCGAGATCGCGTGTTCAACCACAGCGGAGGATGATGGGTTCTTTGGCCGTAGAAGTCCTTAGCATGGATTTCTTCGGTGGTCCCGTGTCGTAGGCTTATAGCACGTGAAAAAACTTTAAGCCTGATAAAGACATCCCCTGAGCAAAATTAAGCGGTCTTTCATGCCGAATATCAAATAGGACGCTGAGAATCTTAGCAGCAAGAGCGTCCATAACAATCTGAGATGTTGCACTCACATGACTTTCTCCACTCTTGTACTAACCATTCTTATTCCAATATCTTCTTCGTGTTAGTTGAGATAAACATTTGCAAAAGTTATCTTATTGCTTATTTCCTTGTAGGTACAAAGGGAATATGAGAATACAGTAGGGTTTGGGCGATAGTCAAATCTTTTAAAGCTTTGAGATTCCGCTCTGTTTGCACGGTTAACATATACAAAATGAACAGCACTGTTGCATTTGACGGAAGTTCGTTTTCCGAAACTGACAAAAATAACAAGGAATGTCCCCGAAATGCTTCACTCTAAAAAAATAATTATTTAGTCATAAATTGTGTTTTAGCAAGGTCTACATTTTTTGTATATTATGATTTGGTCTATCTCTTACGGTTTACCAGTTATGCAAAAGTCATCAAGGTTAAATAGGACTACATAGGCTACAGTCATAAAATTGAAGATATAAATTTCATGTCGTAAAAGTATCTCAAATGTATGGCATTTTAATCAAAATCGTTAGAGCCATTTTCAAGAAAATCAAAATTTTTGAAAAAATTTCCGTGTAAAGGGTAGTTTAGGGTGGATCAATTTTCTTCAAAATCTTCGTGTCGCATCCCTGAAATACATTAAACTTAAATATCAACTTTGGTTTGTAACCGACTTTTCGTTTTTGAGTTATGCTGTCCACAGGTTGACAGACTCACACAGGCGCGCGTGGATCTTTTTCTAAAACTTGTTTTCTTTTTTGATTCAGGGGGCCTCAAAACATATATTTCCGATGAAATCTTGACATCGAATTTTTGAGTGGAATACAATACTTCCTCTACTTACTGGTAGAGAAAGTAATAGAAACTCAAATTTCAATTTCAATAATCATGATACGAATGAAGAATGGACTTCTTGCATTTAAAATTATGTTTCTTTAGCCTTTGAGAGTTTCATGCTCATTGTTACATTATTCCTTCTGATGCTGTGTAAATTTGTTGGATACAGTTATTGATTGGTTTCTTCTCCCCTTCGACTGACAACGTCCGATCAGCTTGGGAAATTATCCCACTCCATTTGATTCTAGTGGTGTATTTTCATTGAACCTACACTTTAATGGCAAATTACGCATTTATATAGGCAAGTACCGCATAAAAGTGAAATAGTACGATGACTCCGTAGGTAAATTCCGCAACTCCGCAACACCAACAATATCAATACCCATGGGCATGTTCCGCACAATTTTGATCAGGATAGAGAAGGCGGTAACATTTTCCTTTCCACTTTGTTCGAACTAAGCTCTTGCGAGAAGACGCTCTTCCAGATTCCTTCCTTGAACCACCACTCGTATTTGTATTTCAGAACATAGCCTATTTGTGTGTCCGACAGACGATAACATATTAAACAGAGACTACCAATTAACTCAGCTCCGTGTTAGAAATATCGACTATGTAAACCGCGATGAAACACGACGTGGAACTTAGAAATATTCTGCTCTCCTAATGTGCTCAATCACTTTTTCTGCGGCCCTAGATTTTGGCCTTTCATGTAGTTAGGTTAAGCTCAGTCTTTTACTAATGTTTACTGCTATTTTTATAAAGCTATAGCAAGGAAAAAAGAATCAGGTGATGTGTATTCGCATGGCAAAACGCATGAACATCACCTATGTTTCGTGTTTGCGGGTTTTTTCGTGTCTAGCATTTCGGCAACGGTTGCATTGCGGCTGAGTGGCTTATCGCTTGCAAACAAGGAGTTGAGGTCGTAGAGGCGTAGTTCAAATTTCGTGTCACTGTAACACCTCTTATTTTTGGTATTTATGTCCCATCTGAGTCGAAGAGACAACAAGCAGTATCAATTTTTATTAGAAAAGTATTAAACTGCCTAATAAGGTATTCATTGCTGTAGAAGAGCTTTTATTCACTCAATATGCATTCTTTCCCAAGAGTGCAGAGGCGAATATAACTACTTTTTATTATTTCGGACATGCCTAAAATCTCAGCCGTATAAGCTATTTATTGCTATATATTTATGCCAACACACTTAATGCTGGTGTTTTTAAACACACAAGCCGTATGTGGGCAATGTTTAGGAGGTGGAATCAAGACTGAAAAATACAATGCTATAGCCGGGATTTGAACCATGGATCTTCCACTTATCCAGCGGCTGCTCTAACCACTAAGCCACCATGGCCAACTTGCCAGTATGACATGGAATTTCTCCACCGATTCGTACTTGCCCGATTAAGTTATTTATTTATTTAATCCCAAATAAAGGCAGAAAAGAAATAGGTGGGGAGGGAATTCAAGCCCCTCTGCAAGATCTAAACGTTATACGGTACAGCACTTTAAGCCTTCAAAATGAGAGACTTTTAAATTCTAATCCACCTGTTTCAGTGGCGGCTCGTGACATTTTAAACCTATGTGCTACTACGATAACCACAAATATAACAATAGAAGTAGGTACAATAATAACACTCACCCTACTGGAGAAACTTGAAGTCTTCTATCCTTCCTGTTGGCAAACTTCTCTATCATCTTTGTATTGAATCCTTCGATTTGCAGCACTAGACGTTTTTCTATAGAGAGTATTGCAAAGGCCACCAAGCGGTCTTGACTCATGGAATTCCTCAAAAACGTTTTAATCCTCTTGAGAGTAGAAAAACATTGCTCTGGCTCAGAAGTTGCCATAGTTGTTGTCACTAGGATTTTTAGAAGTTTGGCCAACTCGCTGAATGTATCTTGTGCTAATTTTTGCGTTATAATAAGTTGCAATAGAGGAACAGCACCAGCTATATTTCTGAAGTCTAGTTGGGAATATAACACACTTACCTCTGTTTTAAGCCTTCTTTTGTCAAATGAATGATAAGATTGCATCACTTCATCAATGAGATTATCTGGGGATTGCTTTGAGAATGCCAAAAATTCTCACAATTAAGAAATTTTTCGCAATTTAAGCGATCAAGAGATTGAAAACGAGTGCGAGCCTCTTCTATGACTCGATCGCATATTTCCTTTGCATCATTGGCCATGGAAGAGTTTCTTCGACGTTTGGCAGGTCTTTCAATTGATTCTTCATTGTCGCGATCATCCAGAGAGTGCCTGATATTATGCATCGCCTGAATGAATGTCGTCACATTGCTTTTAACTTTAATCACGTCGACATTTCTGGTTTGTATCTGATTGTACAGAATGTCCACGTGCGGCATAACGTTGTGAAAAAAGAGAGCATGTAAATAAATTCGGGATCTTCCAAATTAAGCATAAGCCCTCGAGCTCCTTGAATACTGGGTTTTGAGGAAAGAGATTGCTCCAATTCCGAGAAACATTCAGCGAGTTCATCTTTATTTTCGTAAATAACATTTACGGTTCTAGGTTTAAAATTCCACCGTGTTGGTGAGCCACTGGGAATTCTCTTGGAAACGATTGATTCTAGAGCAACAACTCGTTGGGGAGACCTAGGAAAATATGCTGGAAATGCCGAAAGTGTACTGAAAAATATCCTAGCAGCTCGATTTTGCGACGCGGCACGTTCCATCACCAGATTTAATTGGTGCGCGTAGCAGTGCATATGAGCATAAGAATATTGTTGCTTTATTTTAGTTTGAACGCCGCCAGTTTCACCGCTCATAACAGATGCTCCGTCGTATGTCTGTGTGATCAATTTGATTTTATTAACATTCAAAATATTATCTACATTCCCTAAAATACATTCCGCAATAGCATCGGCATTTTGTCCATCGGGGTTAAAAAAATCCCCAGAATCGTTCTTCTGGACATCCATTAATTTCATATCTGAACACTAAAACTAATTGCGCGTGTTGCCTCATCTGACATTACTGACACATAATCTACATTGTCAATTTCCGTTGAAATTGCTTCATGGCAGACTTCGAGCATGCAGTCTAACAACTCGTTCTGTATAGTTTTCGAAGTTCCTTTGAAAACTTTATTTGACTCCATACGATCATTCACTGCATTGTCAATGCTGCTTATAAGATCTATGAGTCCTAAAAATACTCCAGGATTTTCTGATTCTGATGATTCATTATGCCCCCTGAGGGCAAGCTCGAAGGCACCGCAAAACTTAATGCAGTCTATTATCCTAGATAAAATGTGTCTATTTTTTCTAGCTGCTGGTTATGTTTTATAATACTCTCTTGGTAGGCTCTGCTCAATGTTGTCAATATTAACTGTTCCAAGCATGGACAGATCCAACGCATTGTTGTGTTTCTTATTTTCACCATGCACTTTAATTAAATAGTTAAGATGGCCGAGATCTTTAACACGGTTTTACTAAATGCATCACTATTTCCAAAAGGAAGGCAAGGAAAGCAGAACAGGGTATTTCTAATATCACAGCCACAAATCCAGTTACATGCACCATATGCTTTCCTATTGAACTGGCGTGTATATTCCCGATTGTCGTCGCCTTTCGCTTTTTGTGTTAGGTTTAAGTTGGGGACTGGTGTACCTAATTGTTTAATTTGTATTTTATCTTCTAAAGATTTGGAAGAAAATGATGTTTTAAATAAACTGTCAACTGAATTCATGTCTGTTCACTATTGTTTAAAACTGTCACTCACCTCGGAAACTGAAAAACACAACACTTAACTAGACATAAAAATACTGCATCCACCAAACAGATTTTGAAAATCTCGTAAACAATATTATTTGTACATGGCGGCTGGCGCTAATCTACGCTTGTATATATGAATGGTCTGGCCACGTGCGCCAACACTGGTTTTGAAATACTAGGCATTATGCAGGTCATATTCACGTAATATTACACGTACTGTACTGTATATGTCTAATTTTATTTACTATAAGGATTGAAAATAGTTAGTAATTACCGCATTTTAACATGAGAAAAGTTTTCTAATTAAATACTGTACAATTTTAATAACCCAAGTTCTTTAGCACCAATTACGAATGTTGGCAATTGTGGTTTGGCTCTTTTCGTTGAGCACAGAAAGGAGCAGGTTGTGGAGGATTTCGGTGCATGCCGGGGGGAAAAAGGATAACTGGCGCACGCGCACTTGCCTTTTCTCGACGGTGTCCTTGTGCTAAGCACATCTCATACTTCATTGGAGGTTGAATGCTGACGTGTAACTCAGCGGACGATTTAAATCGTTTAACAATACACAAAGGAGTGTCTGTTTCAAGATATCATTTTCTTGGTGGCGGAAAATAATAAATGCAGTAATTTTCTCTCTCTTCTTTTAACTGTGCTGTAGCACATAAGCACATTAGGACCGGCCGCCCCTGACCTGTTTATTAGACGGGCTATGATGTTACGTAGTAGCTTTGCTGTTACCTTAAACGTTTGGCGCGGTTTTAAGTCTCCATTATACCCTACAGGCTAGTTAAGGCAGTGTGTCAGTGAAAATCCAAAAAATTGCAAGGTTCTTTACATTGCCTCCATTTTTTTACTATATGCCAAGGACATAAAATACTGCATTAGCGAGCTATTTCAAACAGTTTTTAAGATACTAATAGTTTTATTCATATTCTAATTAGTCACGTTTGGTTTGCTTAGTGATGTTTTTTTGGGCCCTACGGTTTAGTATCGCTCCTTTTTTAATTTCGAGCTAAGTATAGAAAGCTAAAGAAATTTCAATGTAGGTTTTTAATTTTGTGATTTAGGAGAAAAATATGCTTATTTATTGAATTTTTTGACTATTTATATGTGAGTTATGGAAAATAAGTAATCAATTGTTTAACTAGTACATAACAACTTTTAAGTTCGTAATTCCTGAAGCGCATCTGAAAATTTCGAATTATTAAGTTAAAAACTGTGATGTAAAAAGCATTTTCACTAGTATAAAATGCTGAAACAAGAGACAATGAGGAAAAAAGAGCTCAGTCTTCATAGTAGAACTTTCCCTAAAAGTAACAGGACCAATTAAATAACCATTTTGGGGTTTTAAATGGTTTATATTAGAAAAAAATAATTGTGTAGCATAAGGCATAAGTGTTGAATACAATAAAATGCAAAAAAGCAATATGAAATATGTTACCTTAAGATACATCTACATGTTGAAATGGCGATTGTTCCAAAATATTCTGCTTTTTGATGTTTGTGTCTTATAATAGCCATTGCTTTCTAGTTTGCAAAAATGTACATTTTGAATGCTGATTGTTACCAGGAGTGTGTTTAATTTAACAATTTATACAATCAGTTTAGCCTGGGCATATAGCATTGTAGACATTTCTTTTTAATATTTTCCGAAATTAAAGTTTTCAACGTTTTTATATTTTTCAATCCCAAGGAAGTACTCTTAAAATTATGCTACTCACCTCGCTCATATACCATTTTGAAAATTATTACACAGGGAATGGTGTGAACCGACAACTATGGCCTTAACATAGATCACAAAGGGTCTTTAGCCATTTAAACCAAAAGTTCAGTTGGTAAAAGGATGAATTTTGAAATTCTACAATTCTTACACGTCGACTACGGTCTACAAGCCCGGTCGTGTTTTATTCCAAATGAACAATGCCCGTGAAAGCCTAAGCACGTACGGAGGAAAATTTTTGAATAATCCTCCAAAACTCTGTAAGCTTGTGTACCTGTAAGTCTGTAACCACAGAGAAAAATATTTACATAATCCTCCATAGCTCTGTAAGTTTGTAAGTACCCGTAAGCTTGTAACCACAGAGAAATATGTTTAAATAAAGATGCAAAGCTCTACAAAATGCCAATGAAGAAAAGGAGTGTGACAATCAATTTTAAAGGGTACAGACTTCATTTAAATAAGCTAATTAAACAGTAAAATGCTTCCTGCAGTATTGCACAGAAATGTCATGTGTTACGTCTCAGCTTCTTTTGTGATTCTGTTTACTTACTGATATGTTGGAAGGGTCTAGACAGCCTTGTTATATCTTGCAGACACACGAGCTCTTCATCATCGGGAGCCCCTCTAGTTACTACATTCCTAACAAGCATCCTTCCTGGTAGATGTGCAATAGACACATTCAGGTTACACACTTCCGGGCGGAATATGCCGCACCTTCAATATCCGCTCGCATATCCCGCTGTGTGAATTATTAGTCATGGAATTTCCTCTATGAAATATCGATCAGAATTTGTAAAGGGCGTGTGCGCTAAAGCTCTCCAGACTATAACATTGTCTCAAGGAGGAAAATGAACCATTGTGTACAGAGTTCCATTTATCGTTAGCTTGAGTTTTTCCTTTTTGCTTTTCTTTTTCCTTTCTTTTTTTATGAACGCTCTTTTACTAATGGTTCTCATCCTCGCAGTCTATATTGGGCGTGAAAGACAGCTTAATTTTGATCAGAGGCCTTCTTATCAGGCTTGGGGTTCTTTTACGTGCCGTAAATCTACGCCACAGGATCACCGGCTTTACTTCCCTTCCGAAGGAAGCCATGCTAACGATTTTACGCCCGAAAAAATCAATCACCCTCCGTCGTGTTCGAACCCGCGACCTCGGAAGCCATAGGCTAACATCTTACGCGTAGACCACCGAGGACAACATTAGGTTCCATTTTGTTTATTCATTATTGAATGTCGGTCTGGGTGGCTCAGATGGTTAGACGCTGGCCTACTGATCCCAAGGTCGCGGGTTCAAACCCGGCCCAGGCCGATGGTTTTTAAGTGTGCTTAAAAACGACAGCTCCATGTCAGTAGATTTACTGGCATGTAAAAGAACTCCTGCGGGACGAAATTCCGGCACACCGGCGACGCTGATGTGATCCTGGCAATTGACAGCGTCGTTAAACAACAAATTAATTTAAATTTAATTTCATTATTGAAAGAATTAGAAGGAATTTGTAACTCATCTAGTGTAACAGGTCTATCTTGCAGAATTTTATTATCCACTTTATTCTTCAAATCGCCCATACTCTACTCCGATTTTACCCCAAACTGTACATCTAAATAAACCTTCTCTCTGTAGTGTAGAAGGTTTGTTGCCTGCCGACAAGCATCAGATAGCTCTCAATCTTCTCGCACATACTCCCTGACCCGCCGGCCAAGTTTACCCGTACTTGGTTTCGTAACGGAAGTGAACACCGCTCTAGGAACATCGCTCTTAAGGAAGAATTGGAAAAATTGGAAAAATGTAGACATACATCTGGAAGCACTTTGTAAACAGCTCATAATAATGCAGTAATAATTCAGTTGTAATTCGTCATGCAGATTACACCTTTTATTCTTATTATGCATCACCCTAGTACAGGGGAAAACAAAGTAAAAGTTATTTTACAGTCTTTTCTCGGAGGTATATTACATGCCACAAATCGGTTGCTTCCAGCTTTGTTCAGCAGTTGTTGACAGTGTTGTTGCATTCACACCTGCTTACAACGTTGTGTGTTACCTTTCCACTCAGAAAGATCACATTCATTGCAGTCTGCAGCTTCACATATTGACCATTATTATCAATATCGATAACCGATACTACAAGTGATACTCGTGCGTCAAGAATTCCCACAGAATTCCGCCATGTAATTTGTAAACATTTCATACCGGATTATTAGCGGTTTTGTGAATTCTATTAGGTATACACGAGGACAATGTTCTATTCATCGATTGACGCTTTGCCCGTGTTATTACTGAAACCCTCTCATTACATTCTTCAAAAACTACTGGAATTCGTTCGATTAATCCTTCAGTGTAGAGTGGTTTAGTGGTGGCTGCAAGCCTTACAGTGGTATCGCACAACCGGGCAGACATACGCGTATGGGATAAATGCGGTAGCCCATAGGGCTGTCATATCGTAGCAGAAGATCCGAGTGCAATACCAACGACTTCTTTCAAGCAGCCTCTAGATGCGGTAGATTACATCGTTGTCTACATCTTCACCACGCGGTACGGCCCTAGCCACGATTGTTGAAGTTTGGGGCAACGCGATAGATAAGGCGATACAAGCACACCAGATACCCTGCTCGTAACATTGTCTGTATGCTTGCCAGTCGTAACGGGTCTTCATCCGGAGGCTCGCTACCTGGGTGTGTTGAAGGGCCATCTCTTGCGCATCGGGAAGTTGGTCCACGTAATCGACTACTGGCTCTTCTGGTCCAGGTGACTCACCAAACATCACGTTATAGAGAAGATGCAACTCCCTGCCGAAAACAAAGCTGGCTGACGTCATCCCCGTGGTGTCGTGCGATGACGAGCGGGAGACCAAAAAGAAAAGCGTCACCCTGACATCCCTTCATCAGGTGTCCTTCGAGAGCATTGATGACCGCTACACTGGCTCACTCAATCACCCACTCACTCACTGACTCACTCACTCACTCACCCACTCACTCACTGACTAACTCACTCACCCACTCACTGACTCACCGACTCACTTACCCTCACCTGTGGTGCCGTATGTAGTAAAAGCGGGCGTTAAACACTGCCAAAGAAAAACTCACTCACCCACTCACTGACTCACCGACTCACTCACTCTCACCTGTGGTGCCGTATGTAGTAAAAGCGGGCGTTGAACACTGCCAAAGAAAAACTCACTCACCCACTCACTGACTCACCGACTCACTCACTCTCACCTGTGGTGCCGTATGTAGTAAAAGCGGGCGTTAAACACTGCCAAAGAAAAACTCACTCACCCACTCACTGACTCTCTCACTGACTCTCTCACTGACTCACTCACTCACTGACTCACTGACTCACTCACTCACCGACTGATTGACTGATACTTTTTACGACATACGAGCTTTTGACTTAAGGGGTGATCACCCTTACTTTAAACATACTAACTTAATGACCTACTACCTAATGGACTATTAAAAATATCACAAAATTTTGCAGGGTGTACTTTCAACCACCCAATTTCACTCATCTATTTTTATAATTTAACGTGATTTATTAAGAAGATGATTGTTTTCTATTGCACATATTTTTGATAAAAGTATATTAGCAATTCTTTTGTTAAAATATAACTAACCAACATAAACACATATTTAGTAGTGGTACCAATTTTTTGAACAAAGCATCCCCTAACAGATGGTTTTATAGCTCGGGTGGACACTGGGCAATAGGTTATCTGTACTACTCTGTAGTAGTAGTAGCAGTAGTGGTAGCAGTAGCAGAAGTAGTAGTGGTGGTGGCGGCGGCGGTGGTGGCGGCGATGGCGGTGGCGGCGGTAGTGGTAGTAGCTTCTTTTGTGATGTACCAGAAACTCAGAGAAGGGATTGAAGATAAGATCCGTCCTTGTCACGCGCAACGGCTCCGCAGCTGGTGTAAGGATTTGCGCCAACAGCTTCTCTTGTGGCATTTACTAACATAGGCAAGGTCTGCTTATTGAACGCGTGGTGGCTGATATGACGCTTGCAGCCGATCATGTTTTCACATTAATTTCGTTTGGTGGGATGCAGGTTGGGAGGGAGAGAGAGAAAAAAAGGTTCAGTAGTCAAACTGAAAAGCTTTAACTAATATTCTCGTGCTGTTCTGCCATTACTACTTTCCAAATACTAACAACTATTTTCCTTGTTTCCGTATCGTGGTCGCTATATGACAACACGTGTCAAGAATTAATCGCAATAACGGAGCGCAGGTCACGTAATTCCGCATATGTCGGTCACATAGATATGTCTGGGGCCACACAGTAATACCTACCCCCAAGGACATATGGCTCTGCACAAATAGGTCACCAAACCTACTGCTCAGTCACCCAGTACATTTTTACTCCAAAGAGTATACGTTTATAATTATTTTTGAAGGGAAGTGGTACAGAGAACACAATGGCAGGTGCATTACAACGTTTAAAATTACATCTAAAAATAAATATTATGCCTAAAGTTTTACAATGCATATCAAATTAAAGATGAGATTCCAATTTTGAGCGCCAATCCCTTGGCCTTGGTCTTACATTGGGCTCAGTTTTAGGCAGCGACCCAGTAGCTGTAAATACAGTGCTGGGTTTTGTTGCCAATATTCATTTTTGTAAGCAAGTGTAAGGTTATTTTATTTCACAGGTTTTTAGCATTTTGGGATGCCTTACTTTTTTTAACGTTTTAATTCTTCCATTTTAACTGTTTTAACTTTTAGCAATTCTAAATTTCACTTTTTAGCTTTTTAAATGGGAAGTTGTAATAGTTGAGTTTAGCTCTTTTGATCTATTTTAACTTTCAGTTTTTGGGCTTTTAAGGGTGAGGTTTTAACATTTGAACTTCCGTGATTTTATCTTTGGGCTGTGGGTCCTAATAACCAAGTTGTCGACCGGCCCTTAAACACGACACACTCCCTCCTCGCCCCCAATTTTGAATACTACATAAAAAAATCTGATGTGTTGCACTCACATGGATTTCTCTACTCTTGTGCTAACCATTATTACAAACTCTTATTCCTGTATCTTCTTCGTGTTAGTTGAGATAAACATTTGTAGAAATTATCTTATTGTTTTTTCCTTGTAGGTGGAAGGAGAATATGGGAAATACAGCAGACTTGAGCAACAGTCAACTCTTTTAAAGCTTTCAAATTCCGCTCTCTTTGCACGGTTAACATGCAAAAAATGAATAAAGATGTTCCATGTGACAGAAGTATTGGTTCATTCTACAACAAAATTATTGAGACATGAATGGTGTATTTACAGTAAGATTTGGTCTATCTCTTACGGTTTACCAGTTATGCAAAATTCATCCAGAGTAAATAGGACTATATGGGCTATAGCCAGAAAATTAAAGATATACGTTTCATTTGCCATAAAAATATCTTAAACATACGACATTTTAATCAAAATCGCTACAGCCATTTTCAAGAAAATAAAAATTTTCGAACAATTTTCCATGTAAAGGGTAGTTTGGAGTGGAGAAATGTTGTTCAAAATCTTCGTGTGACATCCTTGAAGGACATTAACCTTAAATATCAACTTTGGTTTTTAACCGATATTTCGTTTTTGAGTTATGCTGTCCACAGATTCACAGGCAGACACACTGCTTGACAGACACAGACACACACACACACACACACACACACACACACACACACACACACACACCACACACCACACACCACACGCAGACCACACACAGACACACCACACACCACACACCACGCAGACACACACACACCACACGCAGACCACACACACACACACACACACACACACACACACACACACACACACAACACACACACCACACACAGACACACACACCACACGCACACCACACAGACACACACACACACCACACGCACACCACACAGACACACACCACACACACACACACACACACATACCACACACACACCACACACACACTCACACACCACACACACGCACACCACACGGACACCACACACCACACAGACACACACACACACACACCACACGCACACCACACGGACACCACACACCACACGCACACCACACAGACACACACACCACACGCACACCACACAGACACACACACACCACACGCACACCACAGAGGCACACACATACCACACGCACACACCACGCACACCACACAGACACACACATACCACACGCACACACCACACAGACACACACACACCACGCACACCACACAGACACACACGCCACGCACACCACACAGACACGCACACCACACAGACACATACACACACCACGCACACTACACGCCTTTTTCTAAAACTGCTCTTTGGATTCAGGGGTCTCAAAACATATATTTCCGGTGAAATCTCGACATCGAATTTTTGAGTGGAATACAATATTCCCTCTGCTTACTGGTAGAAAAATGAACTAGAAACGCCACTTTAGTCCTGTTGGACCTCTTAGTCGAAATGGTGGTGTTCGTGCATATGTCAAATCTTCCACTCATTTTGGTTTACCTCACATAGAGGCAGACAAGTTGTAAATACACACAATACATATTTAACGTAATGCTTTAGGTATGTAATTTTAGGTTCTCTCACCTTAAGTCCAATTTCTGAAGAACTGCAATTTTCTGTAGAAATAACCCATTGCCTCTTAAACTAATAGTTAGAAATACTGATATGTTTCACAAATTATCAGTTAAATAAGCTTTATTTTAATGAAAAATAAGCTTCGTGTGTGAGGTATAGCTGTAGTTTTAAATTTAAAAATCATTATCTTTTAGGCATATTTAAAATAATCATAGCTTTGTTGCTAATAAAGATATATATATTTTTTTTTCCCCATTAATCACCTATAGAGGTATTGCTGAAGATGCCTCGAAAAATGTTGCCAATTTTACTAACTTAAATAGATTCCCACATATGTCCTCAATTAACATTACCAAGAGAGGGCATTCTGACTCCCTTAATAGGGAAAATCTGGTTAAGTCTGTATGTCAAATACTTCAGTGGACTACACTACCCTCCTCTAGCTACAATAGGCAAACGGTAGGGAGCATAGAAAGAAGAAAGGGATACTGCAGATAACGGTTTGATTCCAACATAGGCATTGACACAATACATTGCCTTCTTTCTTTCGTGTCTTTTATGTACGCTTTTCCTTTTGCCTGTTCTTTTATGTCTGGTCGTTTTGCACGCTCGGGCTTGCTGGTTTTATTACTATTTTAACTGTTAACGTCTGCATAGGCATTCAGCTCATTCCTTATAAGAAGTAAAGATTCGAGAACGTGTTCCATATTAACAGCTTCTTTCTATCTGTTTGTAATGCGTACTCTTTTTCTTCGTGGTTAGTATTTCCACTCTTTATGATGTCGTTTAAGTATTTCATTGAGAACAAACAAGATAAACGAAGAAGTGACATAAAATTTTTAACAGTAAAGGAAGAAATCACCAAGCGAGTTGGGGCCGCGGTAACGCGTACAACTCGCTTACGGCAGATCGTGTGTTCGATCCCCTCAGACTTTGTGACCCCATAGCTTTTTCGGGGTTTTCCCGGGCCCCGAGCCGAATGCTGGGAAGGTTAATTACATCCCCCGAATTCCCTGGCTCTTCATTTCATTTAGAGGGGCATTTACTTTATAAGTTGGTACTACTGTTAAGAATGGCAGCTTTTGTGTGTCCAATACATATTGTTTCTTTATAAGGGTATGCCAGTTTCCTTCACTTTTGCTTTAAAGGTTTTTTTCCTCTGAATGACACTTTCTGCTATAATAATCCGTATACTCAGAAATCATTTAAAGTCTTCTTCTTTATCTGATTGCCCTCCCCGTATGGATGACTGACAACCCCTAGGAATTGGGAGCCTGTGCCTAGTGTCAGATGCCTGTCAGGGAGCGTATGAACCTATGAACCGGACAGAGTGGCAAACGGGAAGCGGGTGGTCAGCCCGACACCGGTATGAGAGTGAGGAAGAGGATGATATGAAATGCAGGTGAAATGGATGAATGGAAAGGTGATGATGAGGCAGTTGGCGGAATGACTGGCGCGGGAAACACGAAATACGGAGAAAACCCGTCCAGAGGCCGCTTCATCCACCACGAATACCACATTCGGGTCACTGGGATCGAACCCAGGGATAGGGATGGTCATAGACCAACGGTCTAGCCACTCGACCACGGCACCGCAAACCATTTAAAATAGCGCATTAAATTTTAAGGTCGCAAAAACTACCTCGAAGTACTGTTGTGGCTCTACTTTGGTTAGTATGGTTATTAAAAATAATAATTTGCGATAAAGTTAAGCAAAGGATGATATAATTAATAAAATAACGACATTGTTCTTAATAAACTTAGTGCATAAGTAGATCGTGAGTTTACGAGGCGTGCATCTGCAATTTTTAAAAATGTAGTCTATCTTAATTAGTTTCAGAGATGATGCATCATAAATGTAGCAAATTCAACATTGGCGGAATGAAGTATTTAATCCCCTTGAGGATGATCCAGGAAGTAATGACAGTTTGCACATACCCGCTGTGCAGATCAGTCGTGCTTCTATACAAAATGGAATGGTGACCCCGGCACCTTTTCTGTATGTTGTGCCAATGTCAGTCGAAGCAAGTTGTTTCCGTGCATTCTGAGACTATTCAAACTTCCACCAATTGGGAATTCTCAGGAGTAGATACAGGAAGAATTTAATGTCAACTCAAGGAAGTGTGTGATGATGCAATAATGAGCAAAAGAATTGTGTGACAATGGTGTGATGGTGGACGAACAAATGTGCATCACAAAGGCCGACACGGACGTCCGTCACTCGTCCCAGATTAATTGGAAGAATAATGGGAAAAACAAAATCGTGCAAAATTGGCTCATGACACTAGATGGATCATACATTTTTTCTTAAATGTTCCTATTTCTTTGTTTGGTGAAACTACTGTGTTCGAAGATCTTGGCTTTATACAGGCGATTACAACACCAGAATAATCCAAAGTTTGTGGACAAATATGACGAAGGGGACCTAGGACAGATCATATGATTTTCTAATTTTTCTCAATATTATTAATATTCTGTATGTTGGTTACCCTCATTCTAAATAGCACACCGTGTAAATTTCAATAAAGTTGATGAAACAGTTTTTCAGCTATGAGCTATTTTCTACTTTTCATTTCGTGATATTTGAAGAATATGAAACATTCCTTGAGTGCACAATTTCTATTTCATTGGTACCGCTTAGTCATATTAGTATTTGAATTCCTAAGAAGTGATTCTAGAATGATTTTTTTCACTTTGTGCTTTAAATAACAAAATATTAATTGTAACTATTAATGCATTATTGTAGCCCAAAGAGTAAACATTTTTGGATTAATGGCATTACTGTGACCAAGTTTGACGTTGTAGCCCAAAATGGATTCTACAGTGTCTTTAGATAGTGTTGTAGAGCAATTGTGCCAAGTTTCAAGAAAAAGTAAAGAAAACTATACTGCATGGGTTATTTGTCATATAGAAAAATGTCGTTCAGAGGAAACTGAAATTTTATATTGAAAACATTAATATGGGCTAGTGGATCTTCTATAAAGGACTGACTTAATGGCAACGTACAGAGGGGGACTAAGCACCTCGACCGAAATATGATCTTTTGTGACTATGCCCCTGAGGGGGCACTCCCCAGGAAGATGGATGAGCCGATTGGATCCTAAGGGCGGCAGGAATGTTGCCACGGCAGAACAACTGGCAAAGTCTCTACATTTCCCCAGTTAGAAGCACCCCGGCGGAGGCTGGCTTAGCTCCCCTGCCCCCTCGGACTTGTACCATCCCATGGGGGGCCCGGAAACCAGTAGCTTGCCTTCCAATCCGGGAGACGAAATTTCCAGAGCGCATTGTTTCCCCTGAGGTGCAGCTGCCGCGCCGCTTGCCGGCGCTTCCAACCGAAGGAAATCCAACGCGATGATGGGTGAATTGAAATGATTTATGTAACGAAATGAAGGGACAGGAAGTTCGGAGCATATGGAAAACCTTCCCAGCATTCGCCTGGCGACCCGGGAAAACTTCCGATAAAACCCATGGGTCAGGAACGTCGCCACGGGGATCGAAACCTGGACCTCCCGAATGCGGACCACAGACGTTACCACTTGAGTCATCCCGCTTGGTTCTGTAAAGGCTAATTGTCCAGTCCTTAAAAAAGCCCATAAAACGCATTTGCTTGTTTGACTAACATTATAAGGAGCTCATTATTTCAGAAGTCCGAAAATCGAAAATATTGGCCACTTTGGCTAAAAGAATCTGTCGTACGACCCTTTAAATAACGAACGTAATTATGTGGAGAAATAGAGTAAGCGTCAATTTTATAAGGGGCATATGTGTTTAATTTCTAAAAACCAAACTGTCCGTTACTTCAAGGACTATCCTGTATCAACAAAGCTGAGTACTAAGGGCTAAAAGAGATGCTGAGCTGTATCGTTCACATGGCATTGGCTTGCTGTCTGTTGAATCTTCGAGAAAGATTAGAATGTGTTAAATGCTTTTGAAACTTCCTATACTTTACAAGTTTGAAGTTTAAAGAAGAACTGTATACCAGCAGACGGAAACTTAGTATTCTTAAGCGTTACACTCCTTCAAATGTTACATTCCGTTGGACGAGTTTTATAGCGAAACGAATCCTAGCACACCAGGTTACATAATAAAATGTCTATATTCTCAGCATGAAAATTATTTATGGTTTTTCACTTGATGAGAGAACGGCAATGGAGGACACATTTTCCTTTTATTTATTTTAATGTGTTTCCTCCTTTAACAGTTTCTCTTTCCCTTTGCAAGAGTAAAAATTGGACAGCCAAAGTTTTTATACTCTGTTACCTGGAGACCGCCAGCAAATGAACAGGTTTCTGAGAATTCCTAGAGATGTTTTTCAAGTGGAGCTGTTGCGAAGGAAATTCTTTGCCTTTGGATCGTTCAGGAAGCACGGCATGCAAAATGTTTCAGGATACGATTATTCATGTGCATTATTATTACTATTATTACTACGACTATTATTACCATTATTATTACTGTTACCATTATTACTGTTACCATTGTTACTATTACCATTATTACTTCTTCTCCACTTATGGCATAGGGAGTCAACTGCCTGTTCCAACCATTACTACTATTACCATTACTACTACCATTATTACTATTACTACTATTATTACTGTTATTATTACTGTTATTATTATTATTATTATTATTATTATTATTATTATTATTATTATTATTATTATTATTATTATTATTATTATTATTATTATTATTATTATTATTATTATTATTATTATTATTATTATTATTATTATTATTATTATTATTATTATTATTATTATTATTATTATTATTATTATTATTATTATTATTATTATTATTATTATTATTATTATTATTATTATTATTATTATTATTATTATTATTATTATTATTATTATTATTATTATTATTATTATTATTATTATTATTATTATTATTATTATTATTATTATTATTATTATTATTATTATTATTATTATTATTATTATTATTATTACTATTATTATTACTATTATTATTATTATTATTATTATTATTATTATTACTATTATTATTATTATTACTATTATTACTATTATTATTATTATTACTATTATTACTATTATTACTATTACTATTATTACTATTATTACTATTATTACTATTATTACTATTATTACTATTACTATTATTACTATTACTATTATTATTATTACTATTATTAATACTATTATTATTACTATTACTATTATTATTACTATTACTATTATTATTACTATTACTATTATTATTACTATTACTATTATTATTAATATTACTATTATTATTACTATTACTATTATTATTACTATTACTATTATTATTACTATTATTATTACTATTACTATTATTACTATTATTACTATTATTACTATTATTACTATTATTACTATTATTACTATTATTACTATTATTACTATTATTACTATTATTACTATTATTATTATTATTATTATTATTATTATTATTATTATTATTATTATTATTATTATTATTATTATTATTATTATTATTATTATTATTATTATTATTATTATTATTATTATTATTATTATTATTATTATTATTATTATTATTATTATTATTATTATTTCCATTTCGAGTTACAAGCTTCAGAAACCGTTTAATTCAAAGTAAACAGTCGACAACTCACTTCAAATATATCATTATTAGCCTCCATCAAATTTATCGTGAACTTATTTGACTGTGTTTGTCCACAAACCCGCCCACGCATACCCGGACATGAACATATAGTTCTTCACTGCAGCAGCTGGTAGCAGATACACCAGAGAGCGAGATTGGAGACGGCGTCAAGGGTAACACACATCAGTGACATCAAAGTAATAAGTCGGTCTGGGTGGCTCAGTTGGTTAGACGCTGGCCTACTGATCCCAAGGTCGTGGGTTCAAACCCGGCCCAGGCCGATGGTTTTTAAGTGTGCTTAAAAACGACAGCTCCATGTCAGTAGATTTACTGGCATGTAAAAGAACTTCTGCGGGACGAAATTCCGCCACACCGGCGACGCTGATGTGATCCTGGCAATTGACAGCGTCGTTAAATAACAAAATAATTTAAATCAAAGTAATAAGGTCAATTCTTCTTATCGCTTTCCGAGAATTTTCTGGATGCTTCTCTTATATTTCTCGGTCTGTTTTCGCTTAACGTTACACCATTAAGGAATTCTTAATATATATTGCTCGGAAGTTCATGCCCTAAAAACGCTGAAATATGCATGCAAATATTCTCTTAAAAACTTGAAAATATGCCAAGAAATATGCACTATTTAGTTAAAACAATTAATGTCCCTTTGCAATAGACAAGACGAGTTAGTATAAAGTATAAACAATAAATAAAGTTACTTTATTCCTTAGAGTTTGGAGCAGAAGTGGTCTCGCTGCTAGTATTAACTGCTAAATTGCAGTTCACAACCAACACTTTCCACAAATTTTCAGCTGCCAAACATCGTCTGTTGCCTCGCAAAACACGTTTGTAACGTGAAAAACTTCTCTCCACGTCACAAGATGTTATCGGTGCATATTTAAGTGATGTTAACTGCTTCACAAAGAGAGTCAAGTCCCTTGGCGTGACAAATGGATTTCTTTCGAGGATGTCTCGCATATCGCACATCTGTTTATAACCAGAATTTTTTGAAATTACATAATTCACTTTCTCTTTCACTTTTTGTCCTATGCTACCAGGAACCGAACTTAGATCACATATTGTTTTTTTAAAGATAGTGATTCATGCACAGGAGATTGTACAGCTTCCAATGCCGTTATGGCTGTTGGCAAGAAAGAAAAATGGGCAGATATGAAACTAAGATCCTCTTTTAACCCAGTGCCTGATAGAATATTTTGCAGTTTCTATTGATGAAGTATCTTTTGAGTCCTATGAATTAACCTCTTCGATTATTTCTATGTGCTCAGCATAATATAAAACTGCATCGACCCATGTTCCGCATCGAGTTAACACTGGTGCAGGAGGAGGTAGGATATTAGGTGCTGTTGATCTAAACAACTTAAGTCTTAAGAGATTTAACGAAAATTCCCTTTGTACTGGAGACAAATGTATCTACAAATAGAGCGGCGCTCAGAATCAGGGGTTTCATCAACACACAACCACACAAACTGATCCGCTAATTCATTTTGTATATTTCATAATACGTTATTGTAACAATGTCCTACATAAGTCTTACGCAGTGTACTTTCTTCAGGCACTTGTCGAGCGTACTTGGCAAGAAAGTTTTTAAATGTCGGATTATTAATTTTGAACAAGGGCATATCAGCAGCTAAAAATATTTGGTACAAGTCATAGGATAATTCAGTAACCCTACTTCCTAAACATTCTACTAGCTGTTCTTGAACAGGTTCTTTGTTTGCGAATTTTCTGATTAAATTCTCCTTATGTTTTGCTGTGTTTATGTGCTGAACTATTTGAAATCTTTTCTCACTCCCTACATTTTTCTCACACGCTCCATAAAACAGTACCCTATTATCTGTATATATTAAATCACCCGAAAACCCTTTATGTAAATTAATTAATTTAGCACTCGAAGTTGGTTTTATTTTCGGCATTTGAAAGGCTTTTTAACATTTTATACGCCTAATTTAATTTGGTGGGAACCAGTTCACAAGACTGTTACGTTTGAAGACCACGACACAACTACTCTCTTAGTATAAAACTGTCAGATAACGCATTGATTATTCTCTACGCACATACATATAATGAAAGGATGGAAACATGGGATTCACTGCATGACAACATGACTCAGCATTAGTTCTCGCCACCTCGCGAGTAGCATCAGCATGTGCAATACTACCAATATGAAAAAATATTATACACGTTGAAAAAACAATAAAAACATAATCATTAAAATATGCAATATAGGGGCTATAATATTGAAATATTATGCATTTATCAAAATCAAGAAAATATGTAGTTATATGCACCATAAAATCATGTCCAAATAACTGAAAATTCCATAATTCGTGCACATAATGTAAAATCATACATTTTTAACCCCTATGAAAAAACATGCAAATGCATGAACTTCCTAGCCCTATTAATTTCGTTGGAATGCAAGACTTTTATTAGCCGTTGGCACGCGGCAAACCTGAGCATTAGGTAGCTATTCTCTTGTTGTTTCGTTCGTTGCATTATTTTGCTTCTGTATGCTCGAGGTTGGATTCAGAAACCACTAGGAAATGTATCTGTTGGCGTTTTCATATATAAAAAGAAATCATTGTTCACGGTGATAAGTAATATGGAATACTGCTAGAGTAGGAAGAGATAACCATAAAATGATGCAACACTTCAAGTATTACTTTATATGCTTGTCATGTACTGTGGTTTCCTTTTTCACAGTGGATTTCTTTGTACAGTAAGGTTTATAGGACTCAGCTTATCATTTTGGGATACTATTTAGTTTTTAAATTTTACTTCACTAAGCTCTTACTGCCAATCCGCTAATGTTACCTAGTTACATTTTCACTGTCACTTCACTTTGTTCGTGATGTAGTGGCATAATGAAATATACACGACGTAGCTTCTTCTTCCGGACAGTTCACTTGCTGGGGAGTCGAGCACAACACTTCTGTAATCTCTCGCTCGCAGCACTGACTGTTCGTCGGAACAGTCGTCACAGACTCTCTCCGAGAATAGAATTCTTTGTCGCAGCAAACTCCTCACTATCTTAGTATGTTACTGTTCGCAAAAATACTATTTTAGTAACTTCCAGAACGATGTATAGGTGGAGAGAAGGGAAACATCCAGAAGATTGTGATTAACTGACGATAGTGTTTTCGGTGTTTATACTGGGCCAGAACGCCAGTTACGTTGCCTATCTCTCCAACAGCGTGGTGCCGCTGCGGCCAGCTGGGGCGTCACAATATAGTGTAAGAAATATCGGTGGGGGAAACACTAGGAACTAAAATATTCCTTAAAATAAGCGTTTAAATCACTTGTATACGAAGCAAATCTGGCCCGAGTTAACAGCTCAAAATAAGGAATGAGGGAATTAATGAAAATTAGTGTTGTATTTCGATTCTCCAGGTTTTGAATTCTGCAATACGGTCTTCCTAACGGACAAGATAATGTAAATTCCTTTTAATATATTTTCTTAAACATTCAAGATGTAATATTTATTTATTTTGAATAATTATTAATACTATGAATAGGCGGTGCCGTGACCCTAGACCGTTCACATACCACCTAGGCGGCCCCGGTTCGATCCCAGGGACCTGCATGTGGTATTTTTGGTGGACGAAGCGGCGTCTGGGCGGGTTTTCTACGGGTTTTCCGGTTCCCCCCGCCACTCATTCCACCAATTGCCCCATTATCATCTTTCCAATTATTCATTTTGCCTGCATTTCATATCACCCTCTTGCCTGCTATCATACCTGGTGCTGGGCTGACCACCCGCTACGAGCGCATAGGTTCCTGTGCTTTCCCATGGACGTCTGCCCTAGACACAGGCTTGTAAGTCCTAGGGCGTTAAGTCCTACATAAGGGGAGGGTAATTAGGTAAATAAGAAGAATACTGTGAATAGGTAATCAAACATCTGTCGTTGTGCACCGATGCCGTGCGAGATGGCTCCACGATGGCGTGCGAGGATCATATTTTGGAGGTCCTGGGTTCGATCCCCCATGGCCTGCCCACCTGACCTTGGTTTTTTTTTTCTGGGACTTTCTCGGTTCACCAGACAAATGCTCGGTGGGTTACTTTCATCCCCCGAATTTTGTGGTTCTCCAGTTCACTTCACTTATCATTTTATTCATTCTTTCATCAGTTTAGTCCCTTTCAAAGTAGAAAGCGCCAGCGGAAGTTCCGGTGCAGCAAGGTGGGGAAGAAATACTCTGCGTAACTCTGTCACCTGACACGAAAGCCGGGCGGCGGCTCGAGTCCCCACTGAAGCCCTTGAACCACGGAGGCATTCCTGCAGGCGGCGCTCTGCACGAACCGGCGGGGGACCGCTGTACTGGCTGGGGACTTTCAATCTGGGAAATGTAGGGACCCCTACTCCCTGCTGTGCCTGCGCTCCTGACATCTGGCCACCCTCTGTCTCCTCTCGACTCACCCCTCCCTCCCGGAGCCGCCCCTTTGTGGCACGAACACGAAGGATCACTGAGGTCGAAGTGCCGGAGTCCCCCCCTCCAGGTCTTCCTACTCCTGTACACCGGTGAAGTTTAGCCAGTACTGCTGAACGTGTTAAAAAGAATGTTTTTATTTCTATTTCGGGTAATCTAGTTCCATAAACTGCTTTTATTTTTACTTTCAGGAATTATTTAAGTGTACTTACGGGACGGCTATAAGCGGCGGAGAACCCAATCTTAATCGGTTCCCCTAAAGGAAAATTTTGCAAGAATGGCAACGCATTGTCGCATATATCGAAACTACAGCTGAATATCTGAATGCCCTAGAGGTGAGTACCATGGACCCTCCACCGTACAGTACCGACCTAGTACATTCTGCTTCCTTTTTGTTTCCAAAGATGAAAGAGAAAATGCGTGGAATTGCTTTTTCGTCATAAGATGAAGCAGTGGAACATTGTGCAAATCTGACTTCCAAAGTCCCTCGGGAATAGTGGAATCGTTTCTTTAAGAACTGGTTTTGCTTAGTGCAAAAATGTATTGGTGTTAAAGGGCAAGCTTTTGGGAAACAGTAAAACTATTTAAAATTTTTACAGCTATGGCTGACACAAACTGTAATGACCGGTGGCTCAACACATCAACCAATTAGGGGCCTGTCATGCTTTGCAGTGTTGTATAGTTAAACAATAAATATCATTTGCGCCCACAATATTATTTGCAGAACAGGACAGAGAATATTAGTGGTCAGTTATCAGACGCCAATCAATTTTGTGTCTGCCATCATTGTTTAACTTTCTAAACATTTTGTGTGTCACTCTCGCATAGCATTGAGAATTATTTACATTTAGATGATTAGTGGGATCTGGAGCAATGGTTAAGAATTCTTCTCTCCTCTGGATGGTGGTGTTCATGGTTCAGTGCTACCGAATACCTGTTACGAGTATTAGTATTCTACACATTGTCGGCGCATACATCACTGGTAGTGCGCATGTTTTCTTTTGGAACTTGAGTTCAAGCTCGCAGCATTTTCCTGCAGCAAATATCACAAGCGTAAAACCTCTTGAGGCTAACGAACGTTATAGCTAGCCTGAGAATGAAAGGGCTAATGAAAAAATTCTTCTCTTTATAAAGAACGTCTTATTGTTTCGCCTTCCTAAGCTCTCCACTCCCTAATTAGATTCCTTTGTTCAAATAGGAACGCTTCTTTCCTTCTCTCATCAGTATCCAAAGAACCGCTTAGAAATTTTGTTAGCTTCAGGCTTGTAGGGAGTGATGGCAGGCAACTAAAAACAAGAATTCAAAGAAACGAAATTTAGTTCGGTGGTCCTCGCCACTACCACTTACAGAGGAGGGAGAAGGTACAGAAGCTATAAACCGATTTTACGAGTTCCTCTTAAAGCCTAGCAGTTTCTTGAGTTTATTATGGGATGAGGTTCGTGGTGTGTAAGGAGAACTTGGGCTATCAGCAGCTTTCGTAACATTAAAATTATATGACTGGAGCTGGCTCTAAGTTGCAAGTGAAGAGTGATAAGGCTCTCTTTCCAGGAAAGGTTATTCTTATCGAGATGCACCCTCTGTACTCATGCACGTGTAAACAAAAGCATGGCAAAAAAGGAAGGAAATAAGCCGAGATTTTTTATGACCAGTTGTTCGGATTTAATTTCGTTTCCTCTCGGTTTCCTGGTCTCCCTTGTGCTGGGTTGACGGTAGTTGATATCTACAGACTTGGGACGCGACTATCGGCATAAAAAGTGAACTTTAGTATACTGCAATCATATTACTCCGTTGTACTTTTATACTTATGAACTCTAGAAAAGAGCAGCAACAACGGATATTTTTCCTACATAAGTACTATGTTGTGTCCAGTGGCGTTAAGGGATACGACAGTGTTAAAATGTGCTATAAGTTAGGAGCGTTTTCTAAGTAACTATACACCTTTTAAACTGAACTAAACTAAACTAAACCCTGGCGCGACAGCCCACGAAGGGCCAAGGCCTACCGCCCAGCCGCTGCGTCCCCCACCTCTACCCACTACAGGCGTCATTGGTGAGGTGCAGTACTGGAGGGTGGGACGTGGTCAGCGAACTATACACCTAGAAAGATAAAATTTGTACAGTTTGTAGGTGTGATAGCTGAAATAAATTTTTCAAAAAGTTAAATAGTTGATGAAAAACATCTTTTTCTTTTGACATATTTTAGAGCACATATTTGTTAACAATTTTATCAAATGTCAATTACTTTAATAACACTTATTTCAGTGTATGTAAAACACCAACATTAACCATTTCTAGAATTCCACATCCAAATATTAATTTTATTAACAACTGAGATAATGTTCCTTATATGAGGAAGATTTGAGCTTTAGGGAAATGAGCTCCAAAGCTGAAACGTCTAGTAAATGCCAGCTCCATAGCTTGGTTCATTAGGATCCTCATTTTCCAACTCTATATTTCTTTTGGCGCCTCTTCATCTATTCGCTGCATTGCATCAACAGTATCTGAGTACGCACTTAAACCTAGGTGGCCACATCATATACTCCAAAGTGCAATGTATTAATCCCTACAAATATATATATATATTTAGGAATACGACTCGATAGCACACAGTTCACAGACTCGTTCACTTATTAGGTCGGCCATTTAAACATTCTTTGTTTACATCAGGATGCGGCAAGTCCCTAAATATTGGTTTTATTTCCTCCATTATGGCAAGTGGCAAACTTTGAGGATAGTTATATTTATCTCCTGTGACCAGGCCTCTATTATATTTACACCAACCGTCTGCACTAGCTGGATTGGGGTTGTCCCTTGTGGACAATGTATCGAAGTAAACTTCCCATGCTGTTTTTGTATTTTTTTAGATATTTTCTAGATTTTGACTGCTGGCAATACCATAATATCTCTGCAGCCTCTCAATATCATCATCTGTGAGTCTATGCCTTCCACCAATTGTCTTTCCGTCACTTTTCCCCTCAAAGAAACCCCCAGTTTCCTTAGTCGACAACCCATCCTCTTTTGGGAATGGCCTACGCATTGCAGTTTTTCAATACTTAAATTTTCTCCGCACAATTTGAACCCGGAATCTTAACCACTGACGGCTAACGCGCACACTGTTGCGCTAAGACAGCAAGTGACTTCACTCATAGTGGTGAAAATCAGTCATTTCGGGCGAAATTGATACGACGCGATGCAGTGCACAGTGCTTAGGGCATAGCCTGTAAACGCGGGTTTGTGTAGAAGACTCGAACGGTATATACTGGGTGGGAGAAAAAAAAAAAAAAAATAGAACACCGACAACCCTTAGTACTATGTTATGGGGGATGGCAAACTGGTCGGTTTTCAAATTAGAACTCCCTGTGCGGAAATGCACGGTTTGTACGCTGGAGAGTGTCCAAGTTTGAGAACGAACGGTTGTGACAATTTGTTACCATTGGTTTTACTCTCTTAATATGGAAGGTATGCAACCCTCTAGTCATATATGTACTGGGATGAACGATCTGAACATAATAACATTCTTGGGTATGTGCTAAATTCCTCCATAGAGTCCTTGGTGCACACCCTACTGCGTTACTTGTGTGGTTTCCAGCACAGTAACGTTTTATAATAGCAGCGCGATACGTACCAGTACATAGCTGCCGAAATGGCCAACTTGAACTCCAGCATACTTTGATATAAATGTATGGAATCACCTCAACGTCGCATATTCAATCAATCGATTGGTAGAGGTGGACCAGTTTAATGAGCAGCACGGTTGACAGATTGACACCTCCGACTATTTTCTGTCGAGTTGTAAGAAGGGTGTGGTATATGACACTCCTGTAATGTCAGCGGAGGACCTTATGGCTCGAGTCCACGGAGCGTTTGAAAATCTTCAGACAACTGCACGTATTGGGTCATGTGTGTGAAGCTCTACACTGCCGATACTTGCTCTGCGGTGACGTAGGAGGTACACAATTCGAAGCCCGTTTGTAGTGACAGCTCGATGTTGGGTTTGTTGACCAAATGTGAGCGTACACCCATCTCATACTTCAATGCGCTACAGCGTCCAAACAGTGTATTTCTGGATAGGGACTCCTATTTGAAAACCGATCAGTTTGCCGTCCCGCACAACATACTAAGCGTCGTTGGTGGTTTTTCTTTGGACATACCTTTATCTCTTCCTACTCTCACTCTTGCCTCCCCATCATGCTCACCCCTACTTCTCCTTTCTGCAAAATTTATGCCATGTGGTGTTATGAAAACCAGTTATAACGGTGTTTTTACCAAGCCCTTAATAAACATTAAAAGATTCGAGAAAACGTTTAACAGTTCACAAACGTGCTTATGTTCATGAATAATAAGTAACGACAAACTGATAAAATATATTCACCCTATCGAAATATAATAAACAAAATTAGTCTGAAATATTGACCCTACAGGTGCTGCAACTTTTAAACGATCTCAATAGCGCAATAATATATTCCGACTTTTTACTTTGAGCCCACTAAACTTACACCTTTGGTTCAAGTAACTAAGATCATACCTTTAACCCCTTTTAAGTGGGATTTAAGGTATATTAGGCACCAAATGTTATAAAAATGGTATGGTCATTCTTGAGTGAATGTTTAACATACATATAAAAACATAATAAAAAAATTGAAAATACTCTCTCTGGCATCAGCAAGGTCCATTGCATATATGTGTCAGTATGAACGAACCATTCGCCCAAAATACAAAATGACTGAAAAAGTTTCGGTTATAGTTTTTATACTATAGATTATGATGATAATCCATCATGAATGTTTCAGTCCTACATGATGATTAGTACAGTTTATTTTTAAATTTGTATGTTGGTGGGTGTTTATGTGGAAGAAAAAAACACACAGCATGGAGTAGAAAAATAGGATACGCAATAAAAATTAAAAATTCCCACTTCTTTTGTTAGTGTTGATGCCTTTCTGAAGTCCTAAATTCTATTTCCAGCAGTGGCGTGGAATGATTAATATGTAGAGATACCTGGTAAGAGCTGCGCTCAGAATGCTGAAAATATTGGACCCTTAAGCATAGAAAGAGCGGCGAGGATAATGGGGGAAGGGGTGAGGAAGAGCACTGAGACAGGAAAAACAGAAGAGAAAGAAAGAGAGGGGAGAGGAATACGTAGTGAAAGACAGGAGAGAGAGAGCGAGAGAGAGAGAGAGACAAAGAAGATTCTCAGCATTTAACGCAGTAGCGCGTGTAGAGCTGCGAGTTCTACTGCTGTTGCTGCTATTACTGCTACTACTACAACTAATGATGATGATGATGATGATGATGATGATGATGATAATGATGATAATGATGATACTGATGACACTGATGATACTGATGATACTGATGATACTGATGATACTGATAATGATGATAATAACGACAATAACAATAACAATAGCAATAGCAATAACAATGGCAATAACAATGGCAATAACAATGGCAATGGCGGTGGCGGTGGCGGTGGCGGTGGCGGTGACGGTGACGACGATAAAATAATGATAAGAATAGTAAGAATAACAATAATAGTAACAATAATTCTTTCTTTCTTCCCTGATTACCCTCCCCTTATGTGGGACTTACAAGCCAGTGCCTAGGGTCAGACGCCTGTCGGGGAGCACAGGGACCTCTGGACCAGACAGAGTGAAGACCTGGAAGCACGTGGTCAGCCAAGCAACAGGTATGATAGTGAGGAAGAGTATGATCTGAAATGCAGGCGAAATGGATGTTTGGAAGGGTGATAGTGGAGCAATTGGTGGAATAAATGGCGGGGGAAACCGGAGCACCCGGAGAAAACCCACCCAGACGCCGCTTCGTCCACCACGAATACCACATGCGGGTCCCGCCTAGGTGGTAGGTGAGCGGTCTAACCACTCAGCCACGGCACCGCCATTATACTTCCAGGCTCAGGGAAGGATGAGGAATAATCCTGGCTGGAGAAAAATCCCTAGCCCCTGCCGGCAATCGAACCCGGGACCCCTTGCACAGCAAGCAGGTGCTCTACCAACTGCGCTACGGGACCAGCCCTATAACAATAATAACGATGATAATGATGATAATGATAATAATAAACATGATGAGAGCCCAAGGGATCGTTCCAAAAACAAGGTTTTCCGTCCTTTTTTTTTCTAGGATTCCCGTACTCTTATTCTTATTAGCCAGTCGGGGATCCTTATATTACGGTTTTTCCATATGTTAATTTAAAAGTTTGCAGTTCATTTCTTATTGAGAACTTACAAACTTTATTTACCAGAGCATATCCTATACTCGGCTCTAATATGAACAGCCATATTGGTACGGCAACGGAATTCTAAAACTCGATCTGTACAAACTTTCTTGTTCCTCCCACCGATGCTCTTTATATGGTTTCGCATATGCATAGAATTAATCATTTTATTTTTTAGCCTTTCAGCCTTCCTATTTACATACACTATATGCGGAGGGAGTTATATTTTCCTGTGGTAATATGTTGCATATGCTCCAGCTTTTCCCAGTTATATCAAAATCTGCAGGAACAAACCGAACTGTAGCTGCTGTTCACAGAGCATGCTGCACGAAAATTTCACATTATATCTTTAATATATTCCCACGAATATTAATCTAGCAATTAAAATCGGTGAATAATTATTGTTAAAGTTGTACAAACTTCTAGCGGCATTGGTATATGGATATGAAGGAATCAGGGAATATTAAGTATAACAGATGCTGCAGAGATAACATTCTTGAGATTTTTGACGGGCTACACACTATTGGATAACAAGAGAAATGAAGATACAGGTAGAAACTAAGGATTTTTAAAATAACAAATTAAATAGAGAACCATCAAAGAAGTTGCTGTGAACATCCGTGTAGAATTAGCAGTAAAAGGTTAACTCTGCAGAGTATTGGATTACACACTCTGAGGGTGGGCTAAATTAAGCTTTTATTTACGAACGTACTCCTCTTAGTTATTTGTGCAATGAGTCACTAAAGACTGGAATTTTAACTGACAGGATGAACTTCTGAATTGTTAAACCCCTTTTAAAAAAGGTGAACGGAACAGTGCTTCAAATTATAGACCAATTTTGCTCTAGCCAATTTTTTGAAATGGCCTTGAACAAGTTATGTTCAATGGACTGTATAAATACCTTGAATATAACAAGTTACTTGTCAAGGATCAGATGCGTTTAGAAAAGGAAATATCAACAAATAATGCAACTTTTAAACTTCCACATGAAATGTTAGCTGCCCTAAACAAATAATGCACTTAGGTGGTTTTTTCTGTGACCTATCAAAGGTGACTGTGTTAATCATAACATTCTTATAGCTAAACTGTAATTATATAGAATTAAAAGTGAAACCTTAGGTTGGTTCATATCTTTTCCAAATGAAAGAGAACAAAATGTTGCAGTGAAAAGTAAAATTGACTATCAAAATCAAACATCAAATTGCAAAACAGTAACACATGGAGTACCCAACGTTAAGTATTAGGGCCTTCATAATTCTGATCTATAAAGGTGTCCCAAAATTAGAGCGACAAACCTTGGGAGTTGATAGATAACATTATTTTAACCACTTTTTGTTAAGGAAAGTTTTTTGCTGCGGTGCTTCGTTTATTCGCTAGACGAGTTTATGTATTTAAGGCAAAATCAACAATACAAATTAGTATTGCATTTATCTTAGTAGGCAGTCTTAATCCAAGAAACAAACACAGACACATAGACAAAACACAAACATCTCATTCTTTACAGTTAATCACAGCTTTACTATTCAAAACTAGACCGACAAAATTTTAAACCAGAGAAATGGCTGGTGTCTTTGCGAGAGTACGGCAGAATAGGGCACGTCGATGCACTCTTTGTGTTAATCGCAATGTGCGTGTGTTCCAACATTTACTTTTTTACTCTTATGCATTGCTAATCAAGTAACAAAATGATGAGACGCGGCAGTAGAAGCTTAGTGAAAGCTTAAATAAAGCTCAACCTGTATATGTATATACATGTTATGTTAGTCTAAAACTGCAGGGAAGCTCTGATTTTGTTTCAGAATTATTCCTGCTGATATTGCCTGTGTACCTCAACTCCAATGTTTATGCTCATATGCACTATACTGCACATTTCCTTGACACCTTATGACTATTGGTGAACTCACTGAACGCAATCCAATCTAATTTAATCTAGTCTAATTTAACTGCTATGGATCAAAGCTCCTTATTCTATATTGCACATGAAAAAGCCTTAGTTTTTCTCAGAGGCCTCTTTATCAGGCTTGAGGTCCTTTTACGTACCGCAAGTCTAAGATATGGGACCATCGGCTTTATTTCCCATACCAAAAAAGCCATGCCATGAATTTTTACGTTCGAAAGAATCCATTTTCATCCACCGGTTTTGAACCCGTGACTTCGGGAACCATAGGCTACCATGTTATCCCTAGACCTTCGAGGAAAACTAAGGGTGATCTGTTAAAACATGTTCCAACAGTTCTAAACTGGAACCAGTTCATATTGGTCTAATCTATGAAAGCTGCTGCTGATTTTGATCTTTATGCACAATTTGTTTCAAAAATCTTAATAGTAGTATAAGTTATTAGATAAGCAGTATTTAGTTTTAACGTAACCAGTGACCATTATTAGATAACTTATGGAATTTTAACTATAGCAGTGTTTAATGTTGACGTAAATTTTGATGTTTCTACGATCGTTGATTTCATATTGTGTTGGCAGTCTTAGGCTTCTAATATGGCCAACGGGTATTGTGACTTTGAACTACATCAGAGATCATTTCACCTATCTCGGTACAAAAGCTGGGCCAGTTTTAATTTAATACGCAGAACAGTTTTATATTATTACTGTGCGGTAGGTTATACTGATTAATCAAAATGAGATTGGGAAAAGCAGTACCTTCGAACCGCCTTCTTGACTGGCTGAGAAAGTTATAATGGAAATACGTAAAAAGCTACACAGCAGTAGTGGAAAAGGGTTCCGTGTAGACACATGGGGAACACCACATTATAAGATTATAGCTACAATTTGCGGCTATTGTTAAAATATACAGAATGAGATCTGTCTTTCTATACAGACAAATTATGCTTGTTGAGCTCTGTCTCAAATGGCTTCACTCTAAGTTCAAGGGTTGTAAACAAAACCACGTGGCAAAGGAGAATCCTATTAGGGTGGCAGGCGAGCTACAGCTTTTCCCGCTTAAAGCATCTTTTATTTAAAAAAAAAGTTCGGTTTAGATAATAACATTCTATGGTTGTTCTTGTCCAGGGAAATTAAAAAAGAAAGAATGAAAGACATACTCTAAGAGCTCAATTTATGAAACATCATGTTTATTCAGAATCACCTATAATTAACAAAACCGTTATAGCAGAGAATTTAGTGGGTTTCCAATTTCCGGATAAACCGTAGTGTACCCCTTTGCTACGTGGTGCATGTGTTAAAAATATCACGTTTATGGCAGAGAATCATCTGACACTGTGGAGAAACATAACATGGAAAGTGGAGTGAAGACAATAAAATTGTGTTGAATGTTTTTAACCAACTCTGCAAACAATATCCTCATTTAATCGACAATGAATGTGGTAAGATTTTGTTTAGAAGTAATTGCACTCCGTGGTGCAGAATTGTTGAGACTGTTTGCGTGGCGTCTGCTTTGTGTTGCTATAGAACTCATTATTTTGTTAACTCTATGACTCAAAAAGTTCAAAGTAAAAGTGGCATACTGACATAATCATTAAATCAGGGCCTCTCAAAGCTTAAAATCACACTGGGTGCAATCCAAGGTGCAGAGGTTCCTTGCACCGTCCATCGTAGAGACTCGGTTAAGTTCGGCTAAACTCGCGCGCTGCAGAGTGAAGAAGGGAAAATTCCAGGAAACCTCTGTTGATAGACGGCTTGTTTGGGAAATAGATACGTGCAACAGAAATACCTAATTATGGAGCAACTTGCTCCAAAGAACGCAAAGGGTACCAGAAGTCCATTTAAATCAGAGTATGAATCTTCTTATTTTTTAAAAGTCGTGACAATGGAGCAAGTTCCTCATATGAGGCAGTAATAACACTTAAAACAGTCACGTTTGTAAGAAAATAGTATATTGAAAGAGAGTGTATAGAGTACACCAGAAACATATGGTGATATCGTAGCGGAAGCTAAGGAGCAAGAATTAAAGACTTTGCTACATTTTGCAGAAAAGCATTCTTTATCCAATTATGAGATTTGTAGCAGTGCTTTCTAGGTCATTAAAACAAAAAAGCGATTTTATATTTAAAACCAAATTAAAAAGTTTAGCACTGCGCAACGCACGTAAACTTTACACAGTAAGGGAGAAAGAGGGCTGAAAGTGAGGAAGGGTGAGCCGCCAGAGTGAGAGACAAGCGTAAGGAGAGAGCGAGTGGGGTATCCACCGAGGTCAACATTTCGCAGTCGCGTTTCACACCTCGCACCATGTAATGCACCTGTGCACGCACCCTAAGAGGCCTTGCACTCAGTGAATGATTTCTCAAACCTAAACGTCACGCAATGCACCGGTAAAATAGGATAAAGTTCGGAAAAATAGTGCGAAATTTAACTTTTTGCTTTTTACTGCATTAATACTCCATACTTTCAGTTCACATTGGCAATATTTATATCTCTGTGTGACCATTGAAACGGTCCTAAACACAGTACTGTAATGCATATTCCAATTTTAAACGTTGCCTTTCCCATTACCTAAAATTCTCCACGTGTTAAAACACTTGACACATTAACTTCTTATTTTCAGCAAATCTTCATGAACAATTAATTGCTTAAGAGACTCATATAGCCGGTTTTAAAACTTTATAATTATTACTTTTATTAAGTGTTTCCATAGCATGAGATTTATAAAATCGAAAAAGCAAAATACAAATTACATTTTGAGAAATTCCAAAGTGGGGTTCTTGATAATTGTCTGATAAAGGCAAATTAAAATTCTTAGTGCCCGTAAAAACTGGTTTAACAACTGCGGCATCTCTAATTAATACAATTAAATTAATTTTTTGTAGTGTTTAACGCACGCTTTTAATACTACGGCACCGCATGAGATGGTCGAGAAACCCGGAGAACCCGGAGGAAACCCGCCCCAGCGCCGCTTCGTCTACCACGAATGCCACATGCGGTTGCCTGGGATCGACCCCGGGCTGCTTTGGTGAGAAGCGAGTGGTCTAGTCAGTCGGCAACGGCGCGGCCATTAAGTAACAATCTGTTACGTGTTCGGTAACCTTTTATCATTTATATGTCGATTAGGTTTGTCTTCAGGTTTTTTTTTTTTTTTTTTTTTTTTTTTTTTTTTTTTTTTTTTTTTAAATTTATTATTGTTCCATTTATATCCCGCCTTTAACTGCAGAGGTCATATCGGCAGCCTTGCCTATTGACAAATGGTGTTACACGTTTACGTTGGGTTTTTCTATCTTTGGGGGTTTTATTCTTTGAATTCACACACACACATTCACACTTCCAGACTCAGGGAAGGATGAGGAATAATCCTGGCTGGAGAAAAATTCCTACCCCCCCCCCCCCCCTGCCGAGAATCGAACCCGGGACCCCTAGCACAGGCAGGTGCTCTACCAACTGCGCCACTTCTTCAAGTTTGTTTGCTTCTTTATGGTTTTTCCCCATACAGGGGCACCATATGTTATTGTAGGGATGAGTGTTCCTTCGTAGATTGTTTTTAGGGGCTTGTAGCCTAGGCCCCAGTTAAACTTTGCTGTTCTCCCTAGCCTATGTATTAAAATGGTAGATTTCTTGGCTATGTTGTCTATGTGTTTGCCAAAGGTTAGTTTGTGGTCAAAGTAAATTCCTAGGTATTTTATTTCTTCAACTGTTTTTAGTCTTCTGTTATTCAAGTATATGTTAAATTGTTTAGTTCTTGTTTTTCTTGGCAGTAACATGGCTTTCAATTTACTGTCGTTGAATTGTATTTTACTGTCCCTAGCCCATTTCCCTACTTTGGCAAGGTTGGCGATTGAGTAAACCGGCGCTTCTGTTGTAGTATAGCCAGCGGTTAGGATTGTTATGTCGTCTCCAAAGGCAATTACTTTAGTATGACTTGAGAAGTCCAAGTTCAAAACGCTGTTCCATAATCCTGGGCAGCAGCATGATCCTTGGGAATATATTAGTTTCTTAAACCTATTTTACTTCTCTGTTTGTGTGTTCTAACATGTCTCTATTTACTGTCCACATCCATTTCTTTTTCGCTTTATTCAAGAATTGTCCTATTTTATTACAATCTTTCCCGAACATTTTATAGCTATATTCGTATCTATCTTTAACCAAGATATAGTTATTTCTGTGCCGTAAGCAAAGTAATTACTTTAAAATTTGTTTTTATTCAAGCTGTGACAAGTACAGTAAAATAGTATCACACACATTGATCACAGTGTTTATGAAATATTTATTGGAACATTTCATGTTTTCATGTTTATAGTTGCTTACGTACAGATATATTACATTCATCTACCATTTGAGAGACAGAATGTTACCTCTAGAGTGTATTTAGCTTCCAAAGATGCCTACTCTAGGATCATTTTCTCGAGATCAGACTATTTCCAGCATTAACAGTATAATCCTACACCTTTGTCGCTGAGCGTTCAACTGGATATAAAACAGCTACTCTGTTGGAGTAGCCCTTTCTTTTTCGGGCACATTATTGTGTGGTGTGGCAAGGGTCCCCAACATCGTACAAATACAGTTTATTGGTTTTTACTGCCAGCAAACCCCTCTCGGAGGTACATAAATTATACATGTCTGTTTTAGGAACCCACTCGGAAAGATTCTTTCTTTCGGTTAGAGCTTGAAGAGTTTCTTCTCAGTGAGCACAAAGAACAACACGGGCTTATAAACTCAGATGGGTTTTCTAATATGGTCACAAAGAGGAGTGCGTAAGAAGTGTATTGATTATGCGTTACTTTTTGCACCACATCCTTGCCAGATTCAACTCTCTTATGCTGATGAAATGACAGCAATAGCCTGTGAAAACTTGAACAAAAATATGCAGATCACTCTGAAAAATTCCTTTGAGTTACATGATTAAGAAGTTACTGTATAGAACACACTAATATTGTGAGGCAACACTAAGCCTTACAAAACATATATACCAGTAGGGCTAAGATTTTCATGAGCAAGTTTCTGTCTAAGGTTAATTTACAATCTCGTGCAAGTTAGATGAGAAGGAAAAGTCATAATTTTTATGCTTAGGTTAGATAACTACGAACAGACACATTTACACTGAAACAGTATGAATGCTATTTGAAATATTTTAGTTCACAGAATATTTAGTTTCACACGGTTTATGCAATTTTTTACCTTTAATTTTTGTGTACTTGCATTCCAGAGGCCACTAAAATTTATTTGCATATTTATGTATTGTACCCTTAGGAATATGCTTCACAAGGGTGACGTCTGACTGCTACTGAAACATGCCCAGATCATTAAAATAGCGTCTATACTAAAGAATGTATGTATGAAATAAAATGTCTTCCGATAGTACCTTAAGCACATGTCATAAAATGTTGTGTAAATTATTTATATATTATATAAACACAGTGGCAATATCCTTTAAAACAACTAAAATACTCCTGACCAGTTAAAGGAGGTCAATTCTCAGCTGACTGTAAGTTACTACCATGATTTATGTACTATTCTCTCTATTCAGGGACACAACATTTGTAATTCAGAAACTAAAGTGCCATGTTCTGATCGTAAAATGTCATTTTCAGTTCATTCCGTGCAGCTGATCTGTTTTACACGTAAATAAATCATCCAGACGACCATAAAGCGTTTCCTACGTGTCCGAGGAGCACCAAAGAAGGAACAACAGGGCTATAAACTTGTTGTGCGAGACCACCTTGAAGTCAACATGGTAACTTAGAGGTTGTAAATCTTGCCATTCGTGAAATACATTGTTGGAAGTTGACCAAAAAACGCTCAACAGTTATTCGAATTTGTAAGTACCCACTTATTCTGAGTTCCGCAACTCCTGGTTGAGCGACACCTGTGCAACCTGCCCTGTCAACAGAACTATGGATCAGTAAGCCAAATGAATACCCGAGGTTCCCGACTAGCCAGCCAGTGCAACATACTGCTCAGTCGACATCGTGCGATCATGAACTTTTAACTCGAGAAACACTTCCGTTCACACAATCAACTCCAGATTTACTTACAACTAACTAATGACCCTTTTACTCAATTCCACAGACAGTAAGCAGTACATTCACGCATTTTCGCTGCGGTACAGTTCACACAACCGTCAACAGCGTCTGACTCCGTCCCGCCCATATTGTTTTCTCAGTCTGAACTGTGCGTTACAATCGAGGGCACAGAAACTTCCAATGTTTCTGGTTTCCTAATTTTTTTAATTTTGGCGTCGGTGTTCCAATCTAGCCTTGGTTGGGTCTGTCTCTTATTGGTTTCAATTCAAGTGTGACACAAACGTATTAATCCTGTGAACGAAGGTCAGGCCTAGGTGAGCGGCGAAATGGGATGGGTATGGAAACATTGCACCAGACTGACTAAAATCCACCTTTCGCCACCACGGTGCACACTATGCATTGGATGTCGGTCTCATATTATTTTGATGTAAAAATTCTTGTACTTAAACCATTAACCTATGAATATTAGTCAGTTTCAAGCTCAGAAGCAGTGAGAAAAACGTTAAGTGGAATGCTAGAACTGAGTAAGGGGTGGGGACTGGGTGTGACCTAGGAAATGCAATGCAACAAAAACCACAGCGCATTATATCCATTCTCTGCATGCACCGGCTCTGTTGTTTAGGCGCTGGCCTACTGATCCCGAAGTCGCGGGTTCACACCCGGCCCACAGCGATGCTTTTTAAGTGTGTTTAAAAGTGACAGCCCCGTGCCATCAGATTTACTGGCATGCTTAAAACTCCTGCGGGACGAAATTCTAGCACACCGGCGCTGATATGATCCTGGCAATTGTTAGTGTCATTAATAAACAAAATATTATATTTATTTATGCACTCGATTGTAAATGTCCGGTTAGTCCCAACTTACCATGTCAACATTCAACAGAGCCAGTAGTTTCATCCGCAAACGCAAGCGAAAGAAGTTATACTAAGTATATGGTATCACACTTGGGCGCTTTATTGTGTAAATCGTGAAATCCATGATCATACAATAGAAACCATGAAATGAGGAAAAGTCATAAACATATATTGCTGAAGGCAACTCTCGCCACGTGAAATAAACCAAACTGAATTGTTATACATTTTGTTAACGACTCTGTCAAGTGCTAATATGGCGCTGACACTTCTAAGCATACTTAAAAACCATCGGTCTTGGCCCCATGTAACCGAAATCTTGAGATCAACAGACTAGCGCCAAACCAACTGAGCCAACCCACATTGACTACAGCGTTCTGAGGATAACAGTTAAAGTATTATTTGCGTATTGCTCAGTGAGAGAAACTGATATTTATTAAAGAGAGCTGTGCCTGAGCTAAATATGATTTGGTAATTTACACTCACAATCCTTCCATATCTCCTCGTAAATATTGATGTGGCCCTCTATCTTGAGAGCAAATTCACGCACCACGGAAGCAGGAGAAGGTGCTCTAAAGAAAATGTTACTTGTTTCTTCAACGTTCCTTTGCCACGCAGAAGCTTAATTGTTTTTGATAATAGAATGACACATCACATCAGTAAATGGTTTACCCCGGATGTCCTGATACAAAGGTGTATATAAATATGGAATTACCCAATAGGTTTATTGAGGTATAAATAAATAGTGCGCTCTGAAATAAAACAGGATTTCACATCCAAATTAAATTAAACAAAGCAATGCTTATGAGCACATGGTTACATTTATGTGAAACCTAAAGTTTGAAAGACCATGTAGAAAGGTTAGTATCGGCAGAAACGGCATTTGTAAGGAAGCTACTTGAATTCGGTGATACATGGATTTCTTTGTATGTGAGACAATAATAAATAGAGTGGCGATACAAAAGATACAAATGTCCTTCCCTACCTATAAAGGTATATTCTTTGGCAGGGTGACAGATCAAGCAACCCTTCCATTATCTGAGTCCATTGTTGTTCTTCATCTCTTTCAATAAGCATTCATGCTATTATTTCTCGTTTTCCATTGAGTGTGATAGAGGATGGAAGACGATTATTGTGATTTTCTCTTTTGTTATTCTTGACAACCATTCAGCTCCTTGTCCAATCACTTGAGCTTCCCCTTTAGAAGAAGTCAAGAAGGGAAAAAATGCACAACACTTGATATCAATTGGCCTGATCCAAATGATATACCGCTGAAAATGATACCTACATATTTTTAATAACTTTGAGGAACTGATTTGAAAGTACCTGATCTACAATGCTGATTTCGAATCTGTTATCCATTTTTTCCCATCACCCTCAGTTTTTTGTTATGCTACAATTTCTTACTAAGGGATGTCGTCAATTCGTATCGCACTAATGCTATATTAGTGCAGATAATACTAGGCCTATGTGCATAACATTTATATCATACATTTCAGATAATACAGTGATTATTTGAATTTTTATTGAGTTTTCTGCAGTACATAATTTTAAAAATAATAAGAGTATCGATTCTTTAAATCTTTGAGGTTCATTAAGGAAATACATTTTTTTTTTATTTTATTAAACGCATATCTTCAAGACAAAATAACAGACTCAGAAAGAATGCATAATGATCGTATATTCTGAAATAGGGGCTCATTAGTGTGGTAGGTCCTAATGAGTTCTCTAACTTTATTACATCACGGATTTGGTTGGGTGCACCTGAAAGAATTCCGACAAAATTCGGAAATTTGAAGTTCATATTCGTCTACAAGAAATAAGCATTACATTGATTATAATAGTATATTACCTTTAGACTCCGGATCTTAAAGTAGCTGGAAAACTTTTTCTATGGGATTTTCATTTATGCGAAGATGGATCTTCCTGCTGAAGAAATCAACAATAGTCACTCATCATGGAGGGATCCCACGTACGTTGATTTTACGTTCGGTTTTTAGTATAGCTTGTTGAAAACGTTCCCCTTGGTAACTGCACCACAATTCTCAGGAAAGAAATCTAAGTGCGAATGTATAAAATGCATTTTAAATGACATCCTGCATCCTCAGTTTCTGTAGCTATTTAAAAGATCATGGATAAGTATTGTTTGTAACTTTTTTTTACCTAGGAACCTATTAACCACTTCTTTGAGCGAAAATCGTGCAGCAAGTTCAGTGGGATTCCGCTTAGCATCAAACTGTGAATTCTTATGCAATTGTCTTATCTATGGACCAATGAAAATTCCTTCTTTTATCTTAGCTGCACTTAAACTGGGAAACAGTTCTGCCAGGCATTTCAAACCTTCCCCTGTTTGGTCCAATCCCGTTACAAAGTTTTTCATGCGCCCTAGTTTTATAAGTAAAGGGGGGAGGTACACATTTAAAAGATTCACCAACAGCTTGTGTTTTATATCCTGCTTGTCTGCTGCCAATTGTTCTCTCTTGGGCCATTGTTTCACTATGTAGCACTGTTCAATAACTCGACTATGCCACAGGCACAGGAAATAACAGAATTTTGTGAATCCACTCTGTAATCCTAGGAGAGGTCCAATCACTGGTCTACAAAAATTAACTTTTTCTCTTTCACAAGAATTAAAATAACAGATTCTAAAAGTATTTTTCGTGCTGAATTCAAATATAATTACAGTTTGTCCGCATCGGGCAGGAGTTTTGTGTGATATTCATTTGAATTTTTATAATATTCTAAAAAATCTGTAACTAGCTATCTAACTCAAAATTATAACTACTGATTCTGACTTACCTAGAAAGCGGTAGATAGTGATTTTCGGGTATATTTTGCATCTGGAACGTCTCATTTTAGTCCAACAGTAGTCAGCCAGCATATTGGAACTCCACTTGCCTTGGTACCTCTTCTCTATCATAGAAATTTGCTGATGAAAACGCTCACCGTGTTCATCGATGACAGCTCCAAGGTTTTCGGGGAAGAAGTCCAAGTGAGAGTCCAAGAAGTGAATTTTTAAAGACATGTTGCATCCCATAGCTTTATAAGAATGCAGAAGATCAGCCACTATGTCACGATAGTTTTCTGCTTTATGATTTCCAAGAAAATTGCAACATAAACTTTTGAAAGACTGCCAGGCTGCTCTCTCCAGTGGATTTAACAGTCCCACGAAATGTTCATCAGCCATTAATGATCGGGTTTGTGGTCCTATAAAAACTCCTTCTTTCAATTTAGCATCATTGACTTTGGGGAATTTTGATTTCAAGTACAAGAATCCATCAGAAAGTTTATCCATAGCTTTGACGAAAATTTTCATAACTCCTAACTTAATATGCAATGGAGGTAAAAATATTTTTTCAGGATTCACTAAAGGGACACATGCCACATTTTTCTGGCCAGGGAGAAGAGATTCACGTTTTGGCCATGACTTTCTAACGTAGTGAGACTTCTTATCTCTGCTGTCCCACTCGCACAAAAAACAGCAAAATTTGGTGAACCCAAGTTGCAAACCAAGCAATAAAGCAATGACCTTTAAATCACCACAGATATTTCATTCATATTTTCCACATTGTATTTTCTCTAAAATTAGTTTCATATTTTGATATGTCTCTTTCATAGCGGCATGCGCTACTGGTATTGATGGAAGTTCATTGCCAATATGTAGCAGCACAGCCTTCAAACTTACTTTAGAGGAGTCTATGAACAGTCGCCACTCATCTGGTCGGTGTTGATGCCCAAGAGTTTCCATAAGTGAACATATATTATTACAAAACACAACACCATATTCTTCAGAGAAGTATTCTTTGAAAACACTATGGCGGCTACGATAACTACTTATTCTTACATCTTTTTGGAGTAAATCCCACCCTTTGAGTCTGGAAGTTAAAACTTCAGCTTGCAGTTTAGACAGATTTAAATCCCGAATCAGGTCATTAAGGTCTTGCTGATTGGGAAAGTATGGTTCTGATGAACAGCTACTGGCTTCATATGTAAGATCATTTTTATTTTCATCTGAATCATTTTGAGTTTCAGTTAGGTCAGAATCAGAGTTATCACTTAAGGTTGTATCTACATATACTGGTACGGGGAACTCTTCACTGTGTAAGACAGGTCTCAATGCAGATTGCAAATTTGGATACTTAACTGTATATTTTGTTTTAGATGTGATTCCTTTAATATTTGTCAAACAAAAATAACAGTCAGTTGAATGATCCTTCGGTTCCCTCCAAATCATGGGAATTGCAAATGGCATATGATGTGTACCATTTTTCCACCCAGTCAGCAGTCTAACACACGAAACACAGCATGTATTTGGGGCCCAGCTCTTATCAAAATCACCAACTTGACAGCCAAAGTAAAGATAACACTTCTTTACAAGTGGGGTCATATTTCGCCTCTGAGACTTGAAGGTTAGCTCACCACAAATATAGCAGAAATTATCTGCATGATTTACACACTTTCTTGGCATGATGAAAACATTAAGCACTGAAATACAACATGCACAACATACACAATACACTTCTAAACAGAAAGGAAGGAAATATTTCACTAGTGAACAATGTCACAGTCAGCTCAATACTGACACATCACAATGCCAGACAGGTCTGAGCATGTCTAAACATGAATGAACCTGCACAGTCTTGTTTTGTGGTGCTTCAGCGTGATATTACAAATAATTTCAATAAATACGGCTTGAGTAAAATAGCTACATATGAGGTAAAGGTTCCTATGACAGGTCAAAGAAAACGCTAAAATCATATTTTGAAAAGTAGCTTTCACAGAAAAACTATGCCTGATGGGAAAATTCTGACTTCATATCTGAATTCAGGATGAAAAAATGCACTAGATTCACTATTCAGATTTCTTGTGAAAAAAATCTTGTCGACCAGTGTAACGTTTAAATCACCACAAATACGCCAGTTATGTTCCTTGTATTTAATGGCCTCTAGAATCAGTAACATACTTTGGTGTGTTTCTTTCATACCAACTGCATGGGCTGGAGGAACAGATGGCAGTTCACTGCCATTGTGATGTAGCCTTGAAGGCTAATTTTAGAAGAATCTACATATTAACAAACAACAATCTTCAATATTATACACAACATTTAGCTCTGACATCAAGCCAATCACGTCACAGCAAACACAGAGTGGTCCGTCCTGCCTAAAATATGATAATATAATATATTGATTTCAATTTCGAAATAGGTTTTATAAACACAGCTTTAGTCATGCGCTTCACATAAGGTCAGCAGTTCTAGTGAGATAAGCTTACGAATGTTACCTGGCAAAGCCATGAGGCGTATCGGAAAGAAATTTGAAACTGCCCAGTTGTTTGCCTGAGCTTATCACGCATACAAGACGAGACTGTCTATGTACACTCTGTTCAGATGCAATCACATCTTCAGGACAATAACGTGGCATATATTAGTAGGCGTGAGAGATCATCTATTTGCATTGCATTACTGGCCGTACGCCAAGTTACTAATATTTTGCTGTTCTAGTAAGCAGGATAACAACGATCGCAGCGCTCGCAACCAAGGCCAGCACGCCCGGTCACTTTGCCACCGTATTGCATGCGGATGCAGACGGGATTAGATTGCCATGCAGCGAAAAACATGAACAGTGGCGTGGTAGAAACAGTCTGTTTTCAGCAATGTAATCAGCAATTTATTTGTGATAAAATCCACTATTTCCCTTCCCAGTTCCCCAAAACTTGTTGAGTTGTGTAATGCTTAACCACTGTAATGCTTTTGGCTTGTAGGGCGCCAAATGGTGCATCGTTAAAGACACCGATGATGGCTAAATTTAAAAACTAGGAGATAAATTTATCCATAGCGATGGTTAGATTCGAAGGACAGACATCAGTTGAGGCGTCTTACGTTAACATGACAGATAGTTTCGAAGTGTAGGTTTTGGGACCAATTTATCATTAAAGCCACTATATTTTCGGCTGGTTTCATACAATACTTAACTTGTAACGTTAGCCAAATATTGCGAATAATATCTAAGTTTCGTAAAAGTACCAAGTTTCAGGGACCAAAACCATTCAGGCCAAAATGCACTATGTAAACGTTTAGTAGCGCATAGTACTGATTCGAGCATTTTAATACTCTATAAGCTTTCTTTACTCAAAATGTAATTATGTACATTCTGTGCACTAAATATATAGTTCTTGAACGTTATTTAGCACGCGTCAGGATTTATATCTTTCGAAACAAGGAAAAATTACTTTTAAGTGTTGCTTTCAATGTTATAAGACTTAAAAATGAATATAATAAAATAACAAGGTAGGTTATTTAAATTACCATAAAGGAAATTTTAAAATGAAATATTAATAAAACAAACATTTATATAGTATTGTTGGTGTAATTTAAGGTTAATGATACATTTCAAATGCGACAACTTCATTAGTCTCCAGACTATATCCTCTGTAGCACTTCATTCAGGTTTAGGAATTGAAGCTAATTTCTTCACCACCGAGTGACTAAGGGAGCGCTGTTTCTTATATAGGGTTATCGATAAGTCACTCTCCTGCAGCCAAGATTCCCCTAGAGACGGGAATTCCGGTGGTAGAACTGGCTGCCGCGATTGTACGTTTAGTGAAATAACCATCTCAAAGATTTACGTATGTAATTCATGAAAGATAATACCGATAAACAACAGTACCGAAGTTATCTCGAGTAATAGGCACCAGCACGGTGCGGAGGAACTTGTTGGTAACCCTTTACCTCCGCCCCTGTAGGAGGCTAGCAATCTACCGGTTGTTTTCATCGAGCCACCATTGTTGACGGTGCTCTGCGCATGAGAATGTTTCTGAGCTGAGGTGCAGCACAGTTAATATGAATGCGTTCGTCCTTGCACTTCACTTCGTTGCATTGGTGTAAGGTGTTATCACTGCTTAAAAGCATATATTTATTTTAATCTTATTATGCTTTAGTACTCTATTTGGAGCAGTTGTGTTTATGTGAGAACACCTTAATGAGTTACCAATGTTAGAAAGGTAAATCTGATCACAGTGAAGAGCAGAAAGTTATAGCAAACCCTAATAGAATGTGTGACGAAGAATCGCAATAGAGCAACCTAACCATTCCTTTGACCTGTACCAAAGCAAGACCTGTGCATTATGCAGGAGTGCTTACTTTGTTAATATTCATCTGCGCTGGGTAAAAGACAAGAGAAGGTTCGTCTACTTTACATGTATCTCGGAAACATCAACAATTGCCAGGTGGCCGACTTGTCACCATCGATAATTTTTCCTTGTGTGCATACGTACAGAATCCTTCCAGAGTTCCATGCTGTGAATAAAGTAGACCTACATGTTTAAGGCTATTATGAACAAGAAATAAAATCAATTCCCTGGTCTGTTAAAACATTGGGGAAACTGCGGCATCAGCTGCATTTACTGCGGCGGAAGTCAGAGGTAAACATAAGCTTCTCATCGAGACATCAGATATTCTCTTTTGGCGTTCAGGGTACTTAAATCAAGGAGCTTCGTAAAGAGAGAACGCCAATAATTTAACTGCATAAATCATAGGTAGACAGCAACCTCACTTTAGAAGATTTACCTTAGTAACCATCAGGCATAACGGTAGTTAAATTTGCTTCACGTTATCTATACTAAAACCACTATCACTACAAAGGAGGCAAAATGACAGAGGCCAAAGTTCACTCGCAGACAGCTAGAACCTGTAGACACCAAAATACTGTACAACGAGTGGGGTTTGGAACATGCGACGTCCCTTAGTTCAGTAACAGTTCAAGCTTATTTCCTTCTCTCCTGGTTGTAATGCTTAGAACATTTGTATGCTTATTAGTGACGTTGTCAATGTTTCTGCTGATGAAAATGCTAGTAGCAGATTAATAATAGTTTCTGCAGGGTCGTAGCTGAGTGTTGTGATTGCATTACAATTCTTATGTATTAGAATTGCGCGCTTATTAAGAATATTTATATTATACTATTATTTATTGGAATAACATTTTAAAGTGTAATTAAAAATATACATTGTGCAAATTTGTATGGTGCAGTATTGAAGTGAGTATTTTACATGATTTTTCATGAATGTTAATTATGTATACATGTGCATTCAATAACAGTCAACTTAACTTACAAGTTTAAATTGTCAGTTCTCATTTGATTCTATGCAAGTTATGAAGTATTGAACGGTTCATTAATTAGTCATAAAATAGTCATGTTAGTGAAATTTCGTCCACATTCCTGGTAATTTTAATTTAAATAAGTTACTTATATTTATGTGTCTGTATTTATTACAGAATAATACCGCGTCTCCGCGGACGAGGAGGAATTATTGGTCGGCGCACAAGGCATACACAAATAGAACGGTTAAATAAAATGGCAGAAAATCAATTGACGGTCAATGTAAACAAAGACACGTGCAAATGAAATTCGAGAACATCACAATGAACGCCTTCGAGCTATGCATTGAGCCGGAGAAGTACGTCAACGAGTCACCTACGCAGAGCACTTGATCGACAACGCGTGCAACAACGTCGCGCATTGACACGTGCATCACTTCAACGCCTTCAGTTCGAATAGAAGCCGCAAATAAGACTATTCGTCACATGCGCTAATTATCGTCGGCAATATGGACAAAGAATACCAACACATTTAAATACGAAGGTTAATCGGTCGCTCCATGCTACGCTTCATGAAAATTTTCACTTCCACTATTAAATTCCTCGCCAGAACCATTGGCTGGATCCACATCGTTTTTACGATGCTTTGCAATAGCCATCGATTTTTGGGAAGAAGATGGATATCATTTAAATATTAAACAAAGGAACACAGCGATAGGTACAACATGTACATTATTTTATTATTATTTTTGTTCGTACAATTAATTTCTTTTGATCTTATTTATATTTTTGTTTTGCAGGTGCAGAAATTAACAAGAAAGTTAGCGCGATGAACTTCTACGCATATCGATGATGATTGGTGCCAATAAAGATAGCTACACTATCCGATGCCGCCAGCTATTTCATCAATACGAAAATTGAAAGTGAACGATTGCGGTACATCAAGTTTAATCATGCGAAGCTTCGTTCTGAGGAGTACATTCATATACGTGACGCTATTGTCAGTAACGTAGATGAAACAACTAACTTGAACATCATCCATCATCACGTACTGGTAGTCCGCGTCATATGCAAGAACATTAAAGACGCCATGAATTTAGTGTGTGCATACGACCGACAGCAATGAATCAAAATTTCCAGTAGCTTGGTTAGAAATTCAATGGTTGCAGTACAGAAGATCTGAACCCAGTAAGATATTCTACAAGACAACATTAAACAGTGATATGGAGCTTCACACCTTTGACACCACAAAAGGAAAGAAGCTCAGCTCAACAACATTCAACAAGATCCATTAGGTATACAAAGAAACACGACCAGTCACTAAAATGAAGAAGAAAGACATGCTGGACTTATTACCATACATTCCACCTAGTTTTTATTTTTTATTTTTTTTCAAAATCTGAAGTATAATTCTGAGTAAAATGATGATGGTTATGTAATTAATTAATACAAACTCAACATGGTGTAATAAAATAAAATTGTCAGCACACCGGTGTAAGTCACAGGGAACACAATATACTGCACAAATTTGTTTATAATATTCATAATTTATTATAAATACAGAATTTCAGATTATCAACACTTAATAACATCCTTTAGGACAACAAATATCCCCATGATTATTTATATGAAGCTTCCTTGATTTTTTATGTACTGTGTACTAAAACCTTCTGTCTCTTAAAATGAAGAAATATGACTTAAACCACTATGCCATATACCCCTTCATATACCGAGGCGTTAATATTTGTATTCTCATTTCGAATATGCGACTCATTGACTTCGGCATGCTATCACCTAACCACTCAGCAACGGAAATCATTAACAGCGAAGTTCAGCGCGAACAACAGTTCAATGGCCCTCTATGGCTCTTTTATTGTTAATAATAAACAACTGCTCATTACTGAAATAAAGAATATATGACCAATTGCATCACAAGACGGATTCTTTTTTTTTTTTGGTCCGGGGGGGGGGTAGTAGGGGGGACGTACCAGGTGGCACTGGCAAAACATTCTTCATTTCACTGATACTCGCGCACATTCGATCACAAAATCATGTTGCGTTGGCAGTTGCTTCATCAGGCATTGCAGCGACCTTGCTTGATGGTGTGCGGACTGCTCACTCAAGTTGCCATTGAACATTAACACAAATCCAGACGCAATGTCTCAAGTTGCCATTCAACATTAACACAAATCCAGACGCAATGTGTAAAGAAGCATTCAGGCATAGCTGAAGTTTTGAGAAAATGCAACATTATTATCTGGGATGAATGCACTATGGCCCACAAACGTTCACCGGAGGTCAAGAATTTAAAATTAGTCCGACACAATCTGCAATCCAGAATGATTCACTCAGATATATTGTTAGAAAAAGGGTATGTGTTATGAGCTATGACCATGTTCGAAGGAAGACTTAGCACCTCGACTAGAATATCTTTTGTGCCCCCAATGAGGAACCCCCGACAGAGAGGAGTGAGGTGAGAGGAGACAGAGGGTGGCCGGGCCTAGGACACACGCCAGCACAGTCCCTAAAGTTTAAACATTGAAACTCCCCGGTGGCAGCATGTACAACCGGGTCCCAATCGTACTGCAGGTTTGCCACGCCACTGGGTGGCCTGGGACTCGGAGGTCACTCGTGGACCAAGGTTCACAGATAGCAGCCTGTGGTAAGGGGAAGATCGATCATGGGGATCGAAATCACGAGTTTCTGAATGCGTGTAGCACATCTAACTTCGGCGCCACTTCGCGCGGTTGGAAGATGGGTATACCGGGTGGAAGGGAAGTCATTACATTAATAATTTAAACCAGTGGTAGATCTTGTTATTTGGAACACATTTTGTATCTTACGTTTTTGTCTCTGACCATTTCCTACGGAGATATTTTAGTTTTGTCGAAAACAAGGTGGCCACACTGCAGATTTTGTGGGTGGTACTTTCCCTAGCTCAGTACATAAACTTCCTAACGGTGCATCTTGAGAACATAAACACATACTGTGCCCTGTCCTTCCGTGTTTACTGTGCGAGTGTAGACCAATCACAAACCTTAGCTCCCAGCCCCCGACCTGTTTGCATCCACAAACCAGGTTAATTCTCTGACCAACCTCAACGTAACGTTGTTAACATACATCACGTCTAAAAGAGCTGCTTGGAGTATTCCTTCAATTCTTTTAAGTGATTAATTATTTCGAAACCCTGTGTGATGTCCTATAATTACTACCGAAGCTATGTCAGAAATAAGTTACTCTACGCATCTTAGAAGTAACAAACTGTTATCTTCGTACATTCTTGTGGAATTACGTATCTAATTTGCATAAAAAAAACATTTATTTTTTTGAAATCGGCTGATTAAAGAACAAGATGTCATTCGATCTTTTTGTTTGTAATGCTTCTATGAAGCATATATTAGAAGGAATGTAATGACGTCCCTGCTATCCAATATATTTAGTATTAGAGTATCTATGTTGAAGTAGAGGATATAGGAAAAATTATGGAAGTAGAAATCATGATTAACTTTAATTTACTAAACTTAATTTTGAAATTTCACTTGTTTTTTCCCTTTGTGAAGCTTTTATTCTGAATGTAGGAATTCTTGAGGAATTAAAATTAAAATGGAGCTTAAAAGTTTGTGTTTTAAAAGGACGTTTAGATCGTTCGCCTTGACCACCACCTAGGCGTCCCGGGTTCGATGCCAGGGAGTCGCACATGGTATTCGAGGTGAATGAAGCGGCGTCTGGGCGGGTTTTCTTCGGGTTCTCCAGTTTCCCTCGCCATTCATTCCACCAATTGCTCCATCATTACCTTTCCATTCATCGATTTTACCTGCATTTCAAATCATACTCCTCTTCACTATATACCTGATGCTTGGCTCACCACCAGCTTCCAACTGTTCACTCTGTCTGGTCCGTAGGTTCCTCTGTTCCCCGACAGGCGTCACACCCTAGGCACTGGCTTGTAAGTCCTAGGGGGAGTAAGTCCAAAATAAGAAGACGGTAATCAGGTAAAGAAGAAGCAGTTTTGAAACAAAAAATACATCTTTTAACCATATTAGAGAACTTAGATACCCTGTTTTGCTTTGGTATATATGTTTAACTGAATACTATGCACAACAAAGTAATGTTTGGAAATATATATTTAATAGTTCATTTTAATAGTTACTGCCGGCACCGGCAGTTTTATTTATTTAGTGGTTATCAATATATTTTTTCCTTTTATTTCAGTACCTTCTTATTTAATAATTTTAAAATATATAGGTGTAAAATTATAGTGAATATATTTAGTGAAGGTATAATAAATTTGAAATCTCTAGATATACGGTCCGGTATAGATAACTAGGTGCCGGAATGGAGTATTGTAGACTTAGAAGAAAATTTAATGGAGAAAACGCACTATACATGACAAGATACAATTGTTCCCCTAAGTCTTTGGTCACCCAACCACGTAATGCGAATCTTTTCAATTCATACACTCGAATCTTATTAATTGTAAATTACCATTTATGAGTTTATCGTGAATCTCTATTCACGTTACAAAAAATGCAACTTAAGGCGGAGATGTTGAGATGTTTATCGATTATAATGATACAGCATTTTGCCAATTGTTATTCACTAACGCAAAAGAAACTAGTGTAGCAAGATCTGAAGCAGCATAATACGGCTAAGGTATTTGATTTAGTGCTTGTCGTGGTAAACAAAACAGCAGCTGCAATAAATCGTCCAATATAATGTAACAACCAGTTTATAACAATGTTGCTTACTCCTGCGAGACTGGCATAAAAATGTGAATGCCGTTACCTGTCATCACATTGTGATTCATGCATATGCGTGTAGAAAGTGAATGAAACCCGCTATGCCCAGACTGTACACAGCACAACTAACTGTAATAAATGAAGTTATGAATCACAAGGCAAAGTTATTACCCGAGATGAACATGCATTGATCCCCAGCTGAAGAGGTATGTGCAAAGGAATCTCTAGTAATACTGCAATTGCGTATCCTTTTACGGTAGTCTAACCCTCCTGGTAGAATACCGTTTGTCCCGTGGGGCCTAGTAGACCCGCGCTATGTTTTTGACCTTATATGCTTGTATTTATCTTTTTTAATTTTAATATTCCTTCATTCCCAAGTTTAGGTTCATTTAGCTGAAATGTACATATTTATATTAGCACTGTCTTACTAGATCAGGCAAGGGCACCAAAGGAGAGGTAGCGATTGAACTTGCCTTACTGGCTCACATTCACCTGCCGCGTGACGAAAGCTGACACAACAAGCGCAGTGGTGATTTCGTTCCACCTTCGTGGTTGTAATAATTTCTACGCTGGTATTAACGATTTTGCTTATATTAAACATATTTTGCACTCAATAACACTAGCCTGCGAATTTAAACTTTTTGTTTGTTGCCTAAAATAAATAATGTGATTCTGTATAATGCTGACATGCAGAATCCGTTTACTTCTATCACGTAAGGTTTTCTTGCGAAATCACTATGTATGTATTGTAGAATTAAGTGACTCTGACCACAAACTTTCTCATTATGCTTTTTATTTTAAATGAAAACAATATACCAGGTGAGTCAGCTGCACTTTATTCTCGAGTTTTATGCAATCCGCATTTTATAGTCCAACATGAAAACATCGACCCCATTACTAGGTTCTACCCGCGTATTTAAAACATGGATGTTAAACACTCGATGAAATTAGTACTAATATAGATGTTATCACATCGCCTTTTAATATATTCGTAATTAGACAGCTGACGTTTGCACTTCTGCAATTGTTCTCTATAACCAGCGAATATTATATCTTAAACGGAATGTTTACTAAACACGTTACTAGGTAGCTCAGTTGGAACGAAGACTCCGAAGTAATCTGTCTGCTGTGAAGGTGGATCAAATCACCTCAATGTACTAATTTTTTTACCGTGCAATCCTCACAATTTACAAATTATTATTCTTAAAACTGTTATTATATTCATTTTTATTGTTTTATTTATGTTTTATGGCATTGTTTGATGTTTCTTTATTGGTGAACTACAACTATCTAGTTGTTTAAACCTATAGGTAGCACCAATTAATTGCACCAATTGAAATAAAGATCATTTATACACATTTGAACGCAGAAAGCAAGGAAATTACATTGTCAGTGTTTAACATGGAAGTTAAACTCAATTTTGCAGACAGTGAATTATTGTGCTATAAAAAATGTTTCATAGTGATATGTTTTGCGGCGCTGGAATGACCCTTTTTCTATTCCTGGAATACGACTCCTCTAACGAAGCAAGTGCTCAAACTGGTGACCTCCTTGAGTAATGCACGCCTGGGCACGCTGTTGGATGGACTTGGTGTAGCATGGCGGGTTGAACATTTCTACAAGCCACTGTAATACGCTGACGAGGGGTTTCTAGATTGCCCAGCTCCTCTGCATAAATGCGTTCCTTTAAATCATCCCAGAGAAAGAAGTCAAGGGTTTTCAGATCAGGTGATCTGGCAGGCCAGGAGACTGGTCCTTGTCTTCCTATCCAATGACCAGGATGTGCAGCATTCAAATGATTGCAGACGATCCCCCACCGATACGGAGGAGCGCCATCGTGTTGAAACCACATCGTCATTCGCTCCTGCAGTGGCACATTCCCTAGTAATAAGCGGTGAGCTACGGAGGAATTCCAGATAGCGTGCTCCTGTTACATTCCCCTCGAAGAATAATGGTCCAACAAGGTGGTATCCCAAGATTCCACACCAGACATTTACACCCCACTGCTCTTGGAATGCTGCCTCCCTTACCCAATGAGAATTATCAACACTCCTATAGCGTATATTGTGACGACTTTCAGTTCCATTGTTGTGGAATTTTGATTCGGCAGAAAACAGTATCCTAGATGCGAATCCCACATCACTTGCTACTCGCTCCAGCAACCATTCACAAAAGGTCACTCGAGCTTCGAAATCTTTCCCGTGAAGTGCAAACGATAAGGATGGAACTTATTAGTGTTCAATATTCGCACTACAGAAGATTGGCTGATGTTCACCTCCTGAGCAACTGAGCGTGTACTAGTATGCTGATTGTTCTGGGTGGCGTTCAAAACTGCTTCTGTATTAACACCCAATGTTGCTGGTGCGTGTCTATGAGGAGACATTCTTGCAAGTGACACTGTTACACGCAGACGCCTTTCAACATTCCGGAAGGTGTTTGCTGTTGGTTGTCGTCTGTTCGTATATCTCTCCCGATATAGATGCTGAGCCGCTGGTGTATTTGTCCTTGCTTCTCCGCAGATCAAAAGCATATCTACGTGCTCGTCTGTCGCATACATAGTGAAATACTGGCACAAAATATCGCGCGACAGCTTACGTGTGGTGAATGCAGGGGTTGGCGTTCGCAACACACTACATCATGCTAGTCCAACGGTGAAGAATTCATTATATCTGTTCAATACAAAGTGCAGACAACCAAAAACGATTTAAATTATAATGTCCTAAACCCTCAGGGACTTTTTAATTAGGTTATTGCGGATTCGGTTTCCAAGTTTTGATGAATTAAAAAAAAATATATATATGAATATATATATATATATATATATATATATATATATATATATATATATATATATATATATTCACAATGCCGAGATTCGAACCTGTGTCATTGTGGGTTAGCGGAGAGAACACGTCACAATCTTATTCAGCTATTTGGAGACTTGACTGTATGCACGTACCGCGTGCAATACTAGGACTTGTATGTCTGGCGCTATGACATTGCCACCTCGCAAGTTTTCGGGCTTGATTTAGGCTTTTAAGACAGTTTTAATCATTTCCTGGGCGTTTTAATATTATTACTTAAATGGCAGAAGCTGTTATGCATATTAATTGAGATGCACGAGGCGTAGTTCACGCAAAATGTAAATAAACTGTTGTTTAATAATATGTCCGTTTTGACTGTACGGGTCCATGATGCATGGGGCGTGTCTCTAAACTTTTCCTGATTTTTGGCAGCCAATCCCTGCTCAAAGTACAAGAATCCACCATTTGCTTTTTAGCTGACGGTGTTAGTGTACCCATATGATAGGTCCATTTTTTCCGAGGCCTTTACTGAATTACGTTGCCATGTATACTCTAATAAAAAGTTTGTAAAATCGGCCGGAAACCGGAATTCGCTCTCAGTAAACGAGTCGTATGTTTTTGAGGTGTACTTTAGCGAGGAGTATACTCTGTCCCTTAAACCACTGTTGCTCTCAATTTTGCGCATTCCTCTCTTTAAGAACGTCAAGCAATACATTTTAGTAAGCGCAAAACTGAACTAAGGCGCACATGCCGTTAGATGGGTGGCCTACCTTCCAAAAAATAAGGCGCGGCTGACTCACGTGGTATAATATGCAGAACATATTGAAATTATGTTTATGGTTATTCATGTCACTAGGATGTTTTTGTTGTTTTATCATATTTACTTTACTTTGTTTTGCCTTATTTACTTTACTATTGAAATGTATCAAACGCATTTTATACCCGTTGCTTCTTAGTTGAGAAAGTTTTTCCTTTCCTTTTACGTTTGTCTCAGGTATTTCACGTTTAAACATCTAACAAGAGTTAGCAAGTATACTGATGCTCCAGCGTTCCTGGTACCTCCTTTCGAGCTCCTGCATAACATTGTGAAATCGTTCACCTTGCTCTCCACTCAAAAATCCTAGATTTTCGGGGAAATAACCCAGATGAGAAAACAGCAAATGAATGTTCACACTCATGTTACAACCAAGTTCCTTATATGCTTCAAGCATGTTAGCCACTATTTTTCAGTAACTGGGATCCTTGTTGTTACCAAGAAATTTTGAAACAACTTCACAGAAATATAGTCATGCTGCTTTCTTCTTTTCATCCAGTGTTTATGAATGCTGCATCCGACATCAATTTTCTTATATCAGGACCATTAAATATACCTTCTTTTAATTTTGTTTCATAGAGAACTGGGAATTTCTCACATACTTGAAGCAGTCTGTTTCCTTATTTAAATCCTTCAGTAAACGTTTCATTAAAACAAGCTTAATGCGGAGAGGTAGGACAGTTTGAGAAGGACTTACAAATCTTTGGCGCACAACGTTCTTACAGCTAACGAACGCATGTTTCAATTAATTAAATGTGGTTGGTCTGTCCTTCACTTTACGTCCCGCAAACATTTTTCTAACTTTCGACATGAATTCCGGTATTGCATCCTTTAGGAAATCACAAATGTGACGGAAACATAAATACTAATTTTAAATACGCTCTAAACGGCCAGAAAGGCATACAAATCTACTCATTGCGCATGCGCCCAGTTGGTAGCAATATTGCTGCCAACATTGCTCCTGCTTGATGATACCCAACTGCTTGTTGCTAACGTTAAGAACATCAGTACACTGTAGTTAAATAAAATGGTGAAAGTTACCCTATTTCGGACATAACATGCCCGTCCTTAGTAAGCCTTCTCTTATAGGAACTGCATGCATTGTTCATCGTGAAGCAATGATGCGTTATCAACATTGTTAATGAATGAAACACAGCTATACATACGAAGATTATTTACTGAATAGCAGGGACCGAACAGGACATTCATTTCCACAATAAATAGTAAAGCTAGTTTGCTTCCAACGCCGGCACTTAGAGGAACACAGGTACAGTTTCAATATCGTCTGCCAGAAGTATGTACTACAACTGTTACAGCATTTCAAATGTTATGTTACTAATGTGTGAAACACCTCTTATATTATTAATGCCGTTATTCTGTGTTGCATTTAACCATGTGACACTAATAATTGCTAAATCTTTAGTAAAGCATAATTTATAATGTAAATTTACTATCCAGCGCAATATGCTTAAACAAAAAACAATTGCATTCAGTTAAGCAAACATTCGCGCGATCTACACCGATGTTGGAAGAAAGTAAACACAGCTGATGCCATGTTGCCAGTTGTAACAGATTTTAACACACAAGAAATTGTGGATTTTTAAAAATTAATTTACACAAAAACCGTTTAGTCGATTGAAATACGCCAAAGGAAAAGGTTATCGTTTATTCAAATTTCTGTGAATAAATCCGTAAATTAAGAACCTTTAATCAATAATAATACAGTCAGGTGATGATAATTTTTTTAGTAAAAGTATTTTTTTCTTGGAAAACTATAAACTTTTCAGCCATGTGGTACAAGAGTTCTTTGTTATTCACAATACGATAAATTCGCTGTTAAAGTCTGGCGGATTATTTCACTTCCATCCTGTATAAAGGCATTACCTCATTTAATCCTGGAACTGGGCCCAATGTTTGTATGCATCAATTCTAGTTATATAAGGTACTGAAGAGAAAAGTGTAGACCAGGGATGAGACCTCGATACTCTCGATACTCGGCTGTATCGAAGTATATCTAATACTTCGAAATAAATATCCGATATTTTTTCGATACTTAAACATTTTTAATTTTTTCATTGCCTTCAAAGAGTTGCTGGACAATAGGTTCTTGAGGTTCTCCTGTAACATGCAGCATTAACTGGGTTGTAAATGAAGCTGATTTGGCTGATGCTACTTAATGTTTCTGGAATAGACTGTCTGGTGACTCACTCACGGTCATCACATGTACGTACCTACTCGGTGACCAAAATCTATGAATATAGGAGACACAAGTCTGTACTTAAGACGTGAAATAATACAGGCATCCCTGGTAGGTATCCCTACGACAATGTCCGTGAATATTTTGTTTTACCAATGTAAAAAAGTGTTATATTGAACAAAGTATGTCTGAAGTGTGGAACTATTTTGTGGTAGACAGTACCAGTATTAACAGATCGCTGATGTAAAAACTGATGTGTTGCACTCACATTTCTTTCTCTGCACTTGTATTCAGTATTCTTACAAACTCTTATTCTTTTATCTTCTTCCTGTCAGTCGAGATAAACGTTTGCAGATATTACTTCATTGTTAATTTTGTTATAGGAGCAACGGGAGCGTGGGAATACAGTAGGCTCTACTGATAGTTAAATCTTTTATAGCTCGTCACTACATGAAGGCTTTGAAACGTCATTATCTTTACACGGCCAAGAGATAAAAAGGTGAATGACGATCTTCCATCTAAAAATAACAAAATGGTTCACTTAAAAAAAAAAAAAAAAAAAAAAAAAAAAAAAAAAAAAAAAGGACTTAGCTTGTGTGTTTTAACCAGAGCTACATTTTTGTATACTAAGATTTTGATCTATCTCTTGCGGTTTATCAGTTATGCAAAATCCATCACGAGTACAAAGAACTACATGGGCTATAGACAGAAAATTCAAAACATATTTCATTAATTGTCATAAAGATATCCCAAACATGTGGCATTTTTAAAAAAATTGTTACAGCCATTTTTGAAAAGATCAAAAGTTTCGAATAAGTTTTCCATGTAAAGAGTAGTTCAGGGTGGAGGAATTTCTTTCAAAATCTTCCTCTCGCATCCTTAAAAGATACTAAACTTAAATACCAGCTATAGTTTTAACCGAGTTTTCCTTTTTGAGTTATGCTGTTTAAAGACACACACACTTTATTTATTCAGGTGCCTCAAAACATATTTTCGGTGAATCTCGACATCGAATTTTTGGTCCAGTACAATACTTCCCCTACTTGCTGTAATACAGAAAGTAATAATGCAGAAAAACGTTTTCGCGCTGTGGTAGGTCACAGAATAAAAGACATTTAAAGAAAAATGTTAGATGCATACAGCGCGTGAAGCTTACAGAACCTCTATTGAAAAAGCAATGTATGAATTTCTCGACGCTTTCAAAACATGATGCCGTAACATCTGAAAATAGTCAAAGACAAAATTGAGTACAGGCCTCTATACACAGAAAAATAGTAAGTAATTCTGCGAACATGCTATCGCCGTTATAGCCTTCCATAAAGCGAGTATCGAGTATGGCTGTTTAAAATCAGTATTGGTATCGAGTATTCAGTATCAGAAATAGTGGTATCGTCCCATCACCAGTCCATACTAAATAAAACAAATATTCCTGTTTGATAAATAAACAAGAGGTCCATATCAATTTGACTAGACACGTGCACGTATCATGGGGAAATTAGGACGACATCTTGTAGCTATTCACCTATGCAAAATCAGTAGACGATAAGGAAGTATGACTCAAAGGACTGGGAATGAGTCGAGGGCCTCCCACAGCAAGAGAATCAGTAGTGGGGGTTAAAGTAATCAGCTGCAGTGTGCCTGTCAAGGGATTAATCCGGAATACGGATCATGTTTTTACTGTTCTGTCTTCTACTGGGCCAATATACCTTGATTAGAACGAAGAGCGACGCATCGACGCACGGATGGGAGGGTTTCCTTACATATATCTGTAGATGTTACTCTTGCAGAACATTAAGCTTCGGGAATGAAGCACTAGGATTGGAGAATACAACTGTAGGATCAATGATTTTGGTTGGTATAGAGAAAACGCTTTTAGCTCCGTTTCGATTATTCCTTCTCTCGTAATTGTTTCTTAGCTTAGAAGTATAATGAAAAAACCGAATTCTTACATATAATGGTAGCAACATTTTGGTGGAAAAATACAGGTATAACAAAAGTGTACGTCACAAATTGCAGGACACATTCCTCACACGTAGACAAAGAAATTATGTTAGTGAACATGGATCTGGAAACACTTTGTTGCCATGTTGCAACTTACGTGCCCCAACTCATTAATTATTGGAAACACACAAGGACTAAACGTACCAGCACACCAAATGCAACCCTTTCTCACATGAGATATTCAATAGGCCCTCCGTGAGAACTGATACATGTATCAACCCGCCGTCTTGGTGAATCCCGGATGTACTGATGTATCCCTGGAGTACTGCGTATGGTTTCGCAGCCTTCCATAATACGGGCACAGCGACTCTGAACATGTGGTACTAGGGTTCGATACACAATAGCTTTCAATTGCCCCACAAGTAAATGTCCAGTGGATTCAGAACGGAGAGCGTGAAGGCCAGGCAATTGGTCCACCTTTAACAATCCATTTGCCACCGAATCTGTTATTTAGAAGCCGGATGGACACTAACTAAACTTAGGAAGTGCTCTACCGTTCCCCACGATTCTAACGTTTTGTTCTTGTGTCTAAACGAGAACATCTTGGAAGCCCAGAATGTCGAGAAATGTGTGTGATTAGAATAAAGAGTGCTGTAAGAGTTTCGGTATAACCGGATAGCTCATACGCTGACCGATTAGGATTAGGATTAATCTGCCTTTGTGCTTCCAACGTGACCCCTGGGAGGACATATTAACGATGTGTCTACCAAAATCGGGGTCCCGAACCATTCCAGAATTACACCAATCCTGATACCATCGACCCTACCAAGACATCTTCCATCCTAGGGGTCCCGGAATGAAACAAATCGTTGCTAAGATGGGGCCTTAGTTTTTTCAGTACAAATTCCACCTTCGTACCGCAACGCACCAATCGCTGTCACTTGGTTCTACAAAACAAGTTTTTTGTAGTGCTGTTACCTAATAGAGGTTATTGGGGGTGTAAAAAGTGCGTACCGTTGCGATAGGGGTATAGGTTCAAACAGCTTTGTGGCAGCAAAGGTAGTAGGTATTAATTCCCAACATATGAAGATTACAAGACGAATTAGGTTTTACTGTGCGGTCTCTAGTTACTACTAGGCAAAGCAAAGAGGCGTATTGGTCTTGGCAGTCGAGCGCTACGATCGCTTCTTATCTTGTGTATTAGAAGAGTAACTTGGTGAATAGTCAGCGATAAAGCACAAATAGATGATCTCTCGCGCCTGCCGGTATATGAGACGTTGCTTTCCTGAAGATATGATTGCATCTGATCAGAGCGTACGTATACTGTATCACCGTGTTTGTGCGATAAGCTCGCATAAACAACTGGGCAGTTTCACATTCTTTCCGATACTCCTCATGGCTTTGCCAAGTGGTAACATAATTACCAGGTATAACAATTCCTAAGCAATTAGCTACAAGTTGACCAGATTTAAAACATAACGGCAATGCAAAGAATGTAAAGAACAGCGGTAGTGATTCACAGGCAGGCAGTCAGATAAACGCAATCTGGTGAGTACTTTCTGCAAATTTGTAAACTGAGATATCACTTCGTGCAATCCAGTAAAATTTGAACGTCATTTCGTTTCATCTTGGATTTATTGCTTAGAACTCCTATGCCTGGTCAGTCCACTCACTCGTATTAAAAGTAAGGTCAACGAACCGTTTCCTGAATTTAAAAATAGCTGTGTGTTCTAGAATTCATTTCTAAAGAATTAGAACATAGAAGGGACATTTCTATAGCTTTAATTTATTATTACTTTATTATCCAAAACCATAAGTATAGTCGATTACTGTGCATAATTAACTACCATTCTCGAACCATTCCAGTCCTAAACGGCGATCACATCAATGTCATTTCTACCGTGTCCTTCGCCATCTATTTGCTGGCTGGCAGAAATCTTGGGAGGGTTTAACTGGCACTCAATTGAGGACAATCAAGGACTGCTGTACGGACAGCCCTGGTAGACCTCTTGCAGGGATTCCAGGCGGGAAGAGGCGATTTTAATCCGCTTGAGGATAGGTCATACCCGAGCCACTGATCCTGCGTCTGTCTGTGCGACGTACAATGTTCCACTCTTCGTCGCACATATCCTTATTGATTGTCCGCGGTACGCTCACAAGCGTCAGTTCCTTGTCCTGGGTCTTACAGTGTGCTCAGTTTTAGGCAACGGCCCAGTAGCTGTTCATACGGTGCTGTGATTTGTTGCAAATATTGATTTTGGTAAGCAACTGTAAGGTGTTTTATTTTGAAGGTTTTAGAATTTGACGGTGTTTTACTTTTTTCTTTCTTTCTTTTACCTTGTTAAACGTTTCAGCAGCTTACGTTATTAGTAAGTTACGTTTCAACTGTTTTACATTTTTTAACTTTCAATATTCAGCTATTTTAACTTTCACTTTTAGCTTTTTAGGAGTGAGGTTTAACAGTTGACTTTGCTTGCTTTTATCTTTGGACTTCGGGCCCTAATGACCTAGTTGTCGACGGGCCCTTAAACACCACACACTCACTCACTCACTCACTCACTCACTCACTCACTCACTCACTCACTCACTCACTCACTCACTCACTCACTCACTCACTCCCTGTATTGAAGTTGGTGAACAAATGGACTGATATCACAAGTATGTAATTAATGATTAGGCGATCATTCACAATTCGCGCCACTTCTGCTTAGTGTAGTTAGGAATACACACTAAGTCGACTGAAAGAGACCGTTGCGCAGAGAGAGATGGAGAGAGAGAGAGAGAGAGAGAGTACACTGTCTCTTTCTTTCATTCTCGCTCACTATGCACTGGCAGGTCACGACTCAGATCAATACTACACAGCGTTTGTTTTATGGCCCGGCCCGGATGGCATGTATGCGTGTTCTGCGTGATGTCTACTACATTGGGGGCTTCCATTCTAAAGCCCCGCATTACTTACCCATGAGTAAAAGTAACATGTTCTATAATGCATGTTCTAACCTTGTTATAAGTAGTGTTGATAGTGGTGTTCATCTGCGATCTAGGCTGGGCCATATGAAGAACGTTCTGTGCTACGAACCTTGCACTCACGCGCCTTCGTATGTGCTCCCGACTCTCGCAGACCGTGAGACGCAGGCAAGGTACGCGGCAGTAGTGCGACTTTTTTGCCTCTCTCGCTCTCATCTTGTGTGTCTGTCTGTGTATGTATGTGTGTGTGTGTGTGTGTGTGTGTGTGTGTGTGTGTGTGTGTGTGTGTGTTTAAAACGGGGCGCAACTGAGGAATTTTGAAAGCTTACAAGGGCTCTCCCAGAAGTACCCGACCAAACAAGGAAAGCACAAAAGAATTGAGGAAAACATCCTTATATCTCTACAGAGTGTCCTTTCAGCTCGATATACTTTTGCCAGCAATGGCCAATAGCTTCGATACCCTGTTTATAGCGAGAACCGTCGAGATCTGCAAAATAAGACTCCACCTCCCCAATGTTGGCAAATCGTTTACAACCAAGCCGTTTCTTCAAGTCTGGAAGAAGAAAATAATCAGAGGGGGCTAAATCTGACGAATAGGGTGCATGAGGAAGCAATCTGCACTTTAACTCCTTGATTTTGGCTACGGTGATAATGGATGTATTAAACTTTTGCATTGTCGTGATGAAACAAACCTTTCTTCTTCGCTAAATGCGGCCGTTTTTGCCTGATTTCATCACTCAAACGTTGCAACAAGGTTCGCATGGTACTCACTTTTCGTTTTTGAAGACAATCAATGAAAATTATCCCATGTGCATCCCAAAAAACTGCCGCCATGACCTTGCCTGCAGATTCAACTGTCTTCGCCTTCTTTGGAGCCGATTCTCCCCTTTCAATCCACTATTTCGATTGTTCCTTTATTTAAGGTGTGAAGTGATGGACCTATGGTTATGAATCGACACAAAAACTCAGCTTTATTGCGGCGAAACATCGGCAAACACTCGACTGAAACATCCTCACGACCCTGTTTTAGTTCCATTGTGAGCAAACGTGGCAGCCATCTTGCGCACAGCTTTCTCATGTCCTAATTTTCAGGCAGTATGCAATGTGCATCACTTTTTGAAATGCCTGCAATATCTGTTAGCTCGTACACTTTCAGTCGACGGTCATACAATGCCATTTTGTGGATTTTCTTTACAATTTCTGGCGTGGTTGACCATTGCGATGTTCTTGTTGGTAACTCGTACGGTCTCGCTTAAACTCTGCCACTCTGAGTTGTAAACGAAGGAGCAGATTCCCCCAGCGTAGAATCTAGCTCACCTTTAATATTATTTTGACTAAGACCTTTCATATGAGAGCACTGTATTACATAACGATGACCAGTTTTAACCATGTTTATGAGAGCATTCACTATTGATGGTTGCTAAACGAATAATAAACAACGTTATATCGTCAAGCTTCAAACTTAAGCTTTATAGGTTTGGTAGTTTCTACCATAGTCTTTTTTTGAAACAACAACCGCTATCTGTATGTCAGGTCCGGTACTTCTGGGATAACCCTTGTAAATGGTTTCTTGCTTGTATTGTAGGCACCTCCCTCCCCATTTGGGATTAATGTGACAGGATCCATGGACACTTGAGTAACGTAATATTTTACATGTGGCTTTGCGTAGGTTTCCTTTCCGCTGTCATGCACAATTCTACAACCCTCTCTGTTTTGTATTAGCATTGTGGCGCGACTTTACGTATTTCGTTCTTATGTCTCTCTAAACAAACACAATGCATCGGTTTATACTACCTACTGTTTAAACAGTTAAAGTAAACTACCATGCCAAATGTATTTATCTACGAACGCTATAGCTGAACGTGGTAGAACAAACCTCAACCTTAATTAAATATTTTATGGCCGTTATTTTAAACATGGACGCACAACCTTGAATAAATAAACTTGGCCTCGAAGCTTTAAAACAGTTTAGAGAAACATCCTTACTTGTCACTTCCAAGAAACAGGTTATTAATGCCTATCCTTTCATTGACGTCAATACGCTCATTATGAATTCGGTTATATGTTTATTTAGCTTTTACTGAATGGCGATACCTGTTTATAACTAAAGCATCGCAGTAGACCACCTGAAGTTTGTATTACGAAGCCCATTAATGCCTAAGGGACAGAATAGCAGGGAATTACGTATTAAATTTGAATATGAACTGAAGTAAATTAGTCTTGATGCTGCTATGTATTTCGCGCAACCAATGCTCACATGAAGCTGTGTATGTTGGGTCGATATTGTTCATCCCGTAAAATGCTTTAGAGTGAGGTTTAAGATCACAACATTATATTACATGTCTGTTTTGCTGATAAATGTGCTAGCTCTGCTGAATGTTCATGTGCGTTCTTTCGGTTTTCTGTGAATGCAGGGCGGAACAAAAGCAATATGCACCACATTAGGGTCTTGGCGTATATTCATACAAAACTAATATACCAATTCAACACTCAGCAAAGATAGCAGTTTTATCAGTACATTAGGGTTAGGAATGGTCAGATGAAGGAATTTCTAGAACTGGAACACAGCACTACGCGTAGTCCACATTAGCAGTCAGAGGAAGAGATACAGATGGGACTCGAAAGGCGACCAGATCCGGGCGACAATGTACGTGCAAGGACGTGCTTCCTAACATTCCAATATGGCATCGCTCCTGACTACGGCTGGCTCTACGGTACCTACCGACAAGCTGAAGCTTCCGAGAATAGATGGCACAATTCTAGGAAGAACGTGAGCCCCAGAAGTCCCGGTGAACGCCAGGAAGAAGCTTTTCCTGATCGCAATTTTCACTGCCCTGCCACAACTTACCAACCGCCGTCACCTGGCCCTCCAACCCTGAAACAGATGAGAGGAAATGATGGACATTACATTTGTGGCAGAAGAGGAACCACTCCAGGATTCGCCTACCTATCCAGAAATACCACGAAGGAACTCGTGGCCTGCCCTATGTAAATCAAACATGGGACTTCTCAAATTCGCATCCAGTTTAGCAGTTAAGGTAGAGTTTTAAAACTACCACAGCTGCCGCAGACTATCGTAAGTGTATACTACGGTCGTTTTCCTAGTAGAACTGGTCAGCCAAGAACCTACCAGCATTACCTACACGTTAGGGGTGTTGCATACCCACCGGGCGTGACCTCATCAATCGCGTTGTTACGTTCTTTGATCAAGTTTTTACTAGATTCCTCTAGAGCATAGATGGAGGACCCATTAAGTCACTTCCCCTACATCGTAGTATTAAATCCTTACATTGCCTCACAGCATCTGAAAATGTGTGTGTCAGTGTGTCTGTAGATAGCATAAATCAAAAACGAAAAGTCAGTTTAAAACGAAATTTGGTATTTAAGTTTAATATATTCTAAGAAAGAGACACGAAGACTTTGAAAAAAATTCCACCACCCTAAACTACCCTTTACATGGAACATTTTTCAACAATTTTGATTTTCTCGAAAATGGTTCTAACGATTTTGATAAAAATGCCATATGTTTAAGATATTTTTCTGGCAAATAAAATGTATATTTTGAATTTCCTGGCTATAGCACACGTAGTCCTGTTTACTCTTGATTACTTTTGTATAACTGGAAAACCGTAACAGATAGACCAAATCTTACTATACAAAAACCAAATCTTATTATACAAAAATGTAGATATTCCTAAAACACACAATGTATATCTGAATAAATATTTTTGTGAAGTGAACCATTTCGGAGATATACCTTGTTATTTGTGTGAGTTTTGGAAAACCTAAAATTTCGTCAAATGGAACGTCATTATTTATTTTTATATGTTAGCCGTACAAAGAGAACGGAATTTGAAAGCTTTAAAACATTTGACTATCACTCAAAGCCTACGGTATTCTCATATTCCCCTTGCCCCTACAAGGAAATAAGCAATCAGAAAGTTTCTGCAAAAATGTTTACCTCCACTAACATGAAGATATAGGAATAAGAGTTCGTGAGAATGATTAGTACGGTAGCAGAGAAAGTCACGTGAGTGTAACACATTAGATTTATATACATAATTTATACAAAAAACGAAATATTTCTGGTAGAGCCTACGGCAATCTTGAAACGTTTAGTTTTAAACATAACGATCAAGTTTAGAGATTCCTGCTTGAAAAGCGGGTATTTCCCATAGTCTTCTGCGAAGAGAAAATATAAAATGTGTTATTCCACTTTTAAACAAAAATAATAACGTTTAAAGAAAATCATTTGGAATATAGTCAGAAACACTTAAGTATTTTAGGTGTGGAAGATTTCGTTATTGGTTATTCATGAAATTATGCTGAGAATTTCAAACACACTAGATGAAATATCTGCAGTGATGAAAGATGCTGGAAAAAGGTTAGGTTTTAGATTCCCCATGAGCTTACTATTTAAACGCTGAAGGTTATTTAAGTTTGAAGAGGATATTTTCAATATGTAAGTGGATCAATGTAACATAAATGTTCAAATCTTGTATTTTTAACGATCATAACGCAGGGTGTGAATAGCTTTAGAGCTGATTTCCTCCACACGGAATACTACAGTTGATGCCATGGTGGAATTACGGCTCTACACAGAAGTATGACTCCACAGACACCAGACCAACTGAATAATAACTCAGCGTGGAGTGCTGCAGCAGCTTTGTTCTCTGAGCTAAATTTCGACTTTCCAGTAGGCGTTAAGGTAAAGGATGGTGCCCAGCGTGATGTACGAAAACAGAGAAGTCAAAATTCATTAGTTATATTGTGTTAAGCTTAA
>CM060962.1:70215475-70482975 GCA_030765045.1 Tenodera sinensis | reverse complement strand
GGTAGAGAGAAAGTAGCAGTTTCCGTGCTGAACCTCGATGAAGTATAACCTGCCATAATGAACATTTTGCCACTTGTTTTATTCTTCTAATTCAGAAACCATAGCCAAATCGTAAGTTGGGCTGATAATTGCTAACTTGTTAATATTTGAATAAACAACAAAGTTTGGAAACATGTTCACATATTTTCTTCTTTAGGTACATTTTTCTCGTAAACAGTTGAAATAAGATGCTTCAGATTTTGTAGCCACTTTACAAAGATGTTATTTGACATAGCTTGTGAAATATTAAAACATTTTAACCGAAAATAACATGTTTTCAAAATTACATACACTTTATTTTTAAAACCTATTAGGCTTTTATAATCGCTTTAAGAATTTCATACAAAGGTAACAAACATAAAAGCTTTTTTGCAATACCTGATACTTAAGTTAATCATGACTGACAGATACTGGGTCGTGTAAGCTAAATTTGCAATTAATTTATCAATTCCCATGGCAACAAGGCTAGAACTGGTCAGTGAGAAATGACATCACACCCAACAGCATACTAACCTAAAAATAAATTATTAATGAATCTTTAGCAAAATATACACACGTATGAATTGTTTATTGATTGAAATATTAATTGTGCAATTGGAAATGTTAACATTAAGAAGCGATTCAATTCTCTTTATTTCTTCAATACATCTTTTAGTGGAACCTGGATCTTCACATGAAATATACAAATTATTAGGCCTATATGAGATAACATAGATGTAGCTTTTCATTTGTTCACATTGAGAATTTTTTTTCCTAATGTCTAATGGAATATGGAAAAACAATTTTGATTTATTATTGCCTTTTACGGTTTCTTCAAGTATTGCAACAGTAATTGGCTAACTACGGACTGTAAGGCACTTATCACATCTCGAATGCTTGGGAAAACCTGGTCGTGTGGGCCTCGTATTCCCAAAGTGCACTCTCGACCTGATAAGTATCACTTATAGTTCTTGGTATGCAATAGACTATTACCGGCTGATTAGAGCAACACATTTTGCATATGCAGAAAAAATAGTCACAGCTCTACCAATTTTTAAGTGCACCTAGAGCTTTGGTAAATGGCAAAAGATACCCAGAGATGCTGGCAGCCGTATTTAAATCTCGGTTTAAATCCCCATGTAAATGCTCTTAAATGCCGTAAACACACTCAATCCTTATATGGACATATTCTACAAACTAAATAGATTTATATTATGCAACAAATCAAAAATTGATGTTTGAGTCATCTGTCTCTACAGAGTGTCCTTAAACATTTCATCATCAATGTTCTGTGACTGAAAGATGCCCCAGTTTCACTGTCGCTATCTATTCAAAAGAAATTACAAATCATTCCTTAATTGACGTTACATTAGCTTTACTGAAAAGAACGATATTTCGTAAGTGAGATGATAGCTATTCTCAATATGTTCAGTGAGTGCGCAACATTCGTCTTTTATCGAATGAGTCAGTGTGTGGACAAGAGGTTATTGAGACAATCGCTAACAACTGCACTCAGCACCAATGTACAGCACAACAGTCCTTGGGCTTTGGAACCGTTCTCCAATTGCGATTCTGTTTTAGGGCATCGCTTATGCCCTTATGCTTTGTTTTTCTCATTTTGTCGCAGGAAGATATTTCCTAAGCTCTTGAAAACGTATTCGTTCCTGGCTGTTGATTTGACATTGCTATCTCCTGTCGACCCTCTCGACGTTCTCAAGGGGGAGAAAATCTTTATGTAAAGTTGTTTTCTGGCTGATGTTAAATATGCTGCTCCACTACGCTTATATTTGTAATCTAGCTTCGTCAGCATCCATCACAAATGTTGATGAATGGTACTCGAGATGCTAAAATAAATACGTCCACCATATTTCATTAAGCAGATAGCAGTTCCTAGTGATGTAGCTGATAATTCTAACGCTCCAAAGGAATGATGTTCTAATAAAGACGTCAAAGAGAAACATCAAACACCGCTCATACACCGCTATAGGAAGCTTGTATTCGGTCTTCATGCTATTTAATGTTTTCTAACTTTTTAAACATAACACAGACATTAGGTTATTTAAACCTATCGTATTTGTTTCTAAAACAGTATTTTAATAAAGCTACTTGGTAAATCATACTGCTATTCTAGTCTTTCAACATTTACTCAAAAATAGTACTCATGTACTCTATTTTAAATAAGGAGAGATTAGACAGGCTAAAAGCGGAGGGGATTCCACACTGATCCTATGGTTAGACTATTCTATGTCAGACCCTGGGAGGCAGGAAGGAGATGGGAGTGCCCAGTGGGTGTATCAGAACCTGAGCAAGGGCCGCGAGACAGCGTGGGATCCCTAGCATGTGCTAAAGGTTCTTCATCTCAGGGCCAGGTTTCTGCGTCTAGTCGTTATCCTAATAGGCTTCGACAGCCCTTCGCGGGAACAGACGGCCACAGCGCCACCCATACGCCAAGAACAGCAGCCGCCGAGCGCAAGTTTCATCACACAGCTGTGGATGCTCGTCCTTCGCCGACCCTTCCGACCCGTGGACACCCCCCCCCCCAAAAAAAAAAAAAAAGTGGGGGAAAAAAAAAAAGAAGAATCATGTCTGTAACACAAATTCGTCTAAGTCCTACATATCATATGGGTTAGTAATATTAACATTGATTGTTGCCGCTGCACAAGTGTATCGCGGGTGGTGCAAACAAGGCGCTGTGCCATGTAGGACTTAGATGAATTTGGCATTCTAGACATCACTCATATTTTTATCCACGGGTGTACCTGTAATGTAAATTCTAGATGCAACTTTTGTAATTCGAATTTTTGGATATTTCGAATTCTTTTCTTGTCCCTTCAGCTTCGGATTATTCAAGTTCCACTTGCGGCAACAGATTTTCTTACGCCATTTATAACTACAGAGTCTTTCTGTCGTCATATGTCTGGTGGCCGAATTGATGCATGTACCCAACGTAGTCATCCTAATCGATGGCAGGAAAAAGTACTAGGTTCACAAACTATGCTATGTCTTTTACCACAAATACAGTCTAATAGATCACCAAAATACACCAATTGAATCGGTGATTTGAAAAGAGCAACAAGTCCACTTTTTGCAAAAATGAGTTGGAGTATGTATTTTGTGTGTCACTCTTCAAGCTACCAGTTAGTGCAAAACAGAAACTTGTGCTGTATAAAGCATGACTCTTACAGCCGATTCAGTATCCTATTGATTTTTAAAAGGGACATAAGTCCAGGACTAGTTCCTCTTTTATATTCAGAGAGGACATTGATGCTGGTTAACTGCTAAGAGTTACTGGAGTGATTAATTGTTCAGTTAGTAGATCGAAAAGTCTGTATTGGTAACACTGTCTTTTAGTGACTTGATTCCTATTTTCAGCTAATAATGTAATGAATATTGTAACATTATTAGCTACTTTTTTGCTACTTATTATGGATGTCTCTGAAGGGGATTATCCAAGAAAGAATAAGAGATGACGTACTCGAAACACTGAGGATTATGCCCATGAAAAAGGAAGAAAGCTCGCTCAGCTGGGAGGAAATATGTTACTGGAAAGGGTAAGGATGACATTATCCAGCACTCTTTCAAATTGGGAAAAGTGAGGGCTAGTCCAGATCTGTCACCTTGGAAAGTATATGGGACAGTTGTTATCGCAATCAAAAATAAGAAAATAGCAGATATTGGAAGAATATTATTATACATTCCACATGAACATCTGCACTTATATAAGAAAATTATGACATGGGGAAAAACCGATGTTGAACTTCATGATGTGAAGAAACTATTGCTAAGTATGCTTTGTAATGTCAACATAGTAAAATATTGTAATTAACCTCATGAGAGATTATTACCAGTATATTTGTTTCATAAGTCTTCAAGTACATCAAAACATTCTTACTCTTCACATAGCATTGTTTAATTATTTTATAAAGGAAGCGAGTCCTGAATATGAAAAGTGTTCTTGTAAATCAAGAAAGGCAAAATTAAGGGCACTGAATAGCCCAAACATTCAATAATGTATAGATCTGCAAGTTGTCTATGGAACGTAAATTTACAAGATGCCAAAATTGGATGCTATTAACTTTTCTTGATTTTCCAAAAACTGTTTTTAGGACTTGTTTCCCTTTTCAAATCACCGATTAAATTAGTATCCCGATAACCATTAAATATTCAAAACCTTATGCGATGAAAACGGTTGTGACTTTTTGGGGTAAGTTAATGAATAGTAACTACTGACATAAATATCATTATACACAGTGCGTTCCTTTTCTTGGTGAGGCCACCAACCACACTGTATAACCAATGACTATCGCTCAAAGCCTACTTCTTTCCCATATTCCCGATGCACGTGCAAGTAAACAAGCATTAAAATAATTTCTGCAAACGTTTTTCTCAACTAACGCGAAGAAGATAGGAGAATAATAGCTTGTTAGAATGATTAGTACAAGAGTAGAGAAAGTGATGTGAGTGCAACACATCAGGGTTTTTCACAAGAATGCTTTTCTGAAAGATACAGGAGCCTCTTTAATTCTTTCTCTCTAGTGTCCACTATGAAGAAGACTTCCTCATACCCGTAATTTCTGTGATGCCCAAACTTGTATTTTTGGAGACGCTTATGTAAGTAGCTGCGTTTCCCACTTCCTCATTCAGTCGGAGGGTGAATCACGCCTGCGGCGCGTAGACTCACAAACAATCCGTATCTAGTGACGGACACAAACAGGCGATTTCATGGCAGCTTCTAAGTCATAACTTGAATTTTCTGGAAATGTCCTCAGAAGACCTTTTTATTCTGGATAATTTTTGTCTAAATGGTAAACAGTAACAGAAAGATTACTGAGTAAAGAATTTACAAATCGTTAAAACACGCAATTTATGCCAAATACTTATTTTTCATTTTGAGTGAACCATTTCCGAGATATTCGTTATTATTTGTTCGAATTTGCCAACACTCGTACTTTTCTCAATAAGGAATAGTGATCCGATTAGTTTTTATCTCTTGGTCTTGCAAAGAGAACGGAATTTCAAACGCATCACATAGCAACCAGTTCTTAAAACATTTCACTATGGTTTAAAGCAGGGGAAGACAACTTCGGGCCGTGTGACGTATTTAAGCGAAGAGCCAGCTTGTACGTTCGTGTGACGTCAGGCGAGAGCAGTGTATTGCTGTGCTGCCTAGATCAACGGCGCATGTGTTCAGTTCTCCGTGTTTCACACTAGTTTGAGACCAAGCTTCAAGATGTAGAAACATTGTCAACTACGTTTCAGATCTTTGCGACCCCGTATTCATTGGATGTTAACAATGTTTCTAGCAGGTTGCAAATTGAATTCATAAATTTACAGTGCGACGATTTGCTGAAGGACAAATATAAACACAAGGAAGACTTGGCTAATTGTTATAAGAATGTTCCTCAAACCAGATTTCTGAGGTTATATGCACGGGTATTATGTATGGTTGGTTCTACGTATCTATACGAACAATTCTTTTCTGTTATGAACCTTTCTAAGTCAAAATCCCGAAGCATATTGTCAGATCACAATCTAACATGCAGTCTTCGGTTACAAATGTGCCATACATTACGCCCTAACATTGACAAACTAGTTAAAGAAAAGCGAAACGACAAATGTCGGAAAATGTACACCTAATTGTTCTGTATAGCTCTCCTCTAGCTCAGACAAAATAGTTATAATTTCTGTTATATTTGCGTTATAACATGACTGTTCACATAAACTAGAATTATATATAATGGCATAAAGCCGAAATGTAATTATTTATAATCTGTGACCATTCCGTAATTGAAACAGTCAGCATTAAGATTACGATGTACCGTATGCCATTTCCCCTTACCCGCTGTGACGTCACACGTTCAACTGGCTTGCTCTGGGAGCAAGTGTGCTCAGTGGGCTGACGTCACAGCAGCGTTAGCTGTCTTCCCCTGGTTTAAAGCCTACTGTATTCCCACATTTCCCTTGCACTTATAAGAAAATTAGCAATAAAATACTTTCTCAAAATGCTTATGTCTATTAAAATGCAGTAGATAGAGAAATAAGCATTTGCCAGAATAGTGCGTATAAGAGTGAGTATAGCTCTACATATATTTGCGAACAGAGTTTCTCCAAATTGAACTATATTAAAAGCCTGTATCGCAATAGTTACGCGACGATCACTTGGTGTATTTTATAAGGCTATGCTCTTCGACTTTGTTGCCAAATATTGATAGACTTAAACGCAAGCAGTACTAAAGAGGTCATTAATGGACAGATGTTTATCTCATAAGATTTGAAAGTGCTTTCGTAAATCAAACGCAACGTACATGTAACCAACCCTCCATTGCGTCACAATGCACGTCTTTGTGAGCTAAAGAATGGCAAAGGCCACGTATAGTGGAAGGAGGTAAATCCAATCTCCCCTATATTCAAGACGTTCTCGGGCTTCGAGGCATCGACTTTCGGGAGTGTGCATCTCTCCCATCATCAGGATGATGAATGAATAACGAATGAAAGGACCAGTATATACTGTACTGTCCGCTAGTAGGTACCTAGTCCTTTCACTCTTGTGCAAGATTTGAGAGGCCCTGCTTTAATCTGTCGGGAATTTTTTAAGTGCGGTAAATTGCATTACATTAAGCTTATTATATTCACCCACTCTCAGAACATAACGGCTCAGTCTTTGGTACACTTCTGGAAGTTTACAACCTTATTTAGATTTACTTTCTTTAACTTTATGAAGTATTTTTTCTTGTCAGATGCAATGGTTTTGTCCCTGCTTCGGAGTAATTGCCAATGCACTGTTAAAATATTCTATGACTACTTCGCTATCAGCTGCATCCTTTTCGTTAAAAAAACTCTGAATCTCTAGAGGAAATAAAATCACATATTTCTGTTTGAAAAGCTTGGCAAGTTTTGAAAAAACGGCCTTAATTGACATTGGTCGTGTCAGTTATCAGGGGGCAATTTATTATTTTTACCATCAACAAAGGACAATTTTGATAATTGGCAGTAAATACAATGCAATTCCATACATTCAATCACGTTTACAATATTAACAAATTGCTTTGGTAAATATGAGTAATATCCGGCTATTACCATGAGGTTCATATACGATATATCAAGTTTCTAATAACATAGGTGCGTTTCATCAAAACTTGTTTATATTTTTAGAGTTCATTTTAATTAAATAATTTTCCCTAGTTACCACTACCATTTTTATTGAATAACGACCGGTCTTACCGATCTTGCGAGGATTCATTCTGTAAGTAAAGACTGGAAAATGAAGATAGAGCTATTTTTTTTAAAGATATTAGTATCCTGCTATTTCCGCTGGGACAGAAAACCTAAATGTATAGCGTTTTACCCAACTTGGTCAAATGACGCAGATTTGTAAGTAAATGACTGAAATTAGTAACCAAAGGGGTAACATGTTTAAAATGGACCATATTTTTCCTGTTTCCTGTACTGTAGAACAAGTGGGGCAGTTTCATGTATAAGGGTTGAAAAGTATGGATAGTGTTCAAAACTTGACGCAGACTCCCGTGTCCCTGCCTTTGAAGAATTTGCTGCTAGTTACTCCAGTGGTGAGCTATGGGACTTTTTCTTAAGGCAAGCCTCTGTGGGTGTAAGGATAAACAACACCCGTTATGTTGGCTGATAAATTTACCAGTGAGGTATTTGGTGCCAGTTTCTGACTGTTTGAGAATGTAGTACTAACTTACAAGAAAGTAACTGTTGAGGTGTTTATACCCTCTAACTTCTAAATGTCAGTACTTTGCGTTTTAAAATAACAGTTTCTTTAATAATAATAGGAAGGTGAATTGCTGTGAGTTGCTGAAATTCTAATCGGAAGATTTTCTGGCGGCGACCGCTAAATTTATAAAACTGAAGCACTGTTTTTAGGCGCTACAAACGGTCGATACTTAATCACAGTATACACTTCTGTAAGACAGTAATACACGAGGGAAAGATTTGAATTTTAGGAATGAACGCTCCTTTCTCAGCTTCAGTCCCGCTTGCTACTGCTCACCAACAGCGTTCCTAATTTACTTTCCTAAAATGGAAGCTTCCCATTTGCCTGTGAACTACGTCTTTCCACTCAGCGACTTTCTCAGAATCCTACCCCGTTCTTAATTTACAGAACTTTTGTCCACGTGACTAGCGACGTAAATCTGACTTATGACCATATCTTATTACACGAACCTTTGAGCAAGTGCATTTCTTGTTGAATGAGTTCACTGCCACTCTAATTGTCTTAGCAACACTAGATTATACTAATTGTCTATTTTAACACGGACATTTAGTTCTGGCCTTTCCTCATATATATTGTAACTTTTGGTGTGGGTGTGAAGTAAAGTAGACAGATGTAGTCGAGACAAAGTAACACCTTTATTTCCGTAAACAGTAACCTTGCACACTCGTTGCAACAACAAGAAAGTCTTTTCCGATTCTCCAACAGCACGGCTTCGAACTCGTAACACAAAGAACTAACTCTTCTCCGTCGGCACAACTCTCCACATCGTCTGTCCGTCTCCGTCGGCACGACTACTCAACCTTCACATACGTCTGACTGACCGACTCTTCTCACACTTTACCGCTATTTATATCTCCCAGGCACTATTCTGGAAGCTTCAGGAACGTTCACTTATTTTGCGGTGAAATACAAAGCAGACATTTCTAGAGGCCTCTATCACTTTCTCTCTTTCGGCAAGCGCTCAACAATGCGGCCATTCTCTGTCTCTTTCCTTCGACTCCTTTGCAGTAGCGCCGACAATAATGCGATGGGTGACACTGCTGTTGTCGGCAATTAGATGCGGCGAGCGCGGTGACACTGCTCCCTCCTCAGAGCTGGTCGTCCCGACCAGCACTATCACTGCGGCATCTCCCTTGCGCCCCGGTGGACTAACCCATCGAACCTCTTCTCCAGGAGGCACGATCGTAGGTATCGCTGTTGGATAGTGTCCCTTGGTCCGGGTAGGACGATGTATGCCATCCTGCTTCGAAATTCTGCAACAGTACCGCCGGTCTTGACGGTCCCTCGTCCAGTTACCTTTCTTCCTGGTGTGTTGAGGGGCCATCCTGCGCACTTGGAAACGGCTCATTGGGTACCGTGTCCGCCGACCTCTCTGGCGCACCTTCGCAGCCACCTTGCTTCCGATGGGTCTGGCAACAAACCCCGCCACATCCGCGCGAGTCGCGTCCACCGCTGCACTCGTGTTCACTCGTGCTCGGCACGGCCTCTCCTGTATCCTGCCGTCCACGATGATGTCCACCATTCTTCCGTTCACGGCACTATGCGTCAGGTGCTTGGATGGCTCCGACGGTCCTCCCATGTCACACGCCAAGTTGGTTCTCGCGTGTTGCTCGCCTGCTTGTGCGCTTCCCTGCTGATCGTCCTCCACGTCATATCCTGGTTGGTTACGTACCCGACACACTCCTCCAGGGGATCCTCGACGACGTCCCTGAACTGCCCCTTTGTCTTCCCCGAGACGTACACTTTCGTTATCTGAAACGGGCGCAATTGTCGCCTCGGCCACTAGGTGCTCCCTCCCCGGGTCTGTGCTATTCCGTCTGCCCCTGGCATCCAGTACTTTGACGCTCTCGTCAACTCTTACTACCAGGGCGCCAAGACGTTCCCCGTCGTCCTCCACGACGTCCACATGCTGGCAGAGGTCTTCCACCTTTTCGCCGAGTTCTTCCACGCCTTCCGTCACGCCAATCAGTTCGCCGAGTTGTTCCACGTCTTCCGTCATGCCAATCAGTTCGCCGAGTCGTTCCACGTCTTCCGTCACGCCAATCAGTTCGCCGAGTTGTTCCACGTCTTCCGTCACGCCAATCAGTTCGCCGAGTTGTTCCACGTCTTCCGTCACGCCAATCAGTTCGCCGAGTTGTTTCACGTCTTCCCTCACATCATCTGGAACGGGCGCAACTGTCGCCTCGGCCATTAGGTGCTCCCTCCCCGGCTCCGCGCTATTCCGTCTGCCCCTGGCATCCAGTACTTTGACGCTCTCGTCAACTCTTACTACCAGGGCGCCAAGACGTTCCCCGTCGTCCTCCACGACGTCCACGTGCTGGCAGAGGTCTACCACCTTTTCGCCGAGTTCTTCCACGTCTTCCGTCACGCCAGTCAGTTCACCGAGTTGTTCCATCTTCATCTCTTTCAGCTCGGCAGCGAGGTTGTCGTTTGACGTTTCCATTTTGGCAGCGAGGTTGTCGTATGACGTTTCCATTTTGGCAGCGAGGTTGTCGTTTGCCGTCTTCATCTCTTTCAGCTCGGCAGCGAGGTTGTCGTATGACGTTTCCATTTTGGCAGCGAGGTTGTCGTTTGCCGTCTTCATTTCTTTCAGCTCGGCGAATAATTCTTTCATCATTGCCATCATCCTGGTTTCCGAATCTCCCTCCATCTTGGTTCTAACGTTGCAACTTCTAACGACGAAGTAACGAAACTAGAAGCAATTCGACGAATCCCACTTCTGACACCAGTGTAACTTTTTTGTTGGTGTGAAGTAAAGTAGACAGATGTAGTCGAGACAAAGTAACACCTTTATTTCCGTAAACAGTAACCTTGCACACTCGTTGCAACAACAAGAAAGTCTTTTCCGATTCTCCAACAGCACGGCTTCGAACTCGTAACACAAAGAACTAACTCTTCTCCGTCGGCACAACTCTCCACATCGTCTGTCCGTCTCCGTCGGCACGACTACTCAACCTTCACATACGTCTGACTGACCGACTCTTCTCACACTTTACCGCTATTTATATCTCCCAGGCACTATTCTGGAAGCTTCAGGAACGTTCACTTATTTTGCGGTGAAATACAAAGCAGACATTTCTAGAGGCCTCTATCACTTTCTCTCTTTCGGCAAGCGCTCAACAATGCAGCCATTCTCTGTCTCTTTCCTTCGACTCCTTTGCAGTAGCGCCGACAATAATGCGATGGGTGACAATGCTGTTGTCGGCAATTAGATGCGGCGAGCGCGGTGACAATATTGATTTCAACATACGGATGTTATTTATTGCATTTAGTTATCTATCTACGTATTTTTCTTTAAACATTATTATTCTTACTCATCAATAATTCCGGTGTCAAAGTTGAAGGTACTTTAGAATTTGGGTAGCTTTTGGAAGTCTTAAGGCTAAATATCATTTTTTTTGGCGGACCCTTTAAAATACAATATTTTAATCAAATAGTTTAAAGGGTGTAGATTTTTACATAAGGGGATTAAAATTTGTTTTGGGATAGTTTTTGAGAACTGTAAACTAGCTACATTGAGTCCAGTAGTATGTTATCAAAGGCCTTTTCTAGACAGGTCACAGTATATTCATTTGTACGCAAAGTGTTCAAATAATGGTAGCAGGGGTTTCTATAAGCAACAGGGTAGCTTTCTTTGCAAGACTGAAACCGTTTTGTCAATAGCAAAACTACTACTGAACAGATTGTCCAAGACATTTTGTGATATTAACATGACTAGAGCAGTTGGTAAAGTCAACACGAAAACTGTAAGCCTGATATTTTTCTGAAGCTACCATTTCTATTTCTTATACTACATTTTTTTGCGGAAAATATTATCCAGCCTTCATAAATATTTTGCACTGCATTTTTCTGCCTATTCTATACTTCATTGCGTCAATTTTGAGATATATGGATGGTTAAGCCTTGTTATTGCAATTGTTTTAATCTTATAGGATGCTATAATAATATTGTTAGGTAAAAGTTTGAGTTGATGTAAAACCGAGTCTCTAAAATGATCAAGGAAAACATTAGCATGTTCTAGACTGACGATAATGTCATAAATAGAGGAAGTGGGTTAAATGAGAACATAAAAGCAAGTTATTGCTTTAAAGCTCCTTAAACATAACTTTTGAGTCTGCACACAGAATGTAAGAAAAGAGTTACAACCAGGAAAGGACAGTCTATTATCTGCAGATCTTATGTAACTGTCAAGACGTTCAAGTGTCTATACGTTCTCATCTCATCACGTATACATTCTCCAGAACAGACAGGCTAAAGTAATTGGGATATTGATTTCAAATAGCTTAGCATCAGTGGTTTAAATCCTTCGGGCTCCAAGATGCTTTACAGCACGGTATGTTGACTGCAAGCTTGATTAGCTACTTGAGAGAAAACAGAACCGCCTGCCTCATTGACAGCAGAGCAAAATGCCAACTGTGCTCTCATCACAGAAATATGCAAACTTGTTGCTTGTTTCAACATAATCTTATTTTAGACCATCTCTTCTGCACCAACTTGAGGAATCACTTTGAACTTTGATGTATTTACAGCCACTTACTTTGTTACTACAGGTTTCTTCGTTATACAGCGAGTTATCTACGAGTCTCTGTCATATACTCGGGTTTGTGGAGCATACGAAAGAAGTGGGGTGTTTCCTTTCGTATTAAACACAACTGTATTATTTTTAACTGGATGATCATAACGTAATGTCATACAATATAACAACAATAATAGTAATAATAATAACAACAATCATTATAATAATATAATGATGATAATAATAGTAATAGTAATAACAATAACAGTAATAACAACAACTATAACAATAATAACAATAACTAACAATAATAACAATAATAACAGGGTTCTTCTGAAGCCAGAAGTTTCTTAATCCACGTGTGTGTGTTTACATTGCCGTATAACATACTTCAGACTTCATACAGAGAATAGGATAGGCATATGGCAGGCATGGAGAAGAGGGGTGACCTGGATGCCATCGAATATTTACCCTCTCCACTTACTGACAGAATTTGAAGGATTGACCGGTTCTCTGAGGTAGACAATAGCAGGAGACATGACCTGGTATCTAATCGCTGTGAGGCACTGGACGGGGTTAAAGGTACGATGCAGGGGAAGTGACACATTGAGTGGCATTTTAAACTGCCACTCCCAATTTAAAGTGCCTACATAATTCTCGGTAATCATTAGCTTCAACGCAGTAGGAGTCGTATATTTAAAATATTTTATTCGTAATGTTTAATTATTTTTTGGCATTTTTGTCGGATTTATATAAAAGATTTCGTTTTATTTAATTTCCTTAGCGTTATATGTCTTAAATATTAATTCATATTTAGTGATGGGGAACCCTTTTTTTTCTTTTTAATTAACGTCCTCCAACGTAATGTCAAATCGGACGGTGAATGAATGAAACGGGTGAAATGATTGCTCAAATGAGTCCGAGGTCCATGGAGCTTTAAGTTACCCGACATTCGTCTTCTTAGAATAAGGGAATGGTGAAGCTGCTGATGCTAATGACACAGATGCCTTGATATTTAATTTTTTACGAACTCAAGTCCTTTTTTGTTTGAGGTTACCTGGTGAGGAGCACTACAGAAAATTCTGCAACCTTGTGCGCGATTACCATGATTTAGTTAATCTGAGAACAAGATTCGTTTTATGTCCAATTTCCCCGAAGATAGCCATACAGAGGTATTTTTAGACGTGGCGATTGAAGTTGCAAGGATCTGCGCGACTGAAGTCATCAAATTGATGGTGGAGATTAACGTCTGTTTCTTTCCTTAAATAAACAAGGTATTGCAGATAATTGGAGCGGGCACTGTACTTAATCACGTACCATTCCCGATGCTGACTGCGTCGAAGTCGGAGAGATATTTACCTGAAACCCCCATGTCTTATAAATACAAAAGTGGACTCGCTCATAAACCACTGCGCAACTATCGTCCATCCGTCACATCTTAAAATACCTCTGTATATTATGGAGCTTCCTGATGGAGCTCTGCATTCAACTAATCCACAATTGTTTTGTGTCTGTCTCTTGAAATGTTTAACTGCATCGTAGTATGGTGCTGCTATGGCTGGATCCTATGTAGGTACTACGGTTAAAGCGACCAGGCGTATTGACTTTGGCTGCCAGAGAACTGCTCTCACTTAGAAAAACGAAATACTAGTAACTTGGCGTACAGTAAGTAATACGATGCAAATGGTGTACTCGGTAGCTGCGTGTGCCTTATATGAAAGCTTAGGCAATTAAGTATTATACGCAACTGTAATTTCACGCGCATATAATATACAAATAACCTTAATGATGATGATATATATATTAAATATGTACCTACGTAAATTTTCTATTGTACTATTTTTCAAAGCCCAAAATCAGGCTAATATTCTCTATCTTCTGCAATTCCCATAACGGAAACAAAAGGAAGTGGGAGAACAAAGTAGATTAGCCGCTACACCTTTTTTTATTATATAACTTGTGCAATTATAGGTAATATAACTGCCATTTTCCAAAGTGTTATCAATCTGAATCTGGGATAGTTTCTAAAAAGGTGTTCTACTCAGGTGGTAAAGGCGGAAGTTCAAATATTTCATCAGCAATGCCCTGTCACTGAAAGATGCCTCACTGTCATTTCGGTATTATTCTATGGCAATTACCAACTTCTCTTCTCCCAGCAATGATCAGCAATCCCTTTAGTCCTCTCAGTGGCCAAACTATGGCATTGCATGGCATCTCTCGCGCCTTTCAATCAATGAATCTGGCTTCATTATGACATAATGGCAACTATGGCATCTTTCAGTGAGTGTAGTTCATACTCTTCCTTGACGTAAGGGTGTAAACATAACTACGGTTGCGCATAGTTTCCGATACGCCTGGTCGCTTTAGCAGGTAGTAAAGGTCTTGCCCAGGGCCGTATTGGAGGGGGAAAGCGACTTGTTTTCTGGGCACCAGCTTCTTTATTCGTGGTTGAATCTTGGTTAGCGCAAATATTAATGGTGATTCTGGATCTGTCAAGGGACATTTCCAAAAGACTTTCTTTTAATTTTACGGAAGGTGATAGAAATTGGCGACTGTGGTGCAAAACGGATTTGTAATCCATTCTTATGCATTATTGTCTTTCTCAGTTTCTGGAAAGTATTTTAAAAACCATAACCTGAGATTTTGCAAGTGAAATTTGGTTATTTTGAAAGGTCCGTCAACAATACTAATTTTATTTTATTCACCGAGTTCCAACACAGTGGAAAAAACTAAAATATTCCCTTTATTAACGCAATAATCCAAAACAAAACGTTCTTATAAAACCCTCTTACCTTCTCGCGAGCTTTAAAAATATTTCTGTAAACACCTTGTAGTTGAAGATTGAGCTCATTAAATTTGTTGAGTATATCCGTCAAATAAGCTAATTGGCAAATCCACTCTTCATCTTCAAAGTGCTTCACCAGATCGGATTTCAATTCTGTAAGAAAACATTTTGCCTCGTTTTTCAGTTCAAAAAGCCGAGTCAATATACATCCTCGCGATAACCAGCTCACCTCGGTGAGCAAAAATAACTGAGTGTGTGCAGCTTCCATCTCTTTACCCATTTTATTAAAAAAAATATGGCAGTTCACTTTATCAAAGTAACTACTTTTATAGCAATGGTCAATGTTTCGTGTAAGTCAAGAGTTACGGCTTTCACTACCAAGTTATCTCTGTGTATAATGCAATGTTGCCAAATTATTTTGGGGTTAATTTCGTGAATACGAGCAATTACACTGTTTTTTATGTCAATGGAGCAGTATCACCGAAACGGTGGACAAATTTACACGCCAGCCTGTAAAAAATTTAATTTTAATCCATTAAAATTATCCAGAATTTTAAAAATATCCCATCCCGCTTTTTTCTGTAATTGTTTACATCCTAGACTTTCGTCAGCAGAAGCACGTTTTAAGGGCAAAATACCGAACAACTATAAACAGCTAAGCTACATCAGACATATCCATCGATCTGAAATGCAAATCTTTTGTTCATTTTAAGTATGCGAATGCGTGTGTGTATGTATGTACGCATGTGTACATGAATGCGTCTATGCATGTATGTAATGTATGTGACGTATGCATCCATGTATTTATGAGTGTGTACAGTCGTCATTGAGAGAAGTTTCATTGTGTGTCGTCAGAGACAGTATTTGACACTTAATCGTCGCGTGGGAGTCAATCTTAAAAACAAGCAGTTTCTATGTTTTACTGAGTATATCGTCGAAGCGAGCTGTTTGTGAGAAAGTGTAGTGAGTGACAGTGAAATTTGTGTGTCAAGGTTACTATTGGAAAAAACAGCTGTGAGTTTCAAGGTCAGGAGGAGTTGTAATTTGTGGTAACGATAAAAAAGGCAACAGTACACATTTTACGTATATGCATTATTGTTAGCAGCATAACGCTTTTTTGGTAACATTGATCCACTATTTTGTTACAAATTGATTTTGATAATGGATCCTTGTGATGGGTTATTCCCCAGTGGGAGTTTTTGGAGGTCACTAACAATGTAAACTCCGAGTAAAAGTTAATAAAAGCAGCAAGAAAACTTAGTAGCTGTAGCAGAAGAGTCTAATGTTTTTACACGCGGTTCAATCCAAAGAAACCTGTGTCCCTTAAACACTATTTTCACTGTGTGAAGCCCTCGTCGAAATAAATGTGTAAACGAGCTGTTAAGCGGATGTGGAAGATAGATTTACGGCAATAGGTAGAACTAATTTCAACCCTAGGAGCGAGTGATACACCTGATGTATACACTAAGTGGATGAAAATTAGAAAGTAGCACTTTGGTGTACATATTTGGTCATCAACAACCAAGAGCTTTCTCACAGGAAACAAGAACGCAAAGTGGAAATTCCTGCCCGCTTTCCCTTTCAATAGAAGGCTTTAGTCCTTTGAAGTTATTGGACTCTGTCACAAATAATTGAAAGGGCGGGAAGCACACACGCGCGTGAGCCAATGTGAGTGGGTGTAGGTCTTTGCGTGGGCTTTTGAGGGTGAACGCTCTTCAGATAACATGAATATTAAGTGCCTGAGTAAAATATAATTATCATATGAATAACGATAATAATAACAATAATAATAGTAATAATGATAATGATAATAATAATAATGATGATAATAATAATAATGATGATAATAATGATAATAATAACGATAATAATAGAAAAAAAACAATACTAATAACAACAACGACAACAATCAGAAGAAGAAGGAGAGGAGGAGGAAGAAGAAGGAGGAGAAGGTATAACTGTAACAATTCCACAGACAGTTTTCAGGGTCAACTTTATTACCAATAGAGTTACGCATTCTGTTGCTTTCTCGTCAGAGGTCTACAATTGGTAGATTGACAATTTAAATTCATTTTATAACACTTTTTTCTTGTCCCTAAGAGAACGAAAGAGCAATTCGCAATAATACTGTGACGCCGGGCGCACAACGAACGGTCGAGACTAAGCTACTCCACACCACATACCAGGGCGGCGGCGAGCAAACATCGGCGCTCAAGGTCAAGCTTACCCACACCATTCACGCGAGCAATCATGTGACTAACAACACTGACGCTGTAACTAAAAAGGTTTCCAGAGCATTTTGACGTTTCTATTTTTCAAAATCCTTTTAACAAAAATGAGTTCCGTACACATGACACCATTGTTGTACTGCGGCCAAACTCAAGTTTTCAACAGTTTTGATGTTTAGTTAAGGTAATGCATCTGTGAAATTTGGAAAATACATATTATATACTAAATTTATTCAAATTCATTATTCAAATATTAATTCTTTATTGCGTAAATTGATTGTTATACTAAAAATTCCCTTTGTGATTCATCTTCAAAAAACTTTCACATAAAAACTCGGGCCTTACAGTAAACTAGTTAACAAAAAGATCTATCACATCATACAGTTTTGTATTAGCCTTTAATTATTATAGAAAAAGTATTATTTCTTGTGCTCAAAATTCTTGATTCTTCCAAAATAGATAATTGGAACATTGTTTAAAAAAGAGGTGCATGGTTGTTTTTATTTAATATACCTACGTAACTTAGAAAGGCAGAGAAACATTCTGAACCAAACTAGTTAGAAATTTCATCTTTAGAACTACTTTGAATATGGAAAAACGCTGAAAAAATGACGAGAAAATTTTAAATTATGGGTATACCTGTTAAGAAGACTGTCAAGTTATAGCTTCAGTTAACTGGTATTTTAAATGCGCCAAATGGAGAAATCGGTATGTTTCTTAAATTTTTATTTAATTATGAAGAAATACATTTTAAAAATTTTTCATAATCTTAGTTCAAATTTCACGGATGCATTACCTTAACTCCGCATTGGATCATAGATTTACTTTAGATCAGTGGTAGTTGGGTTTTCACGTTTTATGCTCTGCAATTCCTATCCCGCCCAGTTATCACAAGTATTTGGTAATAGGTCAAAGACAAGGTTAAATAAACAAGTCATAAATAATTTCATATCACAGATATACTTAAAATGTAATAAAACCAATGATATTCAAGTACAGGTAAACAATTATATTCATAATTAGCAGATGGTTTCATACAACATTCTCTTATAAGGGAAATAATATACTGTTTCTCAAGCAGAGCAAAGGAAGAGCAAAGTAAAAAAAGCCTCAAGGATCAGCGTTGTCAATTGTTGGCTTTTGTTAATAATAATTGGTAAGGAGCCGCGGTAGGAACCAGGAAGAGAGCGAGGGAGGGAACAGGTTTACAGTAAAGGTAGCAAAAGCCGGAAGTATGTTCCCTCTGGTTCCTGTCACTCCCAAGTTAGTGATCTATAGGAAGGATAAGGTTTTCTCCTGGAGGAGTTCACCGTTAGGTAATTAAAATACATACTGAAAATTCGTGTTTATAATACTAGGACAAATCTAATTTAATACGAAGGCCATTAGCTGAGCATGCTGTAAATCTAAAAGGAACCATTTTAAAGAGACAGTCATTAAAAGAAGTTGTACAATTTAACAACTCAGCAGCTATTTTTTTCCATGTTTTTCCTTTATCAATTCGATTAATAGCATCCAACTCTATCAATTGAAACCACGATCTTCTTTCGTTCTGATGTAATTTTAAACTTCTACACTAAATTACACTCCCAAACACTTTGATAAGACAAAACTATCCGGTTGAAACACTCTATAAGCTTAATGACACGTGCAGTTTGAAAACACTAGAAAAACTAAGGAGATTGAGGGAGATGTAGTGACGGGAAGGGATCAAGGTCAACGCTTTCTTCCGGCGCTATTTATAACTGGGGAGACATACGGCATCAGTACCTTGTGGCACACTACTAAATGTTCCTTAAACTTTACAGATAGTAATTTACAGTACGGTATAGTACGTGTTACCATAATTTACTGTACAATTTATGCAGGAACCACATATCGATTCAAATTACAACACGAATATTCGGCTTACATACTTAGAGTTACGTTCTTGCTATGATAGTTTACTATCTGATGTGAGGGCCGGATAAATGAGGTTTCATAGTACATTATATAGGTACTAAAATTATACATTTATTATACTTAAGTGTGAGTAACTCTCCTTTTGTGCAGCACCCTTTGTTCTGTTTTCCCACATCTTTCGCTTGTTATGCAAATTAAAATATGTTGTGCTCTATACACCGATTTGTGTTTTCGCTTTAGGTATAGGTATTTGGATTTCTTTTATTCGTAAAAACTTCACAAAGGTTATTACCAGGGTTAGGATTTTTAGGTGCGCACCTGTTTACTTAGGGTAAATTTCTTTGGAAAGATACCACAGTGTGAAATTTTGTTTCTAGTTGCCAAAAGAGGCATTTTTTCATGCACCTTTTTGGGTACCTTTATCCCTTTTCCCCCCCAACTATGCCCATAATTCCCTTTTCCCCTTTTTGCTTCTAAGTTTCCTTTCATTTTACTCTATATGATTTTAATCAATATAAAATATTTAACCTATAATTAACATATCAGCTTGCTGTGAACACACGAAGAGTAAGCCTAAATCTTTCAGTAAACGCTGCGCGGGAGTTGCAAACACACTTACAAAAATGTAAACTAATTGTGTACGACAAATCCTCTTTCTCTTGCTTTACCGCTATAAAGCAGCCCGCAATAATGCAACTGACAATGGCTCATTGTCATTGTATATCATTCTATGTGTTTAATTTCACCAGAATCAGTAGCCTACTGTTCGTGAATGTGACGTCATCTAGTCACGTGGATTCCAAGGTCACGCAGAGACAGCAGTAACCGTATACGCGTAGTTCCAAGAATTGACTCTGGGTTCTGTTCGAAGCTACTAGAAATCTCTGAGACTGCAGTTCCAGCATGAATGAGAACATTCTGGTAATTGTCGCAGTGTTATATAAGATTGTGGACAGCAAGTAAGTGAGTTGTGTAACAGTCACATTGAGTTAGAAAGTGAACTGGTGTTAGTCCTTTGTTACATTACTAAACGAGTGTATTACTAGATTTTACAATGCCAAAGGTGTCCAGTGCTCGACTTATTGTCCTGGCTCAGGAATTCAAACAAGATTGCATAGACACATGGAATTGTTATTGGAATTACTATTTGCGATTCAGGAATTTCGTTTGATGAAAAACACCAGCGAGATCGCATGAAACAGCACATTCCCAGCTATAAGCATCAAACGAACAAGACTCTTCAGGCAAACAAATCGTGGCAGCTTCTGTTACGAAATGCGTTTCAACAGAGTTGTTCAAAAGGCCAAAATGTTCAGGAAATCAACATTGAGTTGTGCGAAGCTCTTACACAAGCAGGAATTCCCCTCAATAAGGTGAACCACCCAGCCTTCAAGGGATTTCTTGAAAAATACACAAAGATGTCAATGCCGAATGAGAGTACTTTAGGAAAAAACAACAAGGAGCCTGTTGAAGCCGAATTTGTGAACGCCATAATTACGGACATAATACTGCATCACATGGCGGAATTGAATAATCAGAAAATGTTAAAATCGTTACATGTATAAAAGCTACACAATCTGGGAGATTAGTTGTGACTAAAATTGTCAAAAGGCACGAAAAAGGCACAGACAAGTCATTAGGAGCCAGCTTCAGGTAATCCAGCGTAAGACCAGTTTTCCTGGAAATCGCTCAGCGCGGGTGTTGGAGGGGTTTTTGAGTGGAAGTGAGAGGTGACTTCTCACCGGGAGCGCACGGAGCAGTACAGTCGCCCTCCAGAACCCGACGGGGCAGTACAGTGGCCCTCCAGAATCCGACGGGGCAGAACACGTGCCGCCCATACCGCCGAGCGAGCATCTCAGCTACGGGACTTGTATTCCGGATCCTCAAGTGTGAGGACACATTATAGTTAATATTAACAATCTTCTGTCTTAGTAAAGACACGGTAACGACTCAACTAATTTAATAACGATCGGCAAATCTCACGCTTTATTATTTTGGTGAGAATAAAAGTGTTTCAACGAAGTTCTGGTTTTATTCGCAAACACTCACGCATACCCTGATGTTAAGATCACATGCCAGAGCAGCCGGAGCAGAAGACATCCAGAAAGCAGCAGTCGGAGTAGGAGAGTGGAAAGGGGGACGGACGATTCCGACATCATATGGCGCAACAACGTGTGGCCGAACAGCAGTAGAACCAGACGACAGTGGAGCCGAACAGCAGTAGAACGGGACGACAGTGGAGCTGAACAGCAAAACAGCACGAGAACACCAGAGGGAACCAGGACCACGAGGACAAGAGGATCCGCATCAAAGCAGCAGTAGCAGGTAGCAGATAAAAAGGTATTGAGTGAAAAAAAAAACACTTTTATTTTTATGTTCTGGTAGTAGATGTATTTGAGAAGTGGGAAGATGATAGAACAGGCTGATGTAACTATGGATGTTCACGAGGGTGATGTAAATAATAGTATAGAGAATGTAGAAAATGTAGAGGATAGGAATGGGCGAAATCAGGCAAACAGTTAGGGAAGAGTAATGTGAGCAAAGAATGTGCAACTCAAAGTTTTACTATGGACAAGAATATGTATGAGTCACTTGTGGCGGTGATACACAGTTTAGGAAATCAGATAGAAGCTAGTAGAGAAGAAATGAAAACTAGTTATCAGATTTTAACAGAAAAGTTAGAAAATAACCATAAAGGGTTAATGGAAGAAATGAAAACTAGTTATCAGGTTGTAGGTGAAAAGATAGAAAATATTAACAAAGGGTTAACAAAAAAGATAGAAAATAGTAACGAAGGGTTCACAGAAAAGATGGAAAATAGTAACACAGGGTTAACAGAAGAGATAGAAAATAGTAACAAAGGGTTAACAGAAACGATAGAAAATAGCAACGAAGGGTTAACAGGAAAGTTAGTAAACGAGATAGAGAAAATAGAAAATAGTCAAAAAGAGTTAAGGGGGGAGATGAAAGCTAGTAGGGAAGAGATAGTAAAGTTAGAAAATAATCAGGAGTTAAGGGAAGAGATGAAAGCTAGTAGTAAGAGTATTATGGAAAACCATGAAAAAGTTTTAGAAAGTTTTAAGGACGAAGTTAGGAGTGAAACTGATAACGTGAGATTGGAGGATAGGGAAAATCACGAGAAGGTTAAGGAGAAAATAGAAATGGTTAAACAAGAAAGTAGTATAGGAATGGGAGAAGAGATAAAGATTGTAAAACAAGAGATTAGTACAGGAATAGGAGAAGAGGTTAGGAGTGTAGATAAAAGTCCTACAATATTTTTCGGGCAGGGGGCACCGTTAGGAAATATTAGAAGTGATGACACCCGAGAAAGATATCAAGGTCCCGTACCGAGAAATGGTAACCATTACGAGCGTAGGAGAAGTCATTTCGACCTTAATCATAGGGGTCAAGTTGAAACTTTTCATAGAGGACGGAACGCCCAATTTAATTTTGTACAGGCAACTAGATTTTCCAGAGATAGAGGGGGATAATTCCATAGAAATAGGTGTTGTTCTGGAAATAGCTACCATGAGTATACGGACATGATTAGGTTTATGACAAGAAAACATATGTAAATTATAATAATAGCTATTATAATACGCCTACTCATAATAATAGCATTTATAAGGTAATTATAATAACTGTACTGAATAGTAATTATGAAAAGAGGGTATAATTGTGAACAAGTATTAAGTGTGAACTTTTGTATTTATTGGCATCAAACTACGTGAAGAGTACAGGAAAGAGAAGGGAAAAGGTAGAGTTTCAGGCGCTGTTAAATGTTGAGATTTGCGAAAGAATTATTAATTTGTTATTTTCAGTTGTACCTAGGCTAGTTACGGATCTTCTAATCGGGCATGATAGTCTATATGCATGGAACGCTATTGTGAACTTCGAACATAGATTTTTGAAAATTGTTACGCAAAAAGACACCATTGTCGTGCCAATTTTAGAGGACGGTAATTTGGGTATAATTGCAAGGGATCAGGTAGATGAAGAAATTCAGGAGAAAACGTTTGTCGTGGAAGTAATAAATATTGGAGCAATGGAATTAGCAGAAGTTAAATTAGAAGAATATAATGAAATTGATAAAGAAAACGTCGCGTATAGAGGATACAATGATCTACGTAATAATGTTAAAAAAATGAGTCAGTATAAAGATCCCAGATTAAACTCGAAGGAGAAGAAAATAAAGATGCATGATGGGGTGAATGACTGTATCGAGGTAGAAAATGTATTAAGAGAACAAGTGAACCAAGCAAACAGATTGAGCGATACGCACTTAGGGGAGAAATCATAGGTTATAATTATTGTATAAAGGTTCGGCAATAATTACAGCAAAATTTGGGGAACATATCTTCGAACTAACAGATAAGAAAACTAACAAATCTATTGGCCGATGGCATAAACAGCTTCTGACCCTATCGGGAACCGTTAAATATTCCTGAGAGTACGTAAACGGTGTGAATTTTCTGAGATTGGTTAGAGCATGAATGCACAAACCGGATAGTATTTAAGAAAAAAAATTGTAAATAGATGTAAGAAAAACAACCAAGTGAAAGCAAAAAGTGAATTGAAAGTGAAAAGAACGTTTCTATATTAAAACAATCTAAACAAGCAAAGACTTTTGCAAAATTTTATATAAAAGTGGAAGATAAGATAAAGGAAATATGTAAATAATAGTCGATAAGATAATAACAATTGTAATATTGAATAAGGGTATAATTATGTATTTATTGAGTGTGAACTTTGTACAAATGTTTTAATTGAATTTATGTGAAGGGTGATTTATATATATGTATGACAAATGTTTACAGGACAAACATAACCATGTTAAAATTATAAAATGAATTGATGTGAACCAGTTGTGAAAGAAAAGAAAAAGAAATTGTATGTAATCAGCTCAAGGTTTGCCGATCGATCGCAGAATATTTTTGAAGGAAATTGTTTTCGGGCAAGACATAAACATCGCCATAATATTGTATAATATGACAATGTCTATGGAGGGCATTTGAAGCCGAAATTGTGAACGCCATAATTACTGACATAATACTGCATCACATGGCGGAATTAAATAATCAGAAAATGTTAAAATCGTTACATGTATAAAAGCTACACAATCTGGGAGAGTAGTTGTGACTAAAATTGTCAAAAGGCACGAAAAGGTACAGACAAGTCATTAGGGGCGAGCTTCAGGTAATCCAGCGAGACCTGGTAAGAGCAGTTTTCCTGGAAATCGCTCAGCGCAGGTGTTGAGCAGGTAAACAAGGGATGGCCGCGGAGACTTCCTCGAAACCCGTCGTAGGGACATTAAGAGCTGAAGAGCGTTGAGAGCGTCATGACGCGGAGTTTTCGCGCCATGAATTTGGAGGGGTTTTTGAGGGGAAGTGAGAAGTGACTTCTGACCGGGAGCGCACGGAGCAGTACAGTCGCCCTCCAGAACCCGACGGGGCAGTACTGTGGCCCTCCAGAATCCGACGGGGCAGAACACGTGCCGCCCATACCGCCGAGCGAGCATCTCAGCTACGGGACTTGTATTCTGGATCCTCAAGTGTGAGGACACATTATAGTTAATATTAACAATCTTCTGTCTTAGTAAAGACACGGTAACGACTCAATTAATTTAATAACGATCGGCAAATCTCACGCTTTATTATTTTGGTGAGAATAAAAGTGTTTCAACGAAGCTCTGGTTTTATTCGCAAACACTCACGCATACCCTGATGTTAAGATCACATGCCAGAGCAGAAGACATCCAGAAAGCAGCAGTCGGAGTAGGAGAGTGGAAAGGGGGACGGACGATTCGACATCACTGTTTACCAGGAAACTATATAAAGACTCGATCAGATAGTGTGATTGCGATGTGGGAATCATTGGGGATGAAACCATAAGCTCAATAGAACGATATGTTTTGAACGTTTTAGTTTTTCCCTTAGCAGGGGAGAAAGTTAGCCCATGTTAAAAATGTATGAGCTGCAGAAAGCCAATGCAACTACAGTAATGCAATCAATTATGGACTTTTGCCAAAAACGCTGGCCTGCTTGTATCGAGTTTGAAAAACTTCTTCTTGTGGTTACGGACCAGGCTCCATGCCTGGTTTCAGCTGTTAACCAATTGAATCCTTTATTTCCTAAGTTGAAGCATATAGCATGATTGGTTTGCCCTTCACAGGGCTTGTGAATCCATAAGGAACGAATACGACATCGCAAATCAGTTTATCTCTGCCTTGAAGAACATTCTGCTGAAAGCTCTGAATCGTGTTGTGTTCTACCAGTTTTCCATTGGCCTGCCCCTTCCAAATGTCCCGATTATTACTCGCTGGGGATCATGGATCGAGTATGCTGCTATGTTGTATGAGAATTGTGACAAAATTAAAGAGTTTGTGCTTTCTTTGAATCCATCCGACGCAGGTGCAATTTCGAAAGCACAGCAGCCTTTGTTACCGGAGAAAATACATAATTTGCAGGCAGAACTATATGGTGTCCATAGTTACAAGTACCTGACTGCAGCTATTAAACTATTAGAAGAATAAGGTTTGGAAAAGGAGAAACAGTGGAATATTTTTACTTCAGTGAGGGAGTAGTAAGATGGCTTTGCCAAAGCCAAACTTGAGTTTAGTCTTCAGAAGAATCCAGACATTGTGTATTTCGCCACATCTGTAGAATTGCCATTCCGAGTGAATACAAGATTTGCCCCACTGGTTTCAGTGGATGTCGAAAGAAGCTTTAGCATCTACAAAGACATTTTATCTCCTAATAGAAACAGACTTACTGTTTAAAATGTAAAGATGCTTAATGTCTTGAAGTATAACAGCTTTATGTGTTTTCCTTCTTCTGATGATAGATAATTTGATGTACTTGTTTGTAATTCAATAAATTAGAATAGAGGAAAGAGAAACTGTTGAAATATTTGAATAAACCAGCACCAATTTACCCTTTTTTACCTTATTTGAGCATCTTCTCCCTTCCTTTTTTCATCTGAAATTTGCACCTAAAAATCCTAACCCTAGTTATTACTTTGCATGCCTTAAAACAACAGCGGGAGTTGTTCTATTGTATTCCCACAGAAGGCGTATGGGTGTGGGTTTCATGTTTAACGGAATACTGATTTTTTGTGACCCTTAGCTTCAGTTTATTTTTGGCACTTAGGCGTGTTTAAACGCGAAATTAATTGAAGCCATGATCAACATTCCTTTAAATACATAAATAATGTATTTATCTACTTAAATTTAAGTGTAGAGAAATTGAACCTTAAAACCGCATGAGTGCAACAGACCATGGGGCTTCCTAAAATAAACAGGGAAATCAATTTAAGAAATATTATTACAAGAAAACACTCTAATAAAAATGTAATGTGACAAAAATTACAAAATCAGTTCGGTTAATTTTCTATCACTTTCTTGTGTTCTAAAATTTTATCAGAGATACAGTTTCCTTCTCGTCGTTAACACAGTCTACAGTCTTTCGTGATATCAAAACTCACAACTTTTACTTCCCATAGCCTTCCCTCAGTCCTTCCAGTGTCTTTCTTCGCTTTCTCTGCCTGTCTATGTCATCACTCGACGCTTTTGAAATATTCTTTAAGACGCACAGGCACAACTGACCAACTCGTTACTGTAACTCTAACACTGCTCTAGCCTCGCCTCGTTATTCAAAGGAGTTGACGTCACACGGACCTTTCTCGAGCTCCCCAAACGCGCCGCCGTTGACGCAGCCATATCTTCTTCGAAGGCTCCGGAGAAAGCCCTCTCTGTGTAGCCACTTCATTGTTGTTAGTCACGTGTTCACTCGCGTGAGTGATGTGAAGAAGCTTGAACTTGCGCCTTTGTTTGCTCGCTGGCCTGGTATGTGGTGTGAAGTAGCTTAGCCCCATTCATCCTTTGTTGTGAGCCGAGCCCGACGTCACACTAAAATACACATAGTTAAGCATAGCCGCTGAGAAAACAGGAACATAGAAAGCAATGGTAAATCTTATTACGATGCAATAAGTATGCAATAATACTGTAATATACTATGCAAAGAAAATGCGGTAAAACCGAAAGAATGTTATAAAAGTATATAAACATAAAGCAGCAACAATCCAAAGCACAGGTTTAACTCATTTCCCTCCCCCTACCCTAATGTCACACCTCAGCTGTCTCGTGCAAGCAGAAATTCAGTTACCCTCTTCGGCTCCCCTGCCTGCCACTAGCGCCCAACATGACCTTCTATTCCAGGCAGTTGTGGATGCAGGTAAATATCTTCCCCTCGATTCTTTTGTACATCTATGATATGCTCAGATATTATGTACTCACGATCCTCGTAAATGGGACAGATTCTCATAATCAGAAACTTTATAGTACCAAGTTTATGCTACGCGAAACTGTCTCAGATTGTTCCCCCTATTTTGATTTATTGCTCCGTACTCCACTCAAATGTAGCTCAATTGTACCACCAGGTGATCGCCGCGTAACATATTGCGATACAGACTTTTAGCATAGTTCAATTTGGAGAAGCTCTGTTGGCAAACATATACAGAGCTATACTCACTCTTATACACACATTTCTTGCAAATGCTTATTTCTCTACATACATTTTAATTGACATAAGCATTTTCAGAAATTACCTTATTGCGAATTTTCTTGTAGGTGCAAGGGGAATGTGGCAACACGGTAGGTTTTAAGCGATAGTGAAATGTTTTAAGAGCTGATCGTTATGCGATGCCTTTGAAATTCCGTTCTCTTTGCAAGACCAAGAAATGAAAAACGAAAATGTTTCTATTTGAAAAAAAAAGTATATTGGCAAATTCTAAATATTTTATTTCGTAAATGGCTGACTCAAAAGAAAAAAGAATTATTTGACATAAATTGTGTGTTTTAAAGATATCCACATTTTTATTTAGTATGCTTTTGTCTGTTTCTTACTGTTTACTATTTATGCAAAAATCATCTAGAATGAAGAGCCTTTACGAGGTCAGTCCCAGAAAGTTCAAGGTTTGACTTAGAAGCTTCCACGGAATCGCCTGCTTACTGACTTTCTGTACATTCGACTGAGGAGTGGAGTGAGGCATTGCCACTCACTGCGTGTTGTTCTCTAAGGAGATAAGGTTGCACAACCCTGCTATAAACTTACTGTTTCTTGCTCTGGAAACACTCAGAAATACTTCTATTCTACAAGCTGCGGTGCTTAAAAGGAAACTGGAGTATGTTCAAAGTAGGCTTCCCTCAACACACCATTACTGTGTATAAGTATTCACAGCTGGCCTTTCCAGTGATTTGACGGGTTCTATAATTACTTCCGCATTAAAAAAGAGTACACAACACCTGTGGAATAAATACACTAAGTGTACGTTATCCCTTTTGCAAATGAGCATGCAAATGCTGCCTGCATCAACAGCATTGCAGCGAAAGAAGTCCAGCTAGGCGCAGCTCCGCATTCATTAGTTACCATTTTAGTGTGCGTGCCAATCAATAATGAATCAAGCACTGTGTTTTACGTTTTCCAATATGTGCACACTTTATCAAGAATAATGGAGCGTGATGTGTTTTCCGGTACATGAACACCCTTTATTCAGTTTTATAATCGTAATTCACAAAGAAAGGGGTACGTATTCCCCTCCCCCCTAAAAAAATTAAAAATAGTATCTCAAATGTATACGGCATCGACTGAATGCTTCAAATGACGGTCTCTGTGGTACACTCACTAAGAAATTTCGCTCCGGCGTTTCGTTACATGCTTGAGTAGCCATTATAAGGGTGTGCACGCGCACGCTGTGGAAATGTGTGTGTGTGTGTGTGTGTGTGTGTGTGTGTGTGTGTGTGTGTGTGTGTGTGTGTGTGTGTGTGTGTGTGTGTGTGTGTGTGTGTGTGTGTGTGTAATGAAGAAAAATTGACCTAACTATCCAGAAAATTCACCAAAAGAGAAAACAAATCAAGCAACAATATAACCACTGTGGAGTTTGGACAATTCGAATGTTTATAATTCAAAGATTTTTCTTGGTACCTTGAATTTAGTTTTAAAGCAATGTGAAAATCACTTGTAATTCAAATTTCAATTTCCTTAATTAGAAGCTTTTGTTCAGAAATGTTACTCGAAAATTAATCTAAACGAGGAAATTTAATATGATAACTTCGTCCATGTGTTTCTGCAAAGTATATCAGCGCTCCGGGATTTTTATTTTGTCGGAATGCAATTGGAATGCAATTTGGAGGGGGGGGGGGGTGGAACAGCTTTCCTAGCTGCCGGTCTCGAGTTTTAACATCTGCTCCCACATTCCCTTGTTTAGAACACGTGCGTCTACTTGTCGCTTGAGCTTCCTACTATTCAGTGTGTTGCAAATCAATACCAGTATGTCTCTTAGCAAGCCGCGTGTCCATTGCAAGACTTAAACTCAGGACTGGGCAACTGGTGCTCAGAGATTGCTTACGACCTTGACTGATAACTCAGGCCTGCTTTAACTTTTGCGGAAGAAGTCGCGGTCATTCGAGAAGTTGAAAAGGGTTTGAAGAAAAAATCTGAAATCACAAAAGAATACCATGTACCGCCGAACACTTGGTCAACTTTTCTGAAGAAACAGGAGAAAATTTTAAGAAGTGCCTCGAGTGAAAATGGAGTCGAGAAAGAGCGAGACACCGGAAAATCCTGATGGATATATGTACCCGTATTGCTAAAACGTCAATTTTAGGCCGTTCTTTTGTAATTCGAGTTTTTAGATATTTCGAATCTTTACTTATCCTTTCAGCTTCGAATTATCCAAGTTCCACTGTAATTGTCTGAAAAATCCGATATAAATTAGCTATGATGAAAGAGGAGAGCTGTTACATTATGCAAAACTATTTTATTTATACCAGCCACAGAAGTGGTCCAGTTATTACTAGACCTCGGATTGTTAGACTGTTAAAATGTACATTTAGGCACCTAAATGGTTTTAAAACTTTAAAATAGATCCTAAAAATGCACTTTTAGGTTCTTTAAAGTTTGTAGAATTTGGAAAGACTAACGAATAACACCAGAGTTCGCATATATGTTAAATTAAATAGCAAAAATTAACAATAGGGATAGAATAGTTTTAATTACTACAACTAGTAAGTGTTTATTGTCCGTAAAAGAATATTGGCGAAATATGCATTAATTCCTTTTTCTCCGTAAGAGAAATCCCAAATAAAATTACAGACCAATGAGGTTATAAATTTATAACAGAGCAATACAATGAAAAAAAAAAAAAAGACATTTGCCATGCAAATAAAATGTTCTGTTTCTTATTTCAGCTTTTGATATTTTTTTAAATCTCAATAATTAGCGCTTACAGAATTTTGTAACCTATTTATAATTGGCATTACAATATGTTACTATTAATTTTTCCAAATTTTCCGGTGTTAAAGTGCATCTTTTGTCTGATAGAAACATTGTATAAGCTGAGAAGTACCGTTGCACAGAAACTGAAGTAATTGAGGCATATTTAAATTTTGCTAAATTTCACATGTTAATTTGTGTTGACAATAATATGCTATTGGAATGGAGAAAGCAATTCTAGTTTATTCATCTTCAGCTTTATCTCAGATAGATGCAAATAATTTGTAATATTTTAAGGAACTTTGATTATTCTCTGTTATCCTGGTTAGTATCTCATGTTATCAGTTCATAACATATGCCGTGGTTGAGGTTAACGTACAGGTATTCCACCCATTTGGGTCTGAATAATTATTTGCGTCACTCACAAAAATTGTTTAAAAGATTGGTAAGCACTGTGCATTCCTTACGATATGTTATAGAAAAGGGCAGCTTTTCCTGCTAAGACCACTTGGGCAGGTGTGGCGTGAAGCTATATATAAAGCCAATTCACTTGGAAGATTGGAAAACATGTCTCATTTCCCTGGGGAGTTTCCTTTTCTTGAAACTGAACGAGGTTTCCTTTTGTAATAAACTGGCCGCAATTTTAGGGAAAGCTATCACGATAGAATGACAAAGTCAATATTTTTGGCGTGGTGATTTGATGACATTCTTAAGAACGTTCATAGAAAAAAAAAAAAAAAAAAAAAAAAAAAAAAACCTGACAGCGACCACACCATAAATTACATTAAACAACATTTTTGTCATAAAACATATTTAGAAAATTCTTTGCACTCATAATGAGACAGTACAGTTTTATTATTTGAATGAAAGTTTCTGTGCGGCACCATACTCATCAAGGTAAAGAGCAGGAAGAAATTTAAAAATATCTTGATTAAGTGGTTTCTCGATAAGTCTTTTCATATATGTAAGATCTTTGGTTTCAAATTTCCTGATAATGCACTGCGCAGTATTGAGTGTATGGTATACGAAGGAGGGGTACACCTCGCGCATTGCGACTGCCAACCCCAAGAAGAAGGGATATCATGAAGTGAACACAGAAGATTTCAGGTAGCAGAGGCGCGCGGAAGTCTCTAAAAGTTCCTAAGTCTAAGAACCGTCCCACTACTTGCCTTGAGAGGGCAATTAACGACCAGTCCAACTAGGCAGCCCTCTCTATTTATAGGTATATATTAAGATTACTTCCACTTTGTAGCAATTGTCTACTTATTTAAGTCAAGTTTCTATTTAAGATATTCTCACCTTGGCAAGTGTGATTTTCAAGATTGTAAGTTATACACTTTGTGTTCTCGGGTTTTACGGCTAGCTATATAGTGCTTATAAAATGGTAACGGTCTAGAGAACTGTGTGCGAGAGTTATAATGTAATATTTTACATACAGAGGCTTTTATTTTGATGCAATTATTCGGTTGTGTTCACACTACTGTTCCAGAAGAGGGTCACTGTGCTCTGTCCCACCCCACATTATACATTCACGGTAATTCGTATGACCCAAACAGGATTTGCGCCTGTGTCCTCGATGTTAAAGTCAGCGTAATAACCTGCTGTGACACCCAGGTAGCTGGCCACTTAATAAGATGATATACTGCTTGCTAATCGATTCAGATCCTGTTATACTGGCGTGCTGCACCCTGGCATTCTTTACCGAAGCAAAGCGGGTTGTTTTGCCTTTATCAAGCGAGGAAGGAGCGGGTCTATGACAAGATACGCATCCCTCCCCCACCCCTGTTTCTATGACAACCAAGAGTCCCTACGCACTTCACTTTCTCTATAATAACCAGAAGCCTCTAACCTTCCGTCTCGCCAACTCATTCAACGGGAGCATCGTTTCCGTCCCACACTGGCGCCAGCGTCGCGGCGTCGCGTCGCGTCGCGTCGTGGCCAGGAAAGGGAAACCCAGCTACACAGAACACAGCTACCGTCAGCATTTACGCAATTTTATGGCTCCTTGAGGAGAAACCGAGATCTTGCACTTGCCATTTGTCCACGGTTCATATAGCAATGAGTGGAAACCTCTTCTACTTACGACTTGCATTAGAAATGACCATCAGATCATTAAGTCGACTATTTCAGAAGTAACATAGGTATGAAATTAACACTTTGCACACTTAAGGGTGTTTCTGTTGTAAACTACTACGCAAAGTTCAAGTACAATCTGTTTTATAGTTTTGAGGGAATGAACTATTCAATTTATTAACAATGTGAAAATACCACAGTATTCGTCATATTCCATGCGCATCAAAGGCCAAAACATTTAAATACTTTTATTATGTTATAAACTCTGCCCAAAAAACACAAACTCTGGCAGGAAAAAAAATATCTACTTTTAAATTATTTTGTTTCATATTATTTGTTTGTTTGTTTGTTTGTTTGTTTGTTTGTCCGTCCACCCACCCACCCACCCACCCACACACTCACTCACTCACTCACTCACTCACTCGCTCGCTCACTCACTCACTCACTCACTCACTCACTCATTTATTTATTTATCCGTCTGTCCGTCCATCCATCCATCCCTCCAGCCCATCCATCCCATTCATCCCATCCATCCATCTCTTTGTTTATTTTTGCTTTGATGGACATTGAAAATATTTTAAAAGCTTTTTGTGTATTCAATTTTTTAAAGCTAAACGAACTTTCATACTTTTAAACCAAAGACTAAAGTCGAAGTCACATAAAGGGAGAACATGCTGGAAATATTCTAGGATGTTAGCACAAAAGTTGATGCGCCTGAGGGAGATAGTGTTTAAGAAATGTAAGGTCGAAAAAAAAATTTGATCATGAGGCGAATTGCCTGTTTGTGACACCTTCCTTCTTTGTTATCTCCTGAAATTCATAGCTTTCCTCTCCCGCCGAGATGCGCTTAACCACTCCTTTCCGCTGAAATGGGTTGTTTTGGCCCATGTTTTCTTCAGATGCTGCCGAAAATTTAAGCAGAAAAGGGGAGTATAAATTCAGCGCACATGGTATTTAAAGCCTGCGCTAAACCTTTAAAAATGATACAGCCTTGCAATTTTCCTTTCCTGCTGTTATGCCGAAGAAAGTAGGAAAATAAGCAAGACAAATTCAAGGTGCATCTAACGATTTCAGTTTACCAAGAGTTCTCACGTATTAGTGTCGTTTTCTAACCCCCCCCCCCATTTTCCCTCTCTCACCCTCGCCCCTCTCTCATCCTTGTCCCTGTCTCACTCTCCCCCTCTATCCACTGTAACAGAATCCATACAATATGCAATCTTACTGTTACAAACTTAACAAATAATCAATAGCCTTACAATCAATATCCCTCTTCATCCATTCGCGTTGACTATGTGCTGAACAAATCATTTGAAACCGCAGCCGCGAATATTTCTAGAGCTAGAACTGCTATCATACAGTATTCAAACAGAACTGAAGTTAAGGTATTGTCTGATAAAATAATTATTCAAACGTGTCCTTTTAGCACACATATACGTTAAAAACTAAACAACGCCCTTTAACTGCAGCAAAATAAATAATACATAACAATTCAATATTATTAGACCATTGCAATCTTCTAATCCCGATATTTATTATGTGAATAACATATGATGATTTTATTAACCACGTTATTTGATCCATTAAGAGGCTCCAATGGCTACACGTACTATCTTTCACAAAAGCAAATACACAACTTCAAGGAGACCTGTGCGAAGGGTCACCTAATTCTCAGGCGTACTTGCGGACCGCACGCACGCACTCAAGCTCACGCGCTTGGACCCCGAAAACCATACACAAACTCATACTCACGCGTATGCGCAATGCGGACCGCACACACACACACACACACACACACACACACACACACACACACACACACACACACACACACACACACACACACACACACACACACTCACACTCACACTCACTCACACTCACTCACACTCACACTCACACTCACACTCACTCACACTCACACTCACACTCACACTCACACTCACACTCACACTCACACTCACACTCACACTCACACTCACACTCACACTCACACTCACACTCACACTCACACTCACACTCACACTCACACTCACACTCACACTCACACTCACACTCACACTCACACTCACACTCACACTCACACTCACACTCACACTCACACTCACACTCACACTCACACTCACACTCACACTCACACTCACACACTCACACTCACACTCACACTCACATGAGTGCGCCATGCGAACCGCACACACAGACACTCATAATCACGCTAATGTGCCATGCATACATAAACTAATAGTCTCACGCATACACCATGTACACCGCACACACGCACTTATACGCAGGTGCATGCGCAATGGCCACGGCACGCATGCACTCATACTCACGCGGGTGAGCTATGCAAACCACACGCTTCTCTTCTTGCCCACGAGCATGCGCCTTGCAGACCGCACGCACACTCATGGTATGAGAATTAAATTAGTCATCTGCTGCCTCCCTTGCTGTTCGGAGAACATGGCAGCAATGTCACGCGTAGCTCACCTCGCAGATTTGAAAAGCAATATTTCAACAATCTTTCTACATTAACGGGCAAACACATCAGATTCAACTTCAGTGCATCTGCATAAACGTTGTTCTTGTGGTATTTCTATTAAGTTGTGGTCTAGAACTAAATATTATATCAGTGTTGTGCGCTAGACTTGCAGACATGAGTTTACTCACTTAGACCATCTTCATGTACCCGCTATAGCGGAGGTAAGGCGTGTTAGTCCAAATTAACAGTAGTCAGCTAACTTTAGTTCGAATCCTGTTTAACGTTCCGTTTTTATTTCCCCTTTTTGCTTTTTCTTTCTTAACGGGAACATCATTATTTTTATAACACATGCGAAATATAAAATCATACAAACTAATGGAATCTATTTCCAATAAAGCTCCTCCTTTAGGTACTTTTATTCCGCATATCGTTGTAACTTTTCCCGCCGTCTTATGAATGCTGTAGTACAACTGAATGCTTTATAAGGCAGTAATTGCAACAGCTGAAAATAAAGCAGGGAACACGCCTACCTCAATTGTCAATCATTCCTCCTGAAATTAATATTTTTCTTTAAACATTCACATTCAAAAGCGTCTCTATAAATTTCGTAGACTATTACCATATTAAAATATATAAGCGTGTAATAGTGTAAAATACAATAGTGTAAATTACAAGATTTGGATGCCAGTGAATAATGTAATTAATGAAACGTTAAACAGAACAGAATGCAATTGTAGATTACTTGAGGGTGAAGCAACTCTTGCACCCAGCAAGGTTGCCATGTCGTTTATTTCCAAGCACGACACGACGTTGCCATGTCCCCATAAACTCAATTTCCAGCAGTGTTCCTTTATCCGATTATCCATTCTTGATAAAACACTCTAGGGAATTAAACAAGTTTGTTAATTTTGTATTTCAGAAAATGAACGTGCGATAGGTGAACATCGAACCACTGGCAGCTAGTAGCTCTGAATTTCACAGTCAACGATGGAGTACTCTTGGCTACACTTCACTTGGGCATTCGCCCTGTATCATAGGATACTTAGCGTATTGTTACTAACTTTGCAATTAATTTTAGTGCACGACGGAAAGTTCGTTAGCACCTTTAGAAATGGTTTAAACATTTGCTTTTTCTCCTAGGTATTCGCTTACATTTAGTTAGAGGAATAAGAAAAGAGAACGTTTCTATAACAAGCACGAGTATCGCATAACTCAAAAACGAAAAGTCGGTTAAAAAACAAAGTTGGTATTGTAAGAAAATGTTTCTCAGGGATGCGACACGAAGATTTTGAAGAACATTGCTCCAACCTAAACTATCCTTTCCGTGGGAAATTCTTCAAACATTTTAATTTTTTTGTAAATAGCTCTAATAATTTTGCTTAAAATGTCATATTTGAGAAATTTTTACGACAAATGAAATGTACAATATATTGAATTTTCTGGCTATAGCCCATGAAGTCCTATTTACTCTGGGTGACTTTTGCATTACTGGTAAACCTTAAGAGATAGACCAAGTCTTACTATACAAAAATGTAGATTTTGCTAAAACACACAATTTATGTGCAAATAAATTTTTTGTAGAGTGAACCATTTCGGAGATATGCCTTGTTATTTGCATGAGTTTTGGAGAACATACTTCTGTCAAATGGAATATCGTTATTAACTTGTTTATATGTTAGCCGTGCAAAGAGTACGGAATTTTAAAGCTTTAAAAGATTTGACTATCGCCCAAAGCTTACTGTATTTCCATATTCCCCTTGCACCTACAAGGAAATAAGCAATAAGATAATTTCTGCAAATGTTTATCCTAACTAACACGAATATATAGGAATAAGAGTTTGTAAGAATGGCTAGCACAATAGTAGAGAAGATCATGTGAGCGCAACATACCAGATTTTTATTATTAAGGAATATTTCACAATACTAGGGTTTCCTTCATCCCAAAACGACCTTTTGCCTCCATAAGTCCCTGTCCATAGTATCTTCCTCCTTTAACCCTGTTCTCTCCGTACTCCTTTTCAACCCATCAAGCCAGCATTTCTTCGATTTCCCTCGTCTTCTTTTCCCTTCTACTTTCCAATTCATCATTTTATTGAGTTTGAGATCCTCTGACATTCTAAGCATGTGTCCATACTATTTCAGGCGGCTTTCTTCTAAAATTTCCAAACTGTTTTGGTTAACATGCATAATTTCCCTTATTTTCTTATTCCGGACTTTATCTTGTTGTCTGCTTATGGTCCAAGTTTCAGCGCCGTGAAATGCTGTTCTTTGGAATAGTGCCTAATGTATAATTTAGTTATATGTAAAATATTTGTACCCCATAAATCTGAATTGAGCATTCCTATAATTCTCTTCCCATCAGTTATTCTTCTTTGAATATAAATTTGTTGTTGGATCCTTTTGTATTATAAACCCGAAATATTCAAAATAGTCAATATGTGTTATTTCTTCCTATTACATTTTAGCTTTTCTTCTAAACCCATGCTGTACTCTTCTACTAGTTTTCTGAGCATTTATGGTGCATCATCTGTATCCCCGGCAATCTTTATTGTAATAATTATTTTTGTTATTATTTTTATTAGTGTGCTTATTAGCATTAATATTATTATTATTACTGTCGTCATCGTCGTCAGTATTATTATCGTCAGTATCATCATAAGTATCCCCATTATTATTTTATTAGCTCTATTGTTATGTTAGTTATTGTTTTTATAGTATTATTGTTATCATAATCAATATTATTACTATCATAATTATAAGTTTCATTTTAATTAGGTTTAGTAATATCATTTTCTTTAGGATTAGTTCCTTGTAAATATTTTCATTTGTTACACATATTCCTCTATGATAGTACATTCCCTCTTATCCCCTTTCTTGTATATAGAACTTATACATCCATGGTTCATCTCCTCTGGTATTGAACCCTCTTCTAATATCTTCCTGTATAAAGCTGTGATTATCTTCACCAATTTCCTTTCCCCGTATTGTAACAGTTCCAAGTTATTTCCTCCAGGACCAGTGCCTTTCCGTTCTTTCCTTCCTTTAACTGCGTTATCACTTCACTCTCTGATAAGTTTCAGTGCAAATGTCCGTGTCTAAATTTAAGTGCTTATTTAAATTTTCCTCAGCTTAATGAGGATTTGTGGGATTTGTGATAGTTTTCCCATTCACTCATAATTATCATTTGTATATGTGCCTTATGACTTGTATTTGTTTCAAGGTTCCTCAGCGTTGACCATGCTCTTGCAGATTGTTCAAACCATATCTGGCCGTTTTTGTCCACACATACTCTATCTCAATATTCATTCTTTCAATAAATTGTACTTTTGTTCATCATATGATTTCCTGCCTTCCTCTTTATTTGAACTTAACCAATTCTGGCATGATATCTTTAAATCCTCTATTTTCCCTAAAATATATTTTGTGAAGCATTCATTTGCTTTTTTTTTTTTTTTTTTTTTTTCCTGTACCCAGTACTTCATATGCAGTCTTTTCCACTGTGATACCATATAATACATATCAAAGCTGAAGCAATCATTTTCTTGGTATTTGTGGTATCCTGAGCCCCGAGAAAACGACGAGTATTTGTTCTTGGTTAAATTAAATTACGTTTCTGGAGCAAATAACGCATTATTTAAAATATGAAAGTAATATTAAGTGAAATATTTGGGCAAGAATCTTGGGGAAAAATTTGAAATGATATTCTAATATTCTGTAAATGATTATGTCGTGATACTCAGTTTGAAAATGAATATAATTTTGGGGCAGAAATAAACCTTCTGATAACTGAAGAGCCAATGGGATGCGCACGTCTGGATCAGTTCAACCAAGCTCGTACACGCCAAAGAAAGAGAACAACAAAGGAAGATTGAGGTTCACCCCTTAGCCTGGACATCTCAGCAGCAGGCTGACAATGCGACGTCGGCCATTCTGATTTAACGCCTTACGGTATAACAAGCTTAAAAGGGCCGGTTTTACTAATTTATGTTAAATGTACTATAACGTCTTGTTTGTTAACATATACTTGAAAATGTAGCAAACTTAAATCTCTTGCGTTTCATCAAACTATTACAGCACATTATTACTGAGCGGGATGGCTCAGGTGGTAACGTCTGTGGCCCGCATTCGGGAGGTCGCGGATTCGAATCTCGCAGCCGACGTTCCTAACCTTGGGTTTTTTTCGGGGCTTTTCCCAGGTCATTAAGGTGAATACTGGGAAGAATATTTACCTTATAGCCCCCGTATCACTTCCTTTTATTACATTCATCTCATTCTTTCTATCCGGACTTTCCAGAGCGTAACAGTCAGCAGGATCGCCGGTTATTCGCGCTACAGTGGTTCTTGAGCTCTGGAAATACGGTGTTCAGCTGAGGGGAGGCGCTGTGGTCGGTCAGCCGCCCTTCCGGCGGAGCTGGCTGGCTGATGGCCGGCTCTCCATGTCCACCTGGAACTCCATGGGCTGAAGAACGTGCCTCCTGTTAGGGACCCACTGTGGTTTTAGTTCCGGCTGTGACGTGTTCTGGGTACCTGTAGGATACTGTAATCTCATCCTCTCTCCCAGGGTCTGACACGCAGTTATCCATCGGCTATCGTACCGGAATCACTACCGTGACAGACAGCAAATTGTTAGCTAAATGCTGTTCACGTCAAACACAACTGCTAACGTGGCCTTTGAGAAGTCGGTGACCGTACTATATGGCTTCTGAACGCGCTCCGATACACTTTTGTCTGCGTAGCAGACTATTAATTACATTCCTGGGGAATTAATTGCCATGTGATGTTTTGCTGATTGAGGTTAGATTCGTGATGTCAACTGAAAAATACAGATGCAGATGAGTTTCACTGTTCAAGAAACGTTAATTTTAGAACCGGTTACTAAATATAGATATATTTTGGGTATTAAGGGATAATGATGCAGCCTGACAGAAAATACGGGACTAATTTAAATGAAATTCACACGTTTCTCCCAGGTCCAGTAAGCAACTACGGCAATTTTATGTTTACTTAAAGTGCAGCACCAAAAATGTAGGATGTGAAGAGCATATAGAATGGTATGGTGGTGGGCGTTACATTGAAACTGAAGTGGACTGTTTGCCTCTTGAAACAATTACTTGGGGAACTTTCCGTATAAACAATAGGTTTGAAACTGCCAGCATTATCACCTACCATTAAATGGAAAGTGCTAGTAGCATAAAATCTCGAAGTAATTAAAGCTTGCAGCATAGCAGAAACAGGCATTATTGTGTTGGTAGTATTCAAACCTCTCGAATGTCCCATAAAACCACGCTAACGACCAGCCCTTATCGATTTCGAAAGTCCTCCTTTTGCAGGTTTTCAAATTTATTATGACGCACGGCTGCTCTTACGTTGGGAATGGCATTTAAAAATGTAAAGGGCAACAAACTTTCCAAATTCTACAATTTTTAAATACCTTAAATACAGGTGTACTGCAAGGTTAAGTTACCGCCGAGCTTAACACTTTGTTAAAGCTAACATTTTTTTGCGGAAACAGAATTTTCCTTATCTTCACTGTTACATCAGTTGTAGGTGTTTTATCCCCATATGGTTCGTAAAACACGACCTGAGGTTTTCTCCACGTACCCGTGAACTACCTCTTTATTGATGGTCTGAAGGAATATGTAATTGGCAATATATTCTGGGTTCAATTCCCGTCAATCGCCATCTTTGACCTGTGTTATTCATGGTTTTTGCTAGTCGGTAGGAAAGTGGTTTCTCATCTACCATTACTTTATTTCCATAATCTCGCTTTTTTGTTTCCTTCTCATTTTCACGTGTGTTACTAGGTTTCGTGGTGTGTGGTTGTACCGGAAAAATGAAGCTTTCTCTATGTAAAGAATTTTCCCCGTGTGCACTAGAGGGCTGCCTGGTTGGACGGGTTGTTCATCGCCCTCTGAGGGCAGCTCCAATAGTGGGACAGGTCTTCGAGCCAGAAACTCTTAAGGACTTCGGCGAATTTGTGAGACCTGTCTGCCTGAGGCCCATAGCCTCCTGTGGTTCCTTCACTTTATTTCTCCTGTGGGGTGGTAGCAGTGCTGGAGATACCCCGTTCCTTGTGCACGCTATGTATGTACACATGATATTCCCCTTTATAATTAGAATGACATCGCAACTAAGGTGTTCACAGCAGTAAAGAGCTATCACGTGACTTACTCCACGCGAGGAAGATATTCTATTGCAGCGATGACCAACCCTCTCTGGAGACACTTACAAAATTAGCAACTACTTCCCCACCTCCTCTTTCAGTCGGAGGCTGAGTCAACTAGTGCCTGTGGCGTGTAGAATCACAACCAGTCAGTATACAGTGACGGACACAAACAGGCAATTTCATGTCACTTTCAAAGTCATAACTTGAATTATTTTGGAATGTCCTCAGAAGACCTCTTCATTTTCGATGACTTTTGCACAAATGGTAAAAAGTAAGAGAGAGACAAAATCTTACTCAAAAAAAGTGCCCGTCTCGGTAGCGTGATGGTTAGTGTGTCTGCCTCACGTTCAAGAGGTCGCGCGTTCGAATCTCGCTTAGGGTAAGCTATCCGGGTAAAGTTTTTTTCCAAGGTTTTCCCTACCCTGAGAAGACGAATGTCGGGTAACTTGAAGCTCCATGGAACTCGGGCTCATTTGAGCATCATTTCACCCGTTTCATTTCATTCATTCGTCCGATATGACACAATGTTTGAGGACGTTAACGGGAAAAAAAAAAAAAAAAATGATCTCGTTAAAACACACAAGTTTTGTCAAATATTTTTTCTTTTGAGTCTACCATTTCCAATATGTTCTTTATTACTTGCTTGAATTTGCCAATACTTATGCTTTTCCCAAATAGGAATATAGGTATTATTCATTGTTTCATCTCGGCCTTGCAAAGAGAACAGTTTCAAAGGCATCGCATAGCAACCAGCTCTTAAAAATTTAATTATCGCTTAAGGCCTACTGTACTCCTAGATTCCTCTTGCATCTATTAGAAAATTAGCAATAATTCCTGAAAATGTTTATGTCGATTACAGTAAATTAGATAGAGATATAAGCATTTGCAAGAATAGTGTGTATAAGGGTGAGTATAGATGTGTATATATTTGTGAACAGAGATTCTTGAATTTGAACTGTATTAAGTCTTATCATAATAGGTTACGTGACGATCACTTGGTGTATCTTCCAAGGCTATGCACTGTGGCTTTGTCGCCAAATATTGATAGACTTTTTAAACGTAAGCGGTACCAAACAAGTCACCAATGAAGAGTTGTTTATCGCATAATATTTGAAGGTGCTTTTAAATAAAACGTAACATACATGTAACACAATGCACGTCTGAGTGTTCAGAGTGGCACAGTCCGCATAAAGTGAAAGGAGGTAAATCCAACTTCCCCTCTTTCACAAATGTTGGACACCGCTGTTCTAATGTTTCTGATTGATTAGTTACATATGAATTGATCCTACTGTATGGAAACGGGATAGCAATGATGGCTACTCCATCCAATCAGAGACAACATATCTTCCTAACGTGGAGTAAATCACGCGACAGGAGCTGGTTGCAATGTCAGTATAAATGGACTGTATGTATGTAACTGTGTTAGAATTATTACAATGGGAAATAGAGTTTGTCTAGAGGCTCTGCAAAACCATAACTAGCGCGACGACGTAAATGAGACAATGCCATAAGGAATACTGTAGAGTGGCAATGTGAAATGATGGGAAACATTTTGTGAACAAGGGCAGAGAAGCGACGTCAGCCATAGAAACGTCTCAAGTGAATGTTCCATTTACTCGGATACATTTCAACTAACCTCGTTAAAGACCTCTAGTGCCATTAGAACAGCATATAACTTGAGTACCGTCATTTCCATAGACGTTAAACGAAATGGTTATAATAGATTTAGAAAATGGACATGCAATGTACCTTCCAAGAGATTACGTTAGTGCAATAATGGCGTGCATGTTTGCATACGAGGTTATTTAGCCAAATTACAACATTAACACGGTACTCTATTCTCAAGTTACGGGTTAATATTACTCTATTATAAAACAGTATTTACATACTACTGACGTATTATATACAGGATGGAAGGTACTGCTTCGGCCATACTTTAACCAGGGATTCTACTTACTTAGTGTAACAAATATGTACAGTACAATTATTGCCAATAAGCAACAGTTTCGCCGGAAAAAAAATAGTGTCAAATATTTGGAATATTTGGAGCCATTATTCAATTCAATTCAATTCAATTTTATTGCAATTCAATATGGTGTAATACACGATTGAATCCAGTCAATAGTAAGCAAGTACATATGAGTAGCAAAGACGTTAATAATAAACAATAACAATAATAATGATAATAATAGTAATATACAAAGAACTGATTAACCAAGTAGTAGAGACTATGCACAATGAGCTATTTACAGTACCTATGTACAATTTATAATTAAATTTATACAACTTATAGAATATAAATACAAAACTAGTGCTGTCAATGCAATATTACAAGCTAGTTATTATTTACTATTACAGAATTTATTTACACAGATATTAGGTTCTTGACGAATGAATATAAATGGTTTATTATTTCATTAACTGCAAACATTGTATGAACAATGCTGTAATGCCGTTTTGTTTCAATTCGAGTGAATCTGCCAAATCTCTTTTAGAAATTAAACCTTGCATGATAATGTAACATTAAATTGTGACTATTCATTCGAATTAAGCTAGAAATACATTACACCATTGTTCATACAATGAAGGGTTATTTGTTAATGTTAAAAATAGAGCGAGCTTTATTTGAGATTAGAAACTGTTTTCTGTTATAACAAGAGAGGATCGAAACATGTACGCTGATGAACTAGCAGTTGGATACCGTTAAATGTAACCGAAATACACGTAATTCTTGGGTTTCGTTTTCCTTAGTTGGCAATGCTGAATAATTGACATGAACATATTTTAGGTTATGTTTATAGAAATTAATAATTTCTGGCACATGTTTGCGATAGAGTATTTAAATTCACGTTTTATTTATATAGTGAAGATAAATATCATTCAAAGGTCTGACCTTCCCTGACCCTTATCGGTTACGTCAGACGTCTTATGATATTGTGATAAAAACAACCTCTAAGCGTTGTTCTGATCTAAGTCGGTATTGATAACATAGTTTGTTATTTTTTAAAACAGTAATAGCTGATGCCTTTTAACCAGAAGTAGTAATTGAGAAAATACTATCTTTCTTAGAAAGCTGGTTTATGGGTTAAAAGTAGATCGGTGATCTTAAAAGACACGCATCTACGTTCTGTAAAAGTTCATTCTGATATCTTAAATAGTTTATAAGGCAATGGTTCATGAGTCTTGTAGATTTAACATTGGCGGGATGGGTTTTTAATCTTCCCTTAAATTAAAACTGTATAGAAGTATTCTCTACTTAGTGTTAGCATAATGTACAAAATAAAATATTCAAGATTTTATAACGTAGGTTTGGTTTTTGAATCAAATCTTTAATCTTCTTAAATAAGTAAGCAAATAATTAATTTCGTCTAAAAGCATTCGACGCAAATGCTAACATCAAGCTGTATTCTTTGATAATACGCAAGCTATTGTGTATGGTATATAAAGTGTACGCCAGAGTTGAAAATGCCCACCTCTGTAGCGCGGTGGCAGCGTGTCCGCCTTACTTCCAAGAGTTCGAATCTCGCATAGGGTGAGTCATCCGCATGAGTTATTTTCCAAGGTTTTTCCTTATCCTGAGAAGATGAGTTTCGGATAACTTAAAGCTCAATGGACCTCGGAAATTTCTGAGAAATTTTGTGAAGAATGAAGATTGAAAGTTTCATTTCTTCTCAACAAATATTAAACATTTTTTAATCTAGAAATGACATCATTTGCCCTCGTATCCAATGTTTGGAGCCCTACCGAGCTGTTGGACATGCATAGATGTGCATTAGATTTTACGTCCTCTCGATACCTTTATTTTTCTTCCTAAAAGAATACTTTGTGTAGCATATTTTGTGCCAAGATCCAAAATTTAGTAAAACAATTTCACAGATGTACAATATATAAAGATTGCTCCGTATTTTACTTGCATCTTGGCATGCATATAAGTTCAAATTTTTAAGTTTCGAAGATCTTCTAAATATTCAATAAAAAAATTGGATTAATTTAAAAGCATTGCAGTCTAACCTGGACAGGGCCGAAGTATGAAGACCAAGTATGCTTTTTATAAGGAACCTTTTAAGTGAATGGATAGAGGGAAATAATTCACCATATCCTGTAAATAAGTGCATCTGTGCATTATAATAACTATCCTATATAAATTTAATAAATTTATTTCAGAATTGCGAAGTTTCACTAATAGGTGACTTTAATCGATTGTGACGTATTGCTTCTTTTTCTTTCTTTTCTTTTTCAAATGAGTCCTAGGTCCATGGAGTTTTAAGTTACCCGACATTTGTCTTCTTAGGATAAGGGAAAATCTCGGAAAAAATCCTTATCCGGATAACTTACCCTAAGCGAGATTCGAACTTGGCGGCGCCGTGGCCGAGCGGTTAGCGCGCTCGCCTACCACCTAGGCGGCCCGGGTTCGATCCCAGGGACTCGCAAGTGGTATTCGTGGTGGACGAAGCGGCGTCAGGGCGGGTTTTCTCCGGGTGCTCCAGTTTCCCCCGCCATCTCATTCCACCGGTGCTCCATCTTCATTCCATGTGTCATCAGTGTCACCGCCTGCGTTGCCGTAGTAGTAAAAGCGGGCGTTAAACACAACAACAACAACAACGACGACGACGAGATTCGAACTCGCGACCTCTTGAACATGAGGCAGACACGCTAACCATCGCCATGGATTGACACTGAATTCATACTGTAGACATTTCACTCATTAGGTAAAGGGAATATGTAATACAATAGACTATACACACGTTTGTATAATCCGCTACAAAACAGTGTAACTCGAACAGTGGGCTGTTCTTTTGAGATAGACCTCACGCCAGAGTAACTTGTATCCTTTTAATGGGCACATCTGCCACTTGATGTTGGATTTATTAAAAAGTATGTTATATTGGTATATATAACCCAGTATTAGACACCAGTCTACAGCCATAGATAAAGGTAAGGAAAATGACAATATTTTTCTCTTTGCCCGTGTCAGTGTGTATTAAAAACTACAGCAACATTGCAACATACAGGGATCACTAAGGGTAATATTTCTTCCATTGTTAATATTGTGGGTTGAGAAATAAATAAATGAGTCATTACATGTTAAACTGCACAAAATTTCCCCTCCAGGTCTCTGATTTCATTGATATTAAATTTACGTTTTCTGTGAATGACAAAAATTATTTTATTATTGGGTCCGTTTTCACAATGTATTATGTATCTTCTGATAGCCAAATGTTTCATATAAATTTACACATTACTTATATAACTATAAATTTTCTCAAATATTTGTTTCCACGAAACTGACGTTCAAATTCGAGCAGAGTGGCACTTTTTTATTACATCACACGGAAAAGGACCTTATGATGGAATTGCTATGAAAGCAAGCCTTCAACGTGGAACAGATCTTATCACAACGCCAAGAAAACTGTTTATCTGGGCCCAGAAGAACATTTCTAACATTGTCTTCAACTTTTTCTCCGATAGCGAACACAAGGAGCATAATAATACCTTTCAGTCAAGATACCAACAAGCAAAAGTAGTGGAAGGACTCTACAGTTGCACTGTTCCGATATCTGCAACTCAGGCATTAATAAAAACTATTCGCTTCAAAGCGAAGGGAGGATGGTGAATATTTAAAACTCAGTGTAACCCGAAGTGCAATGACTGCAAGTGCAAATCTATTATTGGAATTTAAAATCGTGGAAGGTTAACTTTGTGCCGTGAAGAGAGTGATGGACCAAAGTATCTGCTATAGCTGGCAACTGGCATTCGGTGTTTATACCCCTTGACCCACGTTGCAGCGCTGTTGTTCGTCTGCACAATTAGTAAGTTATTTAATTTGCCAGATTTTATTTGGAATTCCAATCTGAACTTTTTTCTAGGATTATATGGCATCATATAAATTTTTTCCGGAAATTTAATGTAAATGGTTAGTATTGTTAATGATGTTTGTAACTTTAATGACTTTGTAAAAATAGAACATAATACACTAATTATTTTTTGTTTAACGATTAACTGAACATTACATATTTCAATATTCAAAATGAGCAACGGTTCATATTTATCTGAAAAATAATACCAGAGATATTTATACTTATGTAAGGCGGTGTGCGTAAAATATCCGATAACTTAATGCTTTATATTTACCAAAGTAATTAATTTACCGCCTAACAAAGGAACAGGTGTATCATTTTTCATTCACAGAACACGTAAATTTAATATCAACGCAATCGGAGACGTGAAGGACTAATTTTGTGCGATTTGACATGTAATTACCGAGATAGCTCAGCGTTAGCTTGTTAGAGAAAGAAGTTTCGTGAAAGGCTTACTCAGGGTTGCTCAACCCTGCAGTACACGCTGGCTTCCCCTACAAATGCTGTTTTCCCCCACCGCTGACCAAGGCAACGAGAGACAGGCCTGGTAGTCAGAGGCTGATGGCATGGAGGTGTAGTACAATGTCAAAAGGGTATACGTTCTACATTGAATCGGATGATGAGTTGAACACTTAAAGTTAAGTGCCTGTATTGTAAGATTGGTAGTTGCAGATTTATATCATTTCCCTTGCTGTGTTCGCGATAAACGTTATTCTCATGGAAAAATACATCCAACTTTCGAAGCAATTGTATGACACATTCTCTTCACAATCTGAAGTCCTAAAACATTTCAAACCACTCCTTTGAAGTTTCCATGTAGTAGGATTCCACGTGAGCTACAAATAGAATTATTTGCACTGCAGAATTCCACGACCGCAAAATGATCTGAGGAAGAAGGGTGGGAATTATTTAAGTCTTTGCCCTGCACAGAGTATCCGAGATTACATTTGTTTACATCTAATTTAATGGCTGTCTTTAGCTCCAGTTATATCTGTGAACGAACATTTTCAGAAATGAACTACATTAAAAGTATCGTAGAGAGATAACTGACAATCATCTTGCCTATCTTTTGAGACTGTACACTTCATCTTTTGCACCAAATATTGGAGACCTGGTGAAACTTAAATCGTGCCAAATAAGTAATTCTCAGAAACAACATGTAAGTTAATCAGGAGTAGAATATGGATGTGTACGACTTTGATTTCCTGTATGTAAGAATGACGCCACCACTGGAACTCAGTAATCACGGATAACTGCATCATTTTGTTCCGTGTGGAAGGAGGTGATTTCAACCTGCCCTTTCCTCTCCCGTCCTGAGCACCACTGGGCTTACATGTTTCCTCACAGGGCAAAAGGTTGCTCCGTGAGAAGTCAGATGGTAGCTGTAGGGGCATAAAGAGGCCGTTATAGGCATTGGAAGTCACAAACGTGTATGGAGTAGGTTAATAAACCTCGTTTCTTTCAGTTTTTTAACACCCGCCTTTCCCACGCCAAGCTTATACTCAATCATTATAGTTTAACATGTAAACATGTGTGGAGAGGAAGCTACGCTTCGAGCTCTACCCCTTGAAAGAGGTATGCTACACATGCAACTGTTTCTATTGCACCACTACTTTTGTTAGCTTTCACAGCCTGTTTTGGTTTGAAATATATTAACCACTGTATGAAGAAGTCTTACTTCAGAACGCCATTTCTTCGCGTTTCGGTTGTTGCCACACACCTATAGTAAATTCAGAAGTGCCGACCAAAGGTTCGTGTCAGTGTTTCCCATATGTGCTCATAAAGTGCACCGGTGCAACGGCTGCCCCATGTAGCTGTGCAAACAACAGTTGTTAAATTAGTCTGTAGGGCAACTTGTGGGGCATGCTAGCAGAGGGAGCCGCATATTGGCAACACATGAACGCACACACCAACTCACATTAATAGCCTTACACGCACACACACACACACACACACACACACACACACACACACACACACACACACACACACACACACAAATTATCTATTTCTCAGTTCATCAACAGTATCAGGTTTTAAAGGAGAAATCCAATTTAAATAATATTAAAGTTAATCATCATCATCATCATCATCATCATCACCATCAGCATCATCAACAACACTTTATGGATTAGGAGACTTCTCCTGTTCCGGCCTCGAGTCTCTCTCCACCTTCTAATCGGTCTTCCAACAACTCTCCTCCCATATAATTGGTAATTGCATGCCATTTTGGGGTATCGGGTATTGTCCATTCTTTGTAAATGATTTCTCTAGCTTTTCCTATATTGAATTATTTTATAATTTATTGGGCCAATACCTAGTTCTTCTCTTATTTCTTCATTTTTATTCTAAGTTAATATAAAGACATTAATAAAACATATATAAAGTTAATATACAGACATTAATAAAACATATCTAAAGTTAATATAAAGACATTAATAAATTAAATAGATTCTTTTTATATAAAAAGTCAAACATCTGTTCTCGAAATACACAGCTCGTCTCGAAAGTTATGACGTCATGTCAGAACTTTCCAAAACATTTTAAGATATTTTGGTTTTCATTTAAATAGGCACCCTAAATAAATAAGGTCAGAATTTCTATTGAAAAGATACAGGACCAGCTTACGTTTTGAATATACCTTATGAAGTTTTCTCAAAATCATGTAAATTACACAGACTAATTAAATAATCCTCAAGGGTGTCTGGTGTAAAGTTGAAAGTGCTTTCCCTTAAGAAAGGACGTGGGTGTCAACTGTCTGACAAATTCTGGGTTACATTTGCATTGCTTTCCTCACGATAATTGAAACTATTTGGAGCTGTAACACAAGAATAGTTCGGCGTAGGACAATACACAGCAGACAATATCAGATCCACTATGGCAATTCACGAAGGCGTAATTTCGGCTCTCATCCTAATGAACTGTCTGGAACTCATATCGGGACGCGGATAGAATCCTCCACGATCACCCCTTTCAAGAATCTAGTGGAAGAAGCTGTTTGGGTATAAATGGAAGGCTTACCGTTGGTTCGATTAAGTCATTTCCTAGTGTTTCCACTGCGAGTTCCTGCACCGTGCAGATAAGTAACAGTTTTGTACGCGAGGAGAGACGGTGCGACTGCGAATTGAAGTTAAATGTACAGTAAAAATAAAATAGTGATTGGAGTAAGAGTATAGTACAAGTTTGGGCACGGGGGAGGATTTTCCCATTGTGGTAAGTACTCGACTTTTAACATGAGGGATAACAAATGAAAGCCAGATCTGGTAGCGGCAGTACAATGGAGCAGGGTCCCTAACGCCACGAGATGGAATATACCCATTGAGCATCTTCTTAATAACCTCTCCCCTCACAGAGAGGTTGAACAGAAGGTTCCGAAGCCAGGGTAGGAATAGTTTCTTTCCTTGAAGCATATCCTCCGCATTCATCGCACACCATCGTTCACCTGGCCTAACCCTGCCACCCCGAAAAATGAAGAGGTAAGTATGAGAGCGAATGGGGTACATAGGAATCGTTCCTAGCATTTGCCTAGCGACTAGGGAAATCCACGAGAAAACTTTCTCAGAGTGGTCAGACATGTCGAAGTTTGAACATCCGAGGCTACAGTTTGAGCTGTCCCGCTCGATAATAGCTTGTCTAAGTTAACATAAGGAGCCTAAAGCAGACCATACGTTACACACTTGTCCAATAAAGCTTTTATTATATACTTTGACAGCACAAAGCAATAAACATGGTAAGCTGAATCCTATATTCACTAAGCGCTCAATGGGATACTTTGCTGAAGTTTAGTATAAATGTCTCAAAAATTCATGTATGTATTCCATAACTTTAAAACTGTTTAGGTGTCAAAAATTCAGTGTACTTTAAGTTTTTATAGTAAATACATATTATATAATGTAAGTTAAAATCAGTAATAAGAATATTTTAATTTTGAAATTTTAGGTTTATAGAACTTAGTTTTAGCACATTCACTCTTTTTCAAAATGTTCCACATCATCCAGTTTTATTTCAATTATTCTGAAATGTGGCATGTAGATTCCCTAAACACAGGCAATTAAAGCTGTAGGATAAATTGTCTTTCTTTTGAACGATTTACTTAGTTATTATTTTTAAAGCTATACAAACCTTCAAGGCAACTAGAAATGCGAAGTGACAGAATTTAAAAGTTATTTTCTTTTGTGCAAAAATCTAGAAAAACAAAATTGTGTGCCAGAGTTGATCATTATGATCAGGTAAATGACATAATTTTAAAAAGCGGTTGTTTTTAAAATTGCATCACGTGCAGCCTTTAAAATGTAATAACTTGAAAGCTAATAGATATCACCTGAAATTCAAAAGCACCTGATATTCATATAAGATATTATTGAAATAAAATGTTCACTTAAATTGGCCGAGACCTTTGGAAAATCACATTTTCAGTATAGTATTCCCTTAAATGCTGCAAGCTATAGAAATACGAGTAGCAAATATGTGTAGGTTCTGAAGTTATGAGTTCATTTCTGTATTGCACATACAGTCGAGTGCAATGACACATGGTGATGATTTTGGTTTTGTTAGTGTTTTTCTTTAATTAATGTTGGCAGAAATTCTTTTTCATCCGTGTTCCACACCGGCCCGGTGTGAGTGGCGAAAGTGTAGGAGTAGAGAAATTTTCATCTGAGTGGCTGGAAGGTAAGCTTCTCCACGACTGTCTACATCAGACCCTCGATGAGCCTCTCTAGTATTGGTTTGAAGTCAAAAGTCAGGCACTCAAATTATAAGCAATGAAGGAAGGTCGGTTTCAGGCTCACAATGGAAGGAAAAGGGTCAAGTAAGACAAAAATTATGTGGAGTGGCAGGATCGGGTAAGGGGAGCGTGGGTGGGCGTGGCAGAGGCAGTTTAGTGCTTTCTTACCAACATGAACTCTGCACATTTTTCGGCACGACTTTATGCACTCGACTGTATGTAGAGAGTGGTCAGTGGGCTTGAGAGTCTGAAGTAATATAAATGTTTTAATTTCTTGAATCCAAAAACAAGCGGTTTTAGAAAAAGGCCTGTGAGTTTGCGTCTGTGAACAGCATAACTAAAACAACATATGTCGGATATATAGCATAGTCGGATAGTTAGTTGGAGCTGGTCCTCAGCACCGCATGTAGGCCATAGTAGACCCTTTGTATCTTAGCTGACCCTTGAGGGGAAAGGATGAAGGGGAGACCCGAAGGCCTACCAGATCGGGACGAGGGTTCGCGCAAGCTAGGACGGGGCCTTTAACGATACTAAAGTGACACTGTTCCTGATGCCGGCGAAGCTGTCAGCACCCCAGGGTCCTGGAATTATTGAACTCTCAGGAAGAGGCACCGGGCGGCCGGCCCAGCGCCAAGGAGAAATCTATGAACAGTGCGCAATTCGCCGCCCGCCGCAACCTACCAATCGCTCTGAAACAAAAGAAGAATGAAACAGATGCAAGGAAATGACGGGTGTCAGAAAATGATGGACAGATAATTTGTGCTAAAAGAGGAACCTACCCAAAGTTTGCTTACCAACCTTTGAAAAAAAAAAAAAAAAAAAAAAAGAAATAGTAAGAAAGACACTTCAAGGTTCAGAGTGGCCGGTCCAGTGGATAGGGAAATATGGGGCTCGCATGTTACCACGGAGCCATCTCTCCCGATGATTCCGGCCTAATTTGTATTTAAATTTAGATCTTCCAAACATCGATATGAAGGTTTCCAAGAAGATCCCCGAACCCAGACTACCGCCTTAGGTTGGAAATGTTTGGTTATTCTTTATTTTCTCAAATAACGCTCTTAGCTAAGTTAACTAATATACATATATTTGAGGAATTTAGACGACAAAATGTATATTCTGAACTTTCTGGGAATGCCCTGCGAAGTCCTCTTTATTTGGAAGGAGTTACATGTTTCAAATAACCTTTTAGCGGTATAGGCTATTACAGAGATATTCGTCGTTAGTGGATTTAACTTTTGTATAGCTTTGTATAGCTTTTTTTTTTTTTTTTTTTTTTTTTTTTTTTTTTTTTTTTTTTTTTTTTTTTTTAAGGTGCTGTCAACATTCAGTTGTTTCTTGTGAGGAAATGAAAACAGTATTATGGAGGCTCAAGGCCAATACAACCGAACGGGATGACTCGGACGATAACGTCTGTGGCCCTCATTCGGGATGTTACGGATTCGATCCCCGTGGGCGACCTTCCTAAACCATGGATTTTTTTCGCAAGTTTTCCCTGGTTGCTAGGTGAATGTTGGGAAGGAAATGCTTATCCTCCGAATTTCCTGTCCATTTCGTTCCATAAGTAATCTCATTTCATCCGTCATCCCGTCAGGTTTCTATCAAGGTCGGAAGCGTCGGCGAGCGCCTCGAAAGCAGCAAGGCAAGCAGTTGAGTTATTTGTGCCAAAGCTTCCGGAAAAACTATGCCGTTTCCGCGTTAGGCAGTTTTCCGGTTTAGAGTGTTATTTAACATAGGAAATAGCTCCGTTCCGAGATTTATTATCCAGTTGTCCAGTTTCCGGTATATAGGGTGTCCGATTTGGTCAGGTTTTACTGTAAACGGTGGTATATGGGGATTTTGACGAGACTTCGGTAGCACTTCGGTAGCAATTCAATTTAAGTGTCAACTATATTTTTATATTTTAAATTTTTTATCTTGTAAAGGTAATAATAATTCATTTAAACAATTCACTGATATATTTCGTGTGAAACAAAGAAAAAAGCTTGAAAATTAAGTCTATTGCGAACATATGTTTCTTCCTCATACATATATTTCAAAATTAATGAGAAATGATGTCCTATCTAAGCCGTAAAGAGAAAAGTTGGCGTCTTCGAAGAACAGATTAGTTCGTTTGCATGCACAAGAGTAGCATTATGTAATTAATAATTTTTCAGAAAGCAGAAAGCTCCTTTTACAGAAAAGCTTTTAGTAAAATCCGAAGAAGTAGGGCTCTATGTTGTTTTTGTATTCTAAATGAAGCGCTTTTATCCCAACTCCGATCCATCGATATAATCCGGCCTCCTGGATCGTGTTCCCTATAATTACCATGGTGACAGCATGACGTCACAGTTGCTGATGTTCTAAGTACTTATCTCCATTTAGATTTCCTGGAATATTCTACAAATACACGCTCAGCAGATTGGCTGTGTTTGCCTACATTTTGAAACATGTAAAAGCATATTTTCGGAGACGCCTTTTAGATCCATTTGCTTGATGAATCCTTCATAACATCTGTGGTAAGTTAATACAAATTAGCAAGAGAAACAGTTGCCATGGACACAATGACGTCAATATTATATCCAGAGCCTCTTAGCAGAACAAACCAAAATAAATTCTCGACATTAATTTACCACTTCTTGTTAGTAACTTGGATGTCAATTTCTTGTTTAATTATTAAAGAAATAAATTACACCATTGTGAAACAATGTAGGAATGTCCCGTAAGAACATTAGTAAACAATCTGAATTATTTTTCTTCCTTAATGCACAATTGTTTCTCCTCTGGAGTTGTTAATTAGCCTTAGCAATACCAACAGCGGGGAGGGGCTTTATGCCCACTTTTTGTAATTTTTTAATTTCTGCCTTACAATGTTTTGATTAAAGGCATGCAGTTATAGTTATTGCCAATAACTGTTTCTACTACTGAACTGCGTAATTGTTTCAAAGTTTTCATTGTTGGTCTTTTTGAGAAACAATGTGATGACAAGGTGGTCATAAAGTACTGCCCCGTCGGTATAATGTGATTCATACAAAAATTAAAAAAAGGAATAGCTACACAATGTTAAATATTACCTTTTATAAACATGACAAGTTACAATACACAATTTTAAAATAAATTTGTCTTGAGAATTGCTCAGACACCTTGTTACCCATGGTAGTTACAAGGTACCCTCCACCCCTCCGTTGGTAGTATAAGTTCTGGAATAAGGGTTGACATTGCTAGGGTTAGGATCCAGAAAGTTTTACAATATATTTAAAGGTATTTTATGGACTTCATTAAAGTGCAGCTCTTGGTTAAAGTGCCGATTTCCAACAATCAAAACAAAGCAATATTATAGATTATTCTGGTACATTCAATCGAAGAACAACAGAAAAAGTAGAGGTACTAGAAAAAGTGAAAGTGTCGGACACGAGTGACAGTGATATGCAACTTACGCCGCCGGAAATTTCTGTAAAGTTACACAATGTGACCAAAAAATTACTGCCACAGAGAAAAAGAAACATGCACGAAAAATTCTATGCACAGCTCATGGATTGGAGATAATTAGAGTGTGACTTGATTTTCACAAAACAATCTGATATGTTACACTCACATGGCTCTCATCACTCTTGTACTAACTATTCTTACAAACTCGTATTCAACTATCTTCTTCATGTTAGTCGAGATAAACATTTGAACACCTGCGGGGAAGAAAGGTTCAAACACGCAAAACTGATTTTTCAGGAAAGACAAAACACAATTTCGGCCATACTTTATCGACGCATGTCTTCAATTATATATACATTCTTGAAAAGATGAATTCGTTTAAAAAGGACGGTGGGTGGTTTTCTGAGGCGTAAGCCTTGTTGATTTGTTGAAACTCTAGCCGTAACCATCCCCAGAAAACGCTGGAGTTGTTATCAAACACATTCCTTAGACCCACATTCTGGTGAGGAGAATACAGTAGTTAACGTACTTCTCTCAAAGCTTAAAATCACATCGGGTGCAATCCAAGGTGCAGAGCTTCCTTGCACCGTGCATCATGACGACTCGGTTAAGCTCGGCTCAACTCGGGCGCTGCAGAGCGAAGAAGCGAGGGAGCCTGTGTTGATAGACGGCTTGCCTATTTATGTAACAGATACGTGTAATATAGCTACGTACCTAATAATGGAGCAATCTGCTCCAAATAAAGCAAAGAATGCGGAAAGTCAATTTGAAACTGAGTGGGAACATTCTTAATCTTTGAAAGTCGTGCCAAATACCACATCTGTAACAGAGTACACATATGGTGACATCATAGAGGACGCTAGACCGGTACATTTAAAGAGATTGCTACATCTTGGAGAAGAGCAGTGTTTGTCCAAAAATGAGGTTCGTACCAGTGCTTTCTAGATCATAAAAACAAAAGATCAGATTTGGTAAAAGCCAGATAAACTTGTTTAACACTGCGCACCGCACGTGAACACTACGCAGTGAGGAAGCAACAGCGCTGAAAATGTGTAAGAGGGAGACGGCAAAGCGAGCAAGGGAGAGAGAGAGGGGGGAGGGGGGAGAAGGGTAAGAAAAGAGCGACTGGAAGTTTGCACCCAGAACAATTTTTCGTAGTCGCAGTTTACACCTTGCACCGTGGAATGCACCGGTGCGTACAACCTAAGAGGCCCTGATGTGGATAGTAAATCTATTTATGATATCATCATGAGCTGCCATGTGCTACTGTATCTCCTTTCTCCACCAGAGAGCAGGACACTCCACCGACGTTTTCTCGCCAGAGGTCTATAGTACTTATACATCACATACGTAATGTGTGTATGCTGCAATTATTATGTGTGACTTTATAAGACTGCGGTTAGCATCGTTAACATAACAAAATAATTTTGGCGATGTAAAAGTAAAAAACTTAAAGTTTATGAACCTTATGCAGTTTAAGATGCCCAGCGTATGTGAAATGTATTAAAGTACAGCAATAAGTTTAATCTTCTAACCGCGGATGTAATGCTGAGTGATTATATGCTATCAGTTAATGCCCTTCCCCTCGTTTTCTCTAATTTCGTTTCTTTTCATCTTGCGGGATAGAGAGTTATGCGCAGTGGACGGTAGTGAGCGTTGTAAGCGGTGAATGTTCTTTGAGCATAGAACTGTTTCTTCTGTGGCATGAAGCTTCTGCCCCTGGGGATATTCAGTCTGAAACTGTTAAGGACTCCCTGCACTGAGTCCGCCGCTGACAATTCTGGCCACTCTTGCTCCCAGAGGTTTAGCAGTTACAATAGGCCTACTCTTAAGCCGCAGTTTAGAAATCCTCCTCCATTTTTAACCTCTGTGTTATTTTAAATTTCCCACTTATTCATTGGCCACCACAAGTAACAGTCTCAACTCTTGTTTCTACAAATGATTAGTTAAAGTTGGTTGAAAACGTATAGTCAAAAATGAGCTCTTGGAAACACACTCGAGGTAATCAGAGTGTCAAAGTCCGTATTCAGCGGTTCAGTATTGCTGATGCCCTTTAAAATAATTACACTTTATAAATTAAAACTAATATTCAAACTATTTTATACCAAGCTGAAGTTATGACTTTGGATAAAGAAACAAATCCATAGAGAATGCCACAATTGTAAATTTAAGGACAGTATTAGGTGTGAATGGCTCAAAAAATCAATTTTGGCGTTTATGTCGTGTAAAAGTCTACGACGTTTTACCAATTCAATAATGTATATCAATATGGATATTCTTAATATTCAAGCCCTTTAAATGGAGATTAAAATATGCCTTCTGCCGGATCACACCCTTTTTCAAATACCAATATTACCAACCATATTACTGCACGAAAATTTGCTCAAGAATTGACCAGAGTCTAGAATCAAGAAGAACTCGAAGAGGAAGGGTGAGGATCAAGAACCATTGAAACAAGGAGATTGCCATGCAGCAATGTTCTAAATTTTCTACGTTTTAGAAAGTCTGGACAAGCAAGGCAAAATAAACGAAAATAATTATTTTAGAAATTTTTATAAACTCCACATTATTACATTTCCTCATGGCTAATTGTGCAGTAGTATGACACAAATGCCATGCTAAGTGAGAATGAGACGCCTGAGAATTAGGTGACCTTTGGCGCAGCTCTCAATGGAGTTGGTATTTACCTAACCTGGGTTTCTGAAATTTTATTTATAGACCTCACTTAAAAAGCCTATTGACACAAATTATATACTGATACTACAAATTTTGTATTATCAGCATGTCAAAAACGTTTATTGGATAAATGGTGTAATTCATTACCTTATGACTAGGGCTCGGAAGTTCATGCCCTAAAAAACACTGAAATATGCATGCAAATATGCTCTTAAAACTTCAAAATATGCCAAGAAATATGCACTATTTCATTAGAACAGTTCATGTCCCTTTGCAGTAGACGAGTTAGTGTAAATAATAAAGTTAACTTATTCCTTAGAGGTTGAAGCAGAAGTGGTTCCGCTGCTACTATTAACTGCTAAATTGCAGTTCACAACCAACATTACACAAATTTTCAACAGTAAAACGTAGTCTATTGTCTGGCAAAACACTTTTGTAACGTGAAAAACTTCTTTACACGTCACAAGATGTTATAGGGGCATATTTAAATGATGTTAACTGTTTCACAGAGAGAGTCAACTCTCTTGGTGTGACAGATGGTTTTCTTTCGAGGATGTCTCGAATATCGCACATCTGTTTATAACCAGAATTTTTTGAAATTAAATAATTCACTTTCTCTTTCACTTTTTGTCCTATGCTACCACGAACTGAACTTAGATGACATATTGTTTTTTCAAGCACAGTAAGTGATCCATGCAACGGAAATCCTATAGCTTCCAATGCCGTTATGGCTGTTGGTAAGAAAGAAAAATGGGCAGATACGAAACTAAGATCCTTCTTTAACCCAGTGCCTGACAGAATATTTTGCACAGTTTGTATTGATGAAGCATCGTTCGAGTCCAATAAATTAACAACCTATTTATTTGTGCTCAACATAATACAAAACTGCATCAACCCATGTTCCCCATCGAGTTAACACCGGTGCAGGAGGAAGTCGGATATTAGGAGCTGTTGATTTAAACAACTTAACTCTTTTAGAAGATTTAACAAAAATTCTCTTTGTACTGGACACAAATCTATCTACCAGTGGGAAAGAATGGCGTATTGTTTCAGAAATTCGATGAAGAGCGTGTGCCTAACAAGTTATATGAATTAAGTTAGGAAAAATACCTTTCAGAGATTTTCCTGATTTTACCATATAAGGTAACAAATAAAAGCAAACAGTTGTATTCGATTCCACATGGGCATTGTAATTTCAAAGAGTCCATCACAAACTGTGTCACAGTTTCATTGTCAGTGGCCGACAATTTGCACACATTAAGCTGTAGTCTTTTGTTCAACATTTAAGGCACCCACGATTATATTAGCAATAGAACGGCGTTCAGAATCAGAGGTTTCAACAGACAACCACACAAACTGATCCGCTAGTTCATTTTGTATATTTGACAATACGTTATTGTAACAATGCCCTACATAAGTCATACGCAGTGTACTTTCTTCAGGCGCATGTTGTTGAGTACACTTGGCAAGAAAGTTTTTAAATATCGGATTATTAATTTTGAACAAGGGAATATCAGCAGCTAAAAATGCTTGGCACAAGTCATAGGAAAATTCAGTAACCCTACTTCCTAAACACTCTACTAATTGTTTTAGAACAGGTTATTTGTTTGCGAGTTTTCTGATTAAATGCTCCTATGTTTTGCTGTGTTTATGTGCTGAACTATTTGAAATCTTTTCTCACTCCCTATATTTTTGTCACACGCTCCACAAAACAGTGCCCTATTATCTGTAGATATTAAATCACCCGAAAACTCTTTCTGTAAATAAATTAATCTAGCACTCTAAGTTGGTTTTATTTTCGGCATTTGAAGAGCTTTTTAAGATTTTATACGCCTAATGTAATTTGGAGGGAACCAGTTCATAACACTGTTACGTTTGAAGACCACGCAGAGGTCTCTATAATCGTGCTGCTCAAAACGTTGACCTGCACTTTATCTTTGTTAATATAAACCTCTCAGATAACGCACTGATTATTCTCTACGCACAAACATATAATGAAAGGATGGAAACAGGGGATTCACTACATAACAACATGACTCAGCATTGCATATGCAACACTACCAATATGAAAAATATTATCCAGGTGAAAAAAAAAAAAAAAAACCATAAAAATCATTAAAATATGCTATATAGAGGCTATAGTATTGAAATAATATGCATTTATCAAAATCAAGAATACACACAGTTATATGCACCATAAAATCACCTCCAAATAACTTAAAATTCCATAATTCGTGCACATAATGTAAAAGCATACATTTTTAACCCCTATGAAAAAACATGCAAATGCATGAACTTCCTAGCCCTACTTATGACAAAGCTAATTGCCATTTTGAAATGTGTATAGTTCAGCACCATATTGAGCTCGACACACGTGCCAATGTCCTTAAATAAAAAGAGTTAAATTATTGTTGAAGTTATCACGAAAAGTTTCAACAGTTCATCTGTTTTAACAGTTTGATGTTCTGAGGTGTATTGCTCGTGGCACAATAGCAGTGAAAATGACACGCCTTACAATAAGTGAGAAAACATGTCAGAAGGTAATCACCAATGGCGTTTATGTTGTCATTAACACGTCACTGTTTCTCTTAGCAGCAAGCCAGGTTCTTGCTGACAGGCATGAAGTGATATTAAAAGGTTCTTTTGTTCCCTCCTATTGTTGCCTTACCCCGTTCTTTTTCTATCAAATCGCTGGTGACATGGTTCATTGTATCGTGCTGTCTAACGTCGCTTGGTTGGCTAAAACGGCCGTGGCACGTTAGATTTGTCTCTTTATTATCACCTCTTGCCTCAAGATTACGTTATTTAGCTCTGCAATTTCACACAAATATGAACGTCTTGAACCGTATATTCACATATTTTCGGCTTTCTCGGATAAAGATTTGAATGCAATGGCACCTCTAGTGATTTTCACAGATGTAGATAACACTGGGGTGTGACTATATTAAGTGGCCATTGGATTTATATGAAAATGAATATTTAGTTTGCTTTTATGTGTGACATAGTGTTAAGGTAAGGTAAATACCACGGACGAGGACTTCGGCACTTGGGCATGTGACCTGTTGTACCTGTGCCGCATAAGGGGGTACTCCCAAAGGGAGGCGTGGGACGAGAGAGGACATAGGACGGCCGATCCAGGACCCGAGAGAACAGAGAGTGGGGTCACAAATAGTTCCATATTGAAGTTCTCCGGTGGCGTCTAGTACAACCGACACCTGGAGGTGGGTCGCCAGGGACCGCACAGCCGGGGTACGGAAGTTTACAGAGAACATACTCTTTCCCTGTCATACACTTATCGACGCCGGTAAACTCTGGAAGGTGAAGTGAAATATGTAGTGAGGTGAAATGAAGGAGAGGAAATTTGGGAGGTGTAATGAGTCCTCCCAGCAATCGCCTAGTGACCCGGGAAACTCCGGAAGATCGGCGATGGGAATCAAACACACGACCTCCCGAATGCGGTCCACAGACGTGCACCATCCCACTCGGTATGGAATTAAGATTTGCAAAATGTTTCACCTTCTTCTGTGCTCGTGCGTTAAGTTTTATACTCCATATAGGTAATAACGTATTTCCGATGTTGCTGCATTTCTCCATGCATTGAGCAAATATTAGAAATATTTTAATTTGTACATTTAAAGTTGGCCGCATTCAGCGGAGTGGTAGGGCGCCTGGCCCTGGCGCGGAGGAACCGGGTTCGATCCCCGGTATCGGCATGGGATTTTTCCCCCGCTGGGAGGTCTGGTACAGCGTGTACGCAGCCTCGGTAGGTCCCTGAGGGGCCAATTGAGTAGCTATTCTGATAGAAATTTAGCGTCTTTAAAAGGTCATGTAAATGCCTTATGGTCGGGAGAGCCGGCATGCTGACCCCTGCCCTCCCAAACTGCATTCCCGTGTGACCTAGGCTGCAGCTGGAGGACGCAGCAACCGGGCGATGAGGGTATTCTCTGCATAGCGGAGACGTTCCAGGTTTTATTATTATAACGCTAAAATTAATTAGAGGCTTCATTGGTGACAAAACAGTAAGTTCCTTAATATGGAGATAGTATTTGCAGAAAGGTTTGGCAGTAGTCTAGGCACATTCCAAAGTTATAACTCAATCCACATAAAATTAAAAAAAGAAATAGTTTGTATTTACATGATTCCTTATAAATGTTCAATGATATTCACAATAAACCTTAAAATAGTTCATCAAAGCATACAGGAACATTTAGTGGTAAATGAACAATGTTTTAGATAGAAATACTGATATTAAAGTTTTTAGTTCTGAGGATAAATATCTTCAAAACATTTCTCTAGAAATGTAAAGTTTTGCCCAATAACAATTTGTAGATTTGGAAAGATCCTTATCAGCACACAAACTTGTGTTACCCGATAAGCGACATATACTTACTACTGAGCATTTGCAGAAAATGTAGATCTACCTATACACTTCAAATCAAATTACAACAACCGCAACGATTTCTAAGGAAGAATGTACCTTGTGAGAACCAAAAACGCTGAGCTTCAATTTAACAGTTATAGTGGAACGCTTACTGTATATTTTTGAAACCATTGAGCAAATTTTACAAATTTTGAGAACATAAAAGCATGCATGTTTTATATATGTTCAGTAAGTGTAGCTAAGATAATTGTAGAATCTTACTTCTCAAATTTTCAGAACATTCTATCTCGGAACAATTAAACTCGAAATTTATACGTTTTAATGCAGATTATTAACTACTTTTCTTGAGTGTATATTTTGATCTTTTACCAGAAGCTTTTGATAAATTCCTTAACAAGATTCATATTCCCAGGTTGATTCTTTGACTAGCTGCTGAGAAAGAGAATTATTTATCCTTATTTTTAATACAGGAAATCTCCTTCCAGTTCAGTGAAGTACTCAAACCTTTGGAACAAAATTAAAGTCAGTGTTTCAGACATACGTCTGTCAAACTTAATAGAAATGAACAATGAATTACGGTGGAAAACAGATTCAAAATAATGAAATCGTTTCTAAAGGTATGTGCTCTGTCATTTTCACTTTCCTGAAAATTTCCAGGCATAACATCGATTTACGAGTGTTATATCATTCTAAGACTTCTTGGTGAAAGATTCAAAGAAATCTGAACAGCAATTTGAGTGGCATACATCATTTACAAGCGAATGAATGGAATATTGAACTGTTTACAAAATTGAGCTAAAAGGTACAACATATATCTTCAATAAACATACAGGTGAGGTGCAACTATACCAGTACTACAGAAATATATCCATATTAGGAGTGACATCATTTATTCATGCTTGGTATAGGTGCTGTAAGAGACCAACACGTGACCTTTATTTGCGTTGAACTCTTATTCACGCCTGAAATACTGCTGTTTTCTTGTCCTTAAGAGTTTACTGATAACTCTGTTTAACCTCTCTCTCTTCCTCTCTCTATCCCCTCTTTCTCTCTTTCAGTTTCCTCTCTCTCTGTTTTGATGGCTGCTGATTTCTTGGATGGTTCTAGGCGTTACTATGATATTTTTCTGGACTCACTCTAGACACCTCTCTATTCTTCAAAAGAAAAATCTGACGGATTTACAGCCAGTCGGAAATAACGTGACCCCTTATTTAACGGGGAATGATGAACATAAATTTGTAGTTGTGTGACAATACATATGGTAATATTGGTAAATTAAACATCAAGCGATTCAGAAACTGAGTGAAAGAGAAAACGTTTCTCGATAGGTTTTACATTCCACTGTTGAAACATTTTGAGAAAGACTAAAGAAAAACCTGAAACACATCACAATGTCACGATTACGATTTCAGCAAAGGTGAAGCAAGTAATGCAAAGCAAATCAGGGAAATAGCTAAGCTATAGAAAGTACAGAAATATAAAATACTTATACAAGGTACAGAAAATATCCTTAAACTCGGTGATTTCTAATCCTAAGATCACTTTTTCCTTTGATTATTTTTTTAGAAGAAAAGCAATATCTGAATAGTAGAGTGGGGCCTGTGATTAAACTGTTCCATGGGAGAGTTACAGCATAATCGTTACACGCGAACTAATTTGAAAGAAAGTGATTTAATACGAAGGAGGAAATTTATAGCACTAAGGAATACACGATAATATGCAACTTCGGAAAAGCTGGAGCAAGCAAAAGTTGCGAAGAAAGTTTGGGATTAAAAAGAAGCGGAACAAAGGAGGCAAGGAAAAGGCATTGAAAAAACGAGGAAGGAGAGGCTAATTATCATAAAAGTGTGTACAACTAAGACGATAGCAGTGGTATACGAACAAGGGCTACACCGATAGGGCTTATTCACTTGGACGATTTACCGGGGATACAAAAATAAGGAAGTATAAGCATCTACTGAACAAACGTATTGGTTCCAATGTTGTTATGCTATATACGCATTTGGGTTTCTTCTGCCTGCGTCAATTGTTCACGCTAAATCTGAACTGTATTACAATCTATAGCGGAACATTGAAAAAAGAGGCGTGGGAGGAAATTACACATTTTGAAAATCCAGTGTCCAACCACAGTTCTCACGATTAACTTCAATGACACCGAGCGGGATGGCTCAAGCATTCGGGAGGTAGCAGGTTCAATCCTAACGGCCGGCCTACCTAACACATGGGTTTTTCAGCTGTTTCCTGGAATGCTGCTAGGTTCATCACGTCCCCCGAATTTCCTCTCCCTCCATTACACATCACTTCTCATTTCCATTCACCCTTCATCTGGCTGGTCTCTTTCAGGTTAGTAAGTGTCGGTGTGGGGTCTCGGCGTTGCATGCTAGGGAGTATACTCTCCTTAAACCTTCCTCCTTTGGGGCGGCAGTCTCCGGTGTCCGTACCCCCCTGCGCGGTGTCGAGTGGGCGTGACACGGGAACCTGTACTCAGCTCTATCGTGACTCCTTGGCTTGGCGCCCTCAGTCTCCTTTCCTCTCATCCTTCCTCTCATGGGTGCATAGGTACAAAAGACTTTCAAGGTCGACATGCCGGATCCTCTCCGCAACGTCCTGTTCTATCTTATAACCAAGGCCCGGAAATTCATGCCCTAAAACGCTATGAAATATACATGCAAATATGCTCTAAAAACTGGAAAATATGTCAATAAATACGCAGTTAAATATACTGTGTCAGTAATATTCTACAATATAAATAAAGGGAGACAAAATTGAACTCACATTTACTTGTTGAGAACTAGGAGCTTCTGATTCACACATAAACCGCCATGCTCAGGTCCTAAAACTCTCAAACACATGAGGCACAGCTGAAAGGAAATTATGGAGACAGGAGGTGATGGACAAGAAATTCCTCATAGAATCGTTTGCATACCGAACCGGGAAAAGGACGAGGAACGGGTGGCCGGCACGACGGAAATGGAACTCGCCTCTCGAATGCGAGGCTTACAGGATCGCATTCGCAAGGTCGTGAGTTCCCTTCCCGTGGCCGACCTGCCTGATTGATGGGTTTTTCGGGTTTCCCTAAGTCACTAGGCGAATGCTGAGAAGTATAATTACATCCCCTGAATTTCCTGTTTCAAGGTTCTAAGTGTCGGTGGGGGCTTCGGCGGGCATGCCAGGGAATTCGCTCTACGTAATCCTAGTTATGCGGATTGGGGAAGGACTCGGTTCCAGAGTCCCGCAGGAGGAACCGATTGTACGAACCACCACCGGGGAACTTGCATCTGTGACTGTTAGGGACCCTCTGCCGTCATCTCTGTCATCAGGCAAGGGTCAGCACCTCGACCAACAGAAGATCTTTTGTGCGTATGCCCCACCCCAAGGGAGCGTTGAGGGGAGGATACTAAGTTTCCCTTAGAACCATGGAGTTCTACCACAGAGCCATCTCCTGTGGTCTGAGCGCTTAGACTAGTGGCATAAGGGAGTTTTGTCCATCACTATAATTTCGACAAAGTTACAAAAAAAAAAAAAAAAAAAAAACAGTGCTGTTTTGGACGAACCGGGTAGTGCTGTAACACATTAAAGATAAATCTTCAAAGAGGGGAACAATGAAACAGAACTCCGTGAAGATTTAAATAAAAAATGTGCTCTAAACGATATTGAAATGTGAGTGAGAATATTTCGGTGTGCGGAATGTGAATTATCCCGCACCAGAACAACTTGCCATTTCCTTTTCTTGGGCACAAAGCGTCGTCACCAGCTTTCTTCGTGTTTCTCATTTGCAGAATGGAGAAGTTTCCAACAAAATAAAAAAGCGAGAAGGAGGGAATTAAATGTTGAGAGAAAGGAATTTCGAGTGGCTTGATAAGAGTCGTACGCGGGAAGGATTTCAGAATGGCAGAACTCTTTAGAACGACGAAGACTGATCCGCGAAAATGAAAGGCATAGGAGCTCGAGGACAGGATCGTAAAGTACAAAATGCTGAGTAGAATGTGGAGAAGTGAGTAATACAAGGTAGTGGAAAGAACGCTGTAGGGGAAAAATTAGAAGCCGGTGTTAACGCTCGTAGTCAAATACCAACCTTTCAGTTAATTTCTAGAATTCATACTAGAGGTTACACATCAATGCATCAGTTACTTGTATTTCCTTTCCCCAATATTGCAAGTCTATCGCTATCGAGGAATCACATTTTGTTTCTTCGCAACACATAGAATTTTGTTCCATGCGTGATCTAGGTCAATCCACGGGTGAAATTTGGTATGAAATTGAAAGTTTTCATTTTTTTTTCTTTTTTACATTTTTAATAAATTTACAACTTGTACACAGAACACTAGGCTACAGTGCAAGCATGTAACACTTCTTTTTCGCGACTTATCTTTTCTGCAGTTCCGAATGCCTTGCGCTGATTTTCCAGTAAACTTGCGCAATAGCCACTGCATCACAATATGTACCTAATTTCGCAATAGTTGGTTCGGCCATTCTTGAGTAAAAATGTAAAACAGGCGCACCCGCGCTGAAGCCCATTTGAAATCAACACCAGTTATTAAACTTGTTGATGCAAAGTAGTTAAAAGGAAGTGCTCAGTTATGGTTTTAATATATTTAGTTTCTCTAGAGGAGCTGGCCTCGAAAAATCTGGAAGTGTAGAACTATTACAGAGTTTCGTATCATTTTCATATATAATTTATAAGAAATACTTTATGAATACCCTATGATATTGTTGGTCTGTTGGTTGAAAATGTGTTTAACAAATAAACTGCGAGCATGAGAGTATGCTTGATTTTTAATGTGCCAGTTGGACAATTTTCATCGTAACATGTCAGAGGAAATCTTGCAGATAAGATACAGGAGGATCCAGATAATCCATGGTATGGGTCAGGAATGCACAAGAAAAGTTACATTTTCTTTAGACTTTGGTAATTTTCCTTTTCTCAATAATTATTGAAGATAAACTAATGGAACTTTTAAAAAATATTGTTACTATAACCAGTAGTATTTTAATATGGTTTGCGATTTTTAATGCTTTGGAAGCTTATGGCTAAGGTATTCTCGCATTTTATTTAGAAATATGGGTTTGGTAAAACATATCTTGCATGCAAAATGTTAAAAATTCACGAACCGTCATATCAGTGTTGGTGTTTACTTCTATATTTGATACTAACAATGATGATAATTGTAATAATAATAAAAAGGTTATTAATTATATCAATATAACAGAAGTTTGTACAAAATAAAAAATATATAATAGTCACAGGAATTACTATTAAATCCACACAGAAGCACGCTATATCTTATCGAATTCTAGAGCGCGAGGAAGCTGAAAGAACTTGACATAGCAAACGAAAGCTGGTTATGGAGTGCACAGCCCGATTCTCTTATATACGTTTGCAGGATACCAGCTGAATCAATGTCAAAGTGAAGCAGATAAAATGTGTTTCAGCAAATATAAAGCAGAGAGGTTGTACCTCCCTGATGGTATCGTGTACGCTGCCTGTTTCTCCGCGCCCTTGGTGAAACACATCTTGCCAGTGAAAGCGTACTAAAACCGGGTTTATCCTGAATGAAGCGACTGACGATCGCCGGGTCTGACTGGTAACAGGTATCGGGATGAATTTGTACTTCATTAAGAACCGAGGATTGAGTTATATAAATTTGTTGCTTTGCCAAGTTATGTTCACTGCTATGCAATGAAAGAATGTGTCTTTACGTTAGTAGGTTACTATTGCCCCCAAATAACGTTTTGTCGCCTTATCTTGAATTAGCCACTCCCGTCTACCTACTTGAATATTCTGTGAAGATGTAGAAACGTACAGAAGAAGAAAAGTCGTTGACTAAATGTACCATTCTCAGTTGTTCACGCATGCTGGCAGCCGTACCCTCTCAGCAGAAGTTTACACACAAGCGTGTAGAAGTTTTAGCACCGCCTTCTTAAACTGGGAAGGCGAGGCAAGCGCTGTTTTGGGTTTCTAACTTTTAATGTAGTGCGAGGGTTTAGAGTGCATGCTGAGTCGGTTTAAATGTTCAAGAGTTTTAATGTTAGCAAAAGTTACTTTCATTTAGGACCTGACAACCTCTTATGTATCTCTGTAAACTCTACGCCTCTAATTGGGATAATGTGCCTTGAGAGAAGTATAGGGCATACCATAACACCTCCATGTGCTGCTTTGGATGCAAAGGACTGTTTAGTTCACGATGATTGTATAACAAAAGCAATTGTGCTTGAGTAATTGATTGGCAATATATGTACACAGATATGCATTGACCATTCTCTTAGATCACAGTAGTACACTTGGTGGATCTTCTAAAGCTATATCAAAGATTGTTAGACTTCTTAAACGTGAGCAGTAACAAAGAAATCACTAATGAACAGATGTTTATCGCATAAGATTTGAAAGTGCTTTCGTAAATCAAACGCAACGTACGTGTCACAAACCCGCCACTGCAACACAAGGCACGACAAGGGGTTAAAAAGAGGCAAAGTCCGCGTATGTTGGAAAGAGGTAAACCCACACTCACCTCTTTCACAAAGGTTGCACATCGCTGGTCTGGAAGTATGCTCAAGGAACAGAGGAGTGGCAGAGGGTGGAATGGATTTGTCAGTACCAACGGAAGCAGTTGCAATATATTATGGGCCACTTTTAATGCGCGTCAATATACGTATAACAAAACAATGAGAAAAAACGTTTTGCTAATTCTCTACTCTGTGCTGAAAACTTCCTAACCTCACCTTTTGACATCGTCTCCAACGTCTCGGTCCTCAGTGAATCTGCTACCAACTGCTTCAGGGGTGGATTGTGATATATTTTGCTCAGGGCATGTGTGGGTGGTTTTAGGATAATCACCACATTATACATTGAGTTTTACGTGCGTAAATTATTTATATAAATTATTTATCTAATTTTCCACCTATCTTTATAAAATAATGAACTACTAATAGTTACGGTATCTCCTATCAATGTGTACCGAGTTTATCTTGAATGACGCGACTGGCGTTTGCCGAGGCAGTCTCGTAATAACTATCGGTATCCTACTTCACGCCCCCACGTTGGATAACTAACAGCATTTGCAGCTCAGTATAACATTATTTAGCATGGTGAGTTATGTGAAGATACCTGCTGATTTTGTATACTCTGTAGTTATCATGTTGTGCGCTCTGTTTATTGCTCTGAGTTGCATGTAGACGAACAGCTTGACTTCATAGGGAAGTTCCCTGATGTCGCTTTTGTAACTACCCACTTATACGTTTAATGTAATTAATGCTTTTCCACACAATAGCCGTGTGTAGGACATGATTGGAAAGGGTAGAGTGAAACTGAAAAATTCAGTGCTGTGTCCGTGGTTCAAATCCCGGTTATGGCATTGAATTTTTCAGTCTCACTCTACCCTTTCGACTTATAGGTTACTGGAAAATTTTAAACACACTGGATCCGTACTTGAAGTAGGGCCGTCGTGAAAAGATGCAACAAACCTCCTACCCTCGACGAATTAGCAGATATTGTCCTGTGTGCATTTTCCAGTATTTCTAGTGCAGAAATTCTTGGATTTTTTAATAACGTGTTTAACCAGTGCCAGGTTTTTATAGACCTAATTCGAATCATTTCCAAAACCTTTTCTAGGAAGCTAAGGATAGGGTATTAATATTTTTGGCATAGTTGTCCTTATCGAGGGAAGAAACGGGCGGGTCAACCGCTAATGTACGTCTCATCGCCTGTCCATGTACGCTTTTTGTCTCCCACTTAACAATCATTAGCTGATAAAGGTCTGAGTTTTAGCTGGGTTTAGTCTAGTGTCAGCGGGTATTACTTTGGCATTCCTATCGCGTGGCTAATGGGTTTGGGTAGTGTATTACACAAATAAGCAAAAGCTAAATCAAAGAGGACAACCTGGGCTCGACGCTAGGATTTGTTATATTTCTGCTGAGCGTGGGACTTCATCGAAGAAAATTGTTTCCTACGAAAGTATAACTCAACATAAAAGACCGTATTTTTACTTCGGGAACAATACGTTGTGCCCAGATGGATTTCAGTGGAAGGATTCTTTTATCTTAAGGGTGCGCGCTCTCGGTTGCCATTGTGAAACAAGCGAGAGCCTTTGTTTGCTATATTTTTAATATGACCAGTATTCGTCAAGCTTCACTTTTATAGCCAGTCTACTTCGGTCCTTCGACGTTGCTTGCTGGTCTGGCCACTACGATTTCTCATTCAAGAGGATATAATTGCCAAAACCTAGCAATAGACATCAACAAGCTACTGCACGCGTGACTAAGCGTGACAGGTGAAAGTATTTTCAAAACTATGCAGAGTGAACACAGGATATCTCACTTCAGGTTTTCACCTTGGACTTTTGATACCGGAGTTATTGACTTCAGTTTTATAAAGAAATAATAGGGAGATAGGTAAATAATTGCAATAAATAATTTCTGTACTTTAACATTAGTGACCTATGTCTTGAGTTACAGTCATTAGCTAGGTAGTTTAAAATTTTGTCATGAGGTCATTAGTGAGTTCCTTAGTGTAACGGTACTTTTAGACCAGGAAGCCTCTAATAATAATTTTGGTTCATTGATTAAATGACAAATATAATGAATGTGATTGGGTATAATTAGATAAAATGTAAATAGTGGTTTCTATTCATATATGTAATTGTATTTGTAATTTTAATTGTATTAATAAGTCTTGAACGTATAAAATGTAGAAGTTCATGTTAAAGCACTGTCCGGGACCTGAAGTTAAAAAGCTAGAAACTTGCAGTTTTATGGAAACAAGGCAGTTAGGCTCTCTCTCCACCCGCGAACCTATTGTCACATCTGGAAGGGTGTTTCTTTTTTGTCGCATTGTCCGTTAACATACCGTAAACGAAAGAGTGAGACGAAACATCTCAGTGAATATGACTCCCTGATCCAAGATTGCAGTTTGAAGGAAGGAATGGGGAAGCCCCAATGACAATCCACGATTTAAGCACGAAACGTTAAGGCGCGTAAAATAGTCAGAAAGCCCACAAATCAAAATGAAGTAAGTTGCAGAGGCCCGCGTGCTTAAACTACAGGAGTTGTCATGTAAACGCCGTAGTCTTCATGTAATCAGTCTTCTTACAGTCTTCAAAATGTCGAATTAGTGCGTCAAATTAACCAAATGTGATTATTGAAGCGTAAAAGTGCGTCGCATAGTAGTGAGTTCGCGAATAGTGGGGTGAGTCTAGTGCTAGAGGCAAAAAGCAGAATTGCGCGGAGATGTTTTTTCTTAAGCCGCGTTGGTCAGCGCCGTAAAGAGGAAGTTTTGACAAGGACGCTTACGCTCGACTCATGATGAATATGAATGTAAAACAGTAGGTAGATTAGGACAGAGCTGGGCCACTTTTTTATGGGCAAGATGGCCGCCATGCGTAATCTAAGCATTACTAGGTAAGGTGGTAGGGGAAGCAGGACGTTGTAGGGGTTTGAGGCTGACTCTAGGGATAATGTTTAAGGCCTATAGCAGTGCATGTATGTTTATGAGCGTCACTGGCAGTTGAGTATGTCGTTCACTGTATCGATGCAAACCTCCTAACGCAAGAGATTTCTATCTTGATTGAATATGTTACCCCAACATGACACCTCGCCCCACATAGTGGCCCTAACCTAGCCTAAGCCCCATACTTCTACTCGTCTAACCTATCCTAACCTAACCTAGCTCCCACTCTTTTTTACTTTGAACTTTCATAATTTAACATAACCTAAGCCCCATACTTCTACTCGTCTAACCTAACCTAACCTAACCTAAACTCACCTAACCTAACCTAAACTCACCTAACCTAACCTAACCTAACCTAACCTAACCTAACCTAACCTAGCCTAACCTAACCTAACCTAATCTATCCTAACCTAAGCCCCATACTTCTACTCGTCTAACCTATCTTAACCTAACCTAAGCTCCATACTTCTACATGGCTAACCTAACCTAACCCAGCTCCCACTATTTACTCCGGTCTTTGATAATTTAACCTAAGCCTCATACTTCTACTCATCTAACCTATCCTAATCTAAACTGGCCTAGCCTAACCTAAGGTAGATCCTCTTATTATTATTTATTCTATTCTACTAACATGATACGTTTCTAGACATTCATTCTATCCTCTTCTCATCTATCCTATTCCCTCCTCTGCTTATCTATTCTATCCTGTCATACGCTACCCTGATCTCCATCTAGGAATTTCATAAACATTTTGATACTATTTTGAGTCCTCTGATAGATCTTTTTAAACACTTTTAGCATATTCTTGATGCTTTTACAACATATTTAACAACTTTTCAGACAATTTTCAGAGTTATTCAGTAATTTTCATACATTTTTAAGACGTTCCACCCCATTTTGCTACAATTTTGCACCCTCTGTTAGATCTTTTAGACGCTTTTAGTATATTCATGCTGCTTTTACAACATATTTAACAACTTTTCAGACAATTTTCAGAGTTATTCAGTCATTTTCATACATTTTTAAGACGTTTCAACTCATTTTAATACTATTTTGAGTCCTCTGTTAGATCTTTTAGACGCTTTTAGTATATTCATGCTGCTTTTACAACATATTTAACAACTTTTCAGACAATTTTCAGAGTTATTCAGTAATTTTCATACATTTTTAAGACGTTTCACCCCATTTTGCTACAATTTTGCACCCTCTGTTAGATCTTTTTAAGCACTTTTAGTATATTCATGCTGCTTTTACAACATATTTAAGAACCTTTCAGACAATTTTCAGAGTTATTCAGCCATTTTCATACATTTTTAAGACGTTTCACCCCATTTTTGCTACAATTTTACACCCTCTGATAGATCTTTTAGACGCTTTTAGTATATTCAGGGCGCTTTTTACAACATATTTAAGAATTTTTCAGAGTTATTCAGTCATTTTCATACATTTTTAAGACATTTCACCCCATTTTACTGCTATTTGCACCCTCTGTTAGATCTTTTAGACGCTTTTAGTATATTCAGAACGCTTTTAACAACATATTTAACAACTTTTCAGACAATTTTCAGAGCTATTCAATCATTTTCATACATTTTTAGGACATTTCACCCCATTTTACTGCTATTTGCACCCTCCTTTATAGAACTTTTAAACTTCCAGTAGAAGATGTCCTAACCATTGATGTTGAAGTTCTTATTACTACTATTTTTGCCCTCTGTCACAGAATTTTATACAACTGTATGACTCTTTTGCTTGGTTCTGTATGTTCTGGGGGTAACATCTCCAACACGACATGCAGTTTTCTAAGTGTAACCCCACCTATTATGATCTAACCTGCTTATTAAGTGTTCTTTACAGCTTTATTCAACTTTGTTTTGCTAACCCTTTATAGATTTTTAAACTTATCACTAAAAGATGATCTATCCGCAGATGTTGAGGTACTTATAGCTCAATATTTTTAAGAGATATTCAGCAATACCTTTGATAGTATTTTAACACAATCTTCTGTTTATATAAAGTTAATGAGGGTATACTTACTTTAAGGTAGTAGGGTATACGCCTCTCCTCTTTTATCTGGGCTGGAGACCAGCACTAGAGTTAAAGTCTAGTGGCAGAGTTAACGCCTCCCTTTATAATTTCTATTTTTCTTCTTTCTTCGACAAGTTTCATGAGAAGCACGGAGAAGCCAGGTGAGTAATTTCTTTATTTTTTCTTCTTTCTTCGTCAGACTTCATTTGAGGCGTGGAGGAGTCAGTTGATTAAACTTTCATTTTCTACAGGAGACGTAACGGAGAAAATAATCATCTTGAGATCTAAGTTGCATTCTCTTATGCATGGTTTGCAACGTTGTAATGCCCGTACGCATACGTTGATATTCCATCCTCTGCAATTACTCTCTTGTCATCATGAGGCGACAGAGCTATTTTATTAGATTCAACTGTAGAAACATTATGACGTTGGGATAGGATTAAATTCATCGGAGTTCTAACAATTTTCAAAGTTTTAAGGCACTCCATATAGCTATTGAAGCTGATGTATTGCTTAATGGCGCTATGTTTTATGCCTTTGATCTTTTTTATCACAGAGCCATCAATATCGAGAGCATACATTTTAGGTCTGAGACCGACGAAACGGCGAATGATTTTACCACTTGCTTCATCTTTAAACTTTCCCAAAACTTTCTTGTTTTGTGTAGAATAGCATATATGGTTAGCAGGGTAATCCGCTGTATCCAGATGTTCAAGCATGTGTAATTTATCCTGGTATATATCAGCTGTAGTCACTAGATGGATGAAGGAATCTGTATCCGTATACAACAGTTTAAGATTCTCAGCTCCATAATATGGAAGTAACACATCGTATTGATACGAATACATTAGCGTCTTGGAGATGTCTAGTACGCTCATACCAATGTATATAGGCTTGTTGAACACTATTTTACGAGAAGCCATATGAACAGCTGCAAGATTAGGACCGTATATAGTTCGATCGATAAATGTAGGCTTGGCTATCAGTTTTTCTAATGTTTTGCTGTTTGCCACAAGACGTATATCCATACGATTACGAATATTTTCCATAGTTTTTCCAAACATCGCATTATTGAAAAGTTTGTACAAATCCTTCTCGAAATCATTTCTAGCTTGTTGTCGCAGGCGATTATTAAATTCGACGTAAGGCTTTAACCAACAAGACTGACGGAATTTTAGTGCTCGATGAATCTTTATTAGTCGTAGACCATGACTAAGAGCCTGTTTCAAGGACATGTAATGAACCACATACTTCTTTCGGGATCCAAGATGGGCAATTAGTTTCTTTGAAGAGGATTCCCCCGGTTTCATACTCTCAGGCAGGAAGGGCAAATCATTATGAAGATCGTGGAGCTCGACAGGATATTCGACATCGACTTCTAAGATGTATCCAAGGGGGTCATCTTCCTTCAATAATTCCAGGTCTATGTCTTCAGGAGAAACCCATTTAAACCCTCCATAAGGAAGGGCCTTACACATTCCCCATCCATATTGGTTGTTTGCATCTTCGTATGTAATAAACTGGGAAGGTTTACGAGAGTCATACTGTTCCATATATATGTTGTTAGCCTCCGCATACCGGTGAGAAACCTGACATAACCCTCCTCTTATGCCAGATTCAACCATGAGTAGCTGATCGTAATCAAGAAGCAATTCCAACTCGATTCCAGTATACAGCAGCATAGCATCCCATGTAAGTCCTGGAGAGGTAAAATAATGGGCAGGATCGACTTTATGAGTTTTCAGAGTTTGGTCTCTAAATGTTTCAAAGACATCCGTAAGGAGAAGAACATCAGAAGTTAAGTAAATATCACTGTATTCACCTAAGTTTTCCACATTAAACTGCTTCCATACATTTCTAGCATGCTCATAGTCATCGTCGGTAATTTCTTCTTCATTTAATTTATTGTAGAATGCTTCTCTTGGAGGCAGCTGAGTCTCGTTCAAAACATTCCATGAAGTAAGGTAATCGTAGGGGAACACTCCCTTACGAGTCATCAAGCCAATCTTCTCTTCTCCGAAGTACTTCGTTGTTTCAGGATGCGTTTCAAGGTTCTTTGCAAGCTTCTCCAAACTCGTACTGAGGAAGCGGAAAGTATCCACAAATCTGAGTTTAATATCCCCAACATACTTGGAGAATGATATATAACTTTCCTCTGAATTTGGTATAACCTCTATTCTTTCGCTAGTACACCCTAACTGCTTAACAATGAAATGAGAGTCATACCCACTCAGGTTATGCATGAAGACAGGTATATAATTAGGTGTTTTACAAGCCAGGTTACATTTATTGTGTAAAGATCCTCTGTACGCCCCGGACACATGATCGTGATCGCGAACCTTCCAATTATCTTCTGTAAATTCATGTTCACACAGGTAACATATTGTAGAAGCATCGAATGATTCTTGTTCTTCAGCTGTAAGATTAAGAGGTTTAGCAGATTTGTATAAGTCGCTTATTTTATTTGCCAGATCCATCAGGCATCCCATAAACCTCTGTGCAGCGTCAGGCCCTCGGTAAACATATGGTTCAGTAGGAAGAGTTGTTTCTAGTTGTTCAACACTGGACGAAGGCTTCGCATAAACACAAAAGCTCATGGGAGAATGACTTTGATAGGGAGTTGTGTAGGAGGTTTCAGGGTTAGAGGAGCAGGTATGGAGAGGGGTAAGAATGCATTCAAAATCTGCGTAGATAACATAAGGAAGTTTCAACATCCTCTCAACATTCTTGAATTTAACGATAGAGTTATCCTTTGTAGGCATAACGCATCTAGCAATACCATGTTGTCTACATATTTCTCGGTGCTCTTCTAATTTTTTCATTCCACTTTGTCCGTATCGGTCATCAAAATGGCTGAAACATCTTTTACATACATAAATTCGACCATCATGTTTGGTTTTCTGCTGACGAATAAGTCTTTCAAAATCCTTTATATAAGCATAGTGATATCTGCCAGTAGCATTACTCAACAGAAGGAGATCGCGATGATCATCTAATTCTTCATCAATCACCTTTATTGGAAACACTTCATGTTTATCATCCACTCCAAACACATTTATGGATATATTATTGAGTTTTTCAAATTTAGCGATCTCACCCAAGCTCGTAGGAAATGAGACGCACGAGAAATCGTATTTTTCTTGGAGATCCTTATACTTGCTAACACGCTGAGGTTTATTTCGAATGAACTTAGCCAGAACAGCGTACATAAAGCATTTCTCATCGTTGTAGTTCTGGGGGTTTATACAGGCTTTCTTCGCATCCAAAGATGACGGTAGAGGAATATAGCTGCTCCCTCGAAGAAGATTATACTTGTTAATACGTAGTCGAACGCCATCAACACTCAGAAGAGCCCAATTACTGCCTTTCAACTTACTTTCCTCCATTTCAACACGAAGTTTCTCGAATTTTTTTTCCAAGATGGCATCCAAATCACTGTCTAAAAACACGGCATTATTACGCGTTTTGAAGGCTTTGTTAGTGATGTCCCCAACAGCATTCACAAACTTACATTCAGCCATAATGTTAATTTTCAAACTTTTATGAGCCCGCAGCTCCTTCTGAACAGCATTTATTATGCGCTGCTTAGCCTGCTGCAGGTATGAATTTAGATCCTGACTTGCAGGGCATTGGATGAAAAACGATTTCAGCCGATCCTGAAAAGCCGTTTCATATTCTACAACATCATCTTCATCAGGAGACATTAACAATAATTTATGCTTAGTAGGTTCGAATTTGACTTTCTTAGCATATAGAGCCCTATCACAGCGCCCTTCATGCACATCCCTTCGATTTTCAGTACCGTAAACATCACCACAATGTCTACACTCGAAAAACTCACCACATATCAGCTCATGCCTCTTCTTATGGTAGTCGCGTAGAAAACTCTTTTCACATTTGCTGCACCTATAATCTGGTATAGCATTCAGAACCGATTCCATCATTTCACCGCTCCGGACTTTTATAATATGTAGTGGAACACTTGTAAATTATATAAATGAATAAATGCTTATAGCACTTTCCACTGACTCGCCTCGATAACTTATAAAAGCTATTGAACGGTAATCTCGCTAAGAGAAGCTGATGTGCTCGACTCGAAGGTTAATTACTGAATAACTATGTAAGCTCAAGCAAACCCTACTTATTCCACTAGCACGTACCTTATAAATTACTACGCGATTCAAGATTAAGTTTGTATTTTTAAAATATATATCATTAAACTACGTGAGTCAAGATTAACTTGTTTCGTTTTTATTTGCTAGTTCAACGTTAACATGCATTTCCCCTCATTTTTAAAGTTTAAACAAGGTAAATTATATTTCAACCACTGTATTTATAGAAATAAATGTTTATAATTTTAATACTTTCATGCCGAACAAACACACACACACACACACACACACACACACACACTCACTCACTCACTCACACGCAAAATTAAGACGTGAAACGGCGGTTATGTATCTTTAAGTAACATTTCTTTTATCGATATCGGATGACAGTAATGGAACCATCTAAACAATATTTAAACGCTTAAAAAACCAAATTTCTGCTATATTTCATCAAAACTTCCTATTTTTATGACTTTTTCTCGTTTTTTACGTACTTTGCGACGAATCCGACAGAAACATTAAGATGCGAAACGGCGGTTATGTATCTTTAAGTAACATTTTTTTATCGATATCGGATGACAGTAATGAAACCATCTAAACATTATTTAAACGCTTAAAGAAACAAATACCCCGTATTTTTATAATTCTTTCTCCATTTTTATTCACTTTAAGACGAATCAAGCGTCATATTAAAACATAAAACGATGATTATGTTTCTAAGTACCATCATTTCAACAACAAAGACATTAATTTTAACTATCACCACGAAATAAACCTATTTACACGCGTCTTAACACGCTAACATACTATATGTTACAATCTCTCAACTGAACCCACCTTATAAACGACTACGCATTCAAGATTAAGTTTTGTATTTAAATGTATATAATCAGGAAACTACGTGAGTCAAGATTAACTTGCTTCGTTTTTATTTGATAGTTCAACGTTAACATGCATTTCCCCCACATTTTTTAAAGTTTAAACAAGGTAAATGTTTATAATTTTAATACTTTCACGCAGACACTCACATACGCAGACACACACAGACACACACACAGACACACACCCATACACACACACACATACACATACACACACATAAAACACACATACACAAACACACACACACAAACACACAGACACACGCATGCGCAGACACACACATACACAGACGCACACATACGCAAACACGTACATACGCAGACACATACAGACACACACACATACACACAGACACACACACATAAAACACACACATACACACACACTCACACACACATACACACAGACACACACATAAAACACACACATACACACATACACACACACTCACACACACATACACACACATACGCAAAATTAAGAAGCGAAACGGATGTATAATATCTTTTAAGTAACAAACACATTCCTCTCAACTGAACCCCCCCATCAATAGAAGACATAGCAGGTAAAGATTTGTCCTATAATTAACGGAAAAACCCTAGCCTCACGAAAGGCGTCGATTTATAACATTAGTGGAGAAATTGTAGCCTCGAAGAGTGCTGGCGACGTGCTGTCTACAAAAAACAAGTTCAGACAGGAAAAATTACAAATACTCATTCTTTCGTGTTTCGGAAAGACCCTAAAGATGTTATCGGATTGTACCATTAGTAAGATGCTTTTAGCTGAAATATAAAATAAAATCTCTTCTTCTTGTTCTGGTTCTTCTTCTTCTTCTTCTTCTTCTTCTTCTTCTTCTTCTTCTTCTTCTTCTTCTAGTCTCATTCTCCTTCATGCTAACAGGGAATATACGCAAACTGAAGGTTATTAGCTGAAATATAAAATAAAATCTCTTCTTCTTGTTCTGGTTGTTGTTGTTCTTCTTCTTCTCCTTCTTCTTCTTCTTGTTCTTGTTCTTCATATATTCTCATTCTCCTTCATGCTAACAGGGAATATACGCGAACTGAAGGTTATTACCTTAAATATTAAATAAAATAACAGCATTCTCCGTCAATTATATCTAAACCGACTTTTTCCGTGTTATGCAAGATTTAAGCTTCTAGAATCAACACAAGCAATGTTTCTCTCAAGAACAGCATTTTTTATAATTGATTTTGTAAGTAATAACACCAATTTAAACTTTATTACAGATCTCTAAGACCCTAGTTTGCAAAGTATTTAAATGGACCCTTAGAGATTCGAACTAGACCCCACAGTACAAAAGCTACCATTTTTATCAATAATTCAAGAGCAGATATTTAGCTGAAGTGTTTAACTTTTTATTTCATCACGCTAACTTTATTGATTCGCGAATAAATCGACTTTGAAGTAATTGCCCCGTCCCGGTAATCGAACTATGAGTCGTAGGGATAAAATTGTCTAGTATATCATTTTATATGCCAAGTTAGCCTAATTTGTCTTTGCATTACTATTCCAAGTGTAAAAATAGCGATATAGAGCAAATTTCAATAATTCTCCACAAGATAGGGATCGAACCTACGATACGTTAACTCTAGCATGTTATAAAATAATCGTCCTTAACAAGTATTATCATATAAAGTTTATTTCAGTCTTCCAACACAAGCGGTTCTCGAAATAATTAAATTTACCAAATCAGGATTGGAACCCAAGACTCCAGGATCCCGAGCATACCACAGAGGAAAGCTTATAACAATACCGATTTAATAAAATTTATTCGAAGATTTTATCACTAATAGTTTAGGAGTTATTCCAATAATAATTCATAATTTGCACGGGGATCAAACGCTACGCCACCGACAATCTTCAAAATTAGACCAAGGATGCGTCGTTTTATTATAAGATAATTACCGTTTACCACATTTCGATATCTCATTTAGTTTAGGAGAAATCAAGCATAATAGAGTAGAGTAAATATAGGGGTTTCAAATCACTCAAAGGGATGCCGCTAATTGGTTAATTGGTTAACAATGGGCGCTAATTGGATTACACGTGTTTTCACACTCCATTGTCTTTGTCGGTGAAAAGCCGACAATGGGTCGACCCTCATCATCTGTCAGATTACCATCGATAAGGGTTGACAAGGGTTGACAGGTTAATTACCCGTCACAGTCGAGACCCTTAAACATGACGTCACAACCAGCACAATATTTTAAAACCACTCAAGCCACGCCCACCTGGCACGCGACCATGAATGACGTCACAGTCGAGCCCCTTAAACATGACGTCACAACCAGGACAATATTTTAAAATCACTCAAGCCACGCCCACCTGGCACGCGACCATGAATGACGTCACATAATCGACCCTCTTAACGAAGACGTCACACCCAGCACAACATTTTCAAATCACTCAAAGGAGCCGCTAATTGGATTACATAATTAATTAATGAGATAACAATAGCCCTATATTTACTCTACTCTATTATGCTTGATTTCTCCTAAACTAAATGAGATATCGAAATGTGGTAAACGGTAATTATCTTATAATAAAACGACGCATCCTTGGTCTAATTTTGAAGATTGTCGGTGGCGTAGCGTTTGATCCCCGTGCAAATTATGAATTATTATTGGAATAACTCCTAAACTATTAGTGATAAAATCTTCGAATAAATTTTATTAAATCGGTATTGTTATAAGCTTTCCTCTGTGGTATGCTCGGGATCCTGGAGTCTTGGGTTCCAATCCTGATTTGGTAAATTTAATTATTTCGAGAACCGCTTGTGTTGGAAGACTGAAATAAACTTTATATGATAATACTTGTTAAGGACGATTATTTTATAACATGCTAGAGTTAACGTATCGTAGGTTCGATCCCTATCTTGTGGAGAATTATTGAAATTTGCTCTATATCGCTATTTTTACACTTGGAATAGTAATGCAAAGACAAATTAGGCTAACTTGGCATATAAAATGATATACTAGACAATTTTATCCCTACGACTCATAGTTCGATTACCGGGACGGGGCAATTACTTCAAAGTCGATTTATTCGCGAATCAATAAAGTTAGCGTGATGAAATAAAAAGTTAAACACTTCAGCTAAATATCTGCTCTTGAATTATTGATAAAAATGGTAGCTTTTGTACTGTGGGGTCTAGTTCGAATCTCTAAGGGTCCATTTAAATACTTTGCAAACTAGGGTCTTAGAGATCTGTAATAAAGTTTAAATTGGTGTTATTACTTACAAAATCAATTATAAAAAATGCTGTTCTTGAGAGAAACATTGCTTGTGTTGATTCTAGAAGCTTAAATCTTGCATAACACGGAAAAAGTCGGTTTAGATATAATTGACGGAGAATGCTGTTATTTTATTTAATATTTAAGGTAATAACCTTCAGTTCGCGTATATTCCCTGTTAGCATGAAGGAGAATGAGAATATATGAAGAACAAGAACAAGAAGAAGAAGAAGGAGAAGAAGAAGAACAACAACAACCAGAACAAGAAGAAGAGATTTTATTTTATATTTCAGCTAATAACCTTCAGTTTGCGTATATTCCCTGTTAGCATGAAGGAGAATGAGACTAGAAGAAGAAGAAGAAGAAGAAGAAGAAGAAGAAGAAGAAGAAGAAGAAGAACCAGAACAAGAAGAAGAGATTTTATTTTATATTTCAGCTAAAAGCATCTTACTAATGGTACAATCCGATAACATCTTTAGGGTCTTTCCGAAACACGAAAGAATGAGTATTTGTAATTTTTCCTGTCTGAACTTGTTTTTTGTAGACAGCACGTCGCCAGCACTCTTCGAGGCTACAATTTCTCCACTAATGTTATAAATCGACGCCTTTCGTGAGGCTAGGGTTTTTCCGTTAATTATAGGACAAATCTTTACCTGCTATGTCTTCTATTGATGGGGGGGTTCAGTTGAGAGGAATGTGTTTGTTACTTAAAAGATATTATACATCCGTTTCGCTTCTTAATTTTGCGTATGTGTGTGTATGTGTGTGTGAGTGTGTGTGTATGTGTGTATGTGTGTGTTTTATGTGTGTGTCTGTGTGTATGTGTGTGTGAGTGTGTGTGTATGTGTGTGTTTTATGTGTGTGTGTCTGTGTGTATGTGTGTGTGTCTGTATGTGTCTGCGTATGTACGTGTTTGCGTATGTGTGCGTCTGTGTATGTGTGTGTCTGCGCATGCGTGTGTCTGTGTGTTTGTGTGTGTGTGTTTGTGTATGTGTGTTTTATGTGTGTGTATGTGTATGTGTGTGTGTGTATGGGTGTGTGTCTGTGTGTGTGTCTGTGTGTGTCTGCGTATGTGAGTGTCTGCGTGAAAGTATTAAAATTATAAACATTTACCTTGTTTAAACTTTAAAAAATGTGGGGGAAATGCATGTTAACGTTGAACTATCAAATAAAAACGAAGCAAGTTAATCTTGACTCACGTAGTTTCCTGATTATATACATTTAAATACAAAACTTAATCTTGAATGCGTAGTCGTTTATAAGGTGGGTTCAGTTGAGAGATTGTAACATATAGTATGTTAGCGTGTTAAGACGCGTGTAAATAGGTTTATTTCGTGGTGATAGTTAAAATTAATGTCTTTGTTGTTGAAATGATGGTACTTAGAAACATAATCATCGTTTTATGTTTTAATATGACGCTTGATTCGTCTTAAAGTGAATAAAAATGGAGAAAGAATTATAAAAATACGGGGTATTTGTTTCTTTAAGCGTTTAAATAATGTTTAGATGGTTTCATTACTGTCATCCGATATCGATAAAAAAATGTTACTTAAAGATACATAACCGCCGTTTCGCATCTTAATGTTTCTGTCGGATTCGTCGCAAAGTACGTAAAAAACGAGAAAAAGTCATAAAAATAGGAAGTTTTGATGAAATATAGCAGAAATTTGGTTTTTTAAGCGTTTAAATATTGTTTAGATGGTTCCATTACTGTCATCCGATATCGATAAAAGAAATGTTACTTAAAGATACATAACCGCCGTTTCACGTCTTAATTTTGCGTGTGAGTGAGTGAGTGAGTGTGTGTGTGTGTGTGTGTGTGTGTGTGTGTGTGTTTGTTCGGCATGAAAGTATTAAAATTATAAACATTTATTTCTATAAATACAGTGGTTGAAATATAATTTACCTTGTTTAAACTTTAAAAATGAGGGGAAATGCATGTTAACGTTGAACTAGCAAATAAAAACGAAACAAGTTAATCTTGACTCACGTAGTTTAATGATATATATTTTAAAAATACAAACTTAATCTTGAATCGCGTAGTAATTTATAAGGTACGTGCTAGTGGAATAAGTAGGGTTTGCTTGAGCTTACATAGTTATTCAGTAATTAACCTTCGAGTCGAGCACATCAGCTTCTCTTAGCGAGATTACCGTTCAATAGCTTTTATAAGTTATCGAGGCGAGTCAGTGGAAAGTGCTATAAGCATTTATTCATTTATATAATTTACAAGTGTTCCACTACATATTATAAAAGTCCGGAGCGGTGAAATGATGGAATCGGTTCTGAATGCTATACCAGATTATAGGTGCAGCAAATGTGAAAAGAGTTTTCTACGCGACTACCATAAGAAGAGGCATGAGCTGATATGTGGTGAGTTTTTCGAGTGTAGACATTGTGGTGATGTTTACGGTACTGAAAATCGAAGGGATGTGCATGAAGGGCGCTGTGATAGGGCTCTATATGCTAAGAAAGTCAAATTCGAACCTACTAAGCATAAATTATTGTTAATGTCTCCTGATGAAGATGATGTTGTAGAATATGAAACGGCTTTTCAGGATCGGCTGAAATCGTTTTTCATCCAATGCCCTGCAAGTCAGGATCTAAATTCATACCTGCAGCAGGCTAAGCAGCGCATAATAAATGCTGTTCAGAAGGAGCTGCGGGCTCATAAAAGTTTGAAAATTAACATTATGGCTGAATGTAAGTTTGTGAATGCTGTTGGGGACATCACTAACAAAGCCTTCAAAACGCGTAATAATGCCGTGTTTTTAGACAGTGATTTGGATGCCATCTTGGAAAAAAAATTCGAGAAACTTCGTGTTGAAATGGAGGAAAGTAAGTTGAAAGGCAGTAATTGGGCTCTTCTGAGTGTTGATGGCGTTCGACTACGTATTAACAAGTATAATCTTCTTCGAGGGAGCAGCTATATTCCTCTACCGTCATCTTTGGATGCGAAGAAAGCCTGTATAAACCCCCAGAACTACAACGATGAGAAATGCTTTATGTACGCTGTTCTGGCTAAGTTCATTCGAAATAAACCTCAGCGTGTTAGCAAGTATAAGGATCTCCAAGAAAAATACGATTTCTCGTGCGTCTCATTTCCTACGAGCTTGGGTGAGATCGCTAAATTTGAAAAACTCAATAATATATCCATAAATGTGTTTGGAGTGGATGATAAACATGAAGTGTTTCCAATAAAGGTGATTGATGAAGAATTAGATGATCATCGCGATCTCCTTCTGTTGAGTAATGCTACTGGCAGATATCACTATGCTTATATAAAGGATTTTGAAAGACTTATTCGTCAGCAGAAAACCAAACATGATGGTCGAATTTATGTATGTAAAAGATGTTTCAGCCATTTTGATGACCGATACGGACAAAGTGGAATGAAAAAATTAGAAGAGCACCGAGAAATATGTAGACAACATGGTATTGCTAGATGCGTTATGCCTACAAAGGATAACTCTATCGTTAAATTCAAGAATGTTGAGAGGATGTTGAAACTTCCTTATGTTATCTACGCAGATTTTGAATGCATTCTTACCCCTCTCCATACCTGCTCCTCTAACCCTGAAACCTCCTACACAACTCCCTATCAAAGTCATTCTCCCATGAGCTTTTGTGTTTATGCGAAGCCTTCGTCCAGTGTTGAACAACTAGAAACAACTCTTCCTACTGAACCATATGTTTACCGAGGGCCTGACGCTGCACAGAGGTTTATGGGATGCCTGATGGATCTGGCAAATAAAATAAGCGACTTATACAAATCTGCTAAACCTCTTAATCTTACAGCTGAAGAACAAGAATCATTCGATGCTTCTACAATATGTTACCTGTGTGAACATGAATTTACAGAAGATAATTGGAAGGTTCGCGATCACGATCATGTGTCCGGGGCGTACAGAGGATCTTTACACAATAAATGTAACCTGGCTTGTAAAACACCTAATTATATACCTGTCTTCATGCATAACCTGAGTGGGTATGACTCTCATTTCATTGTTAAGCAGTTAGGGTGTACTAGCGAAAGAATAGAGGTTATACCAAATTCAGAGGAAAGTTATATATCATTCTCCAAGTATGTTGGGGATATTAAACTCAGATTTGTGGATACTTTCCGCTTCCTCAGTACGAGTTTGGAGAAGCTTGCAAAGAACCTTGAAACGCATCCTGAAACAACGAAGTACTTCGGAGAAGAGAAGATTGGCTTGATGACTCGTAAGGGAGTGTTCCCCTACGATTACCTTACTTCATGGAATGTTTTGAACGAGACTCAGCTGCCTCCAAGAGAAGCATTCTACAATAAATTAAATGAAGAAGAAATTACCGACGATGACTATGAGCATGCTAGAAATGTATGGAAGCAGTTTAATGTGGAAAACTTAGGTGAATACAGTGATATTTACTTAACTTCAGATGTTCTTCTCCTTACGGATGTCTTTGAAACATTTAGAGACCAAACTCTGAAAACTCATAAAGTCGATCCTGCCCATTATTTTACCTCTCCAGGACTTACATGGGATGCTATGCTGCTGTATACTGGAATCGAGTTGGAATTGCTTCTTGATTACGATCAGCTACTCATGGTTGAATCTGGCATAAGAGGAGGGTTATGTCAGGTTTCTCACCGGTATGCGGAGGCTAACAACATATATATGGAACAGTATGACTCTCGTAAACCTTCCCAGTTTATTACATACGAAGATGCAAACAACCAATATGGATGGGGAATGTGTAAGGCCCTTCCTTATGGAGGGTTTAAATGGGTTTCTCCTGAAGACATAGACCTGGAATTATTGAAGGAAGATGACCCCCTTGGATACATCTTAGAAGTCGATGTCGAATATCCTGTCGAGCTCCACGATCTTCATAATGATTTGCCCTTCCTGCCTGAGAGTATGAAACCGGGGGAATCCTCTTCAAAGAAACTAATTGCCCATCTTGGATCCCGAAAGAAGTATGTGGTTCATTACATGTCCTTGAAACAGGCTCTTAGTCATGGTCTACGACTAATAAAGATTCATCGAGCACTAAAATTCCGTCAGTCTTGTTGGTTAAAGCCTTACGTCGAATTTAATAATCGCCTGCGACAACAAGCTAGAAATGATTTCGAGAAGGATTTGTACAAACTTTTCAATAATGCGATGTTTGGAAAAACTATGGAAAATATTCGTAATCGTATGGATATACGTCTTGTGGCAAACAGCAAAACATTAGAAAAACTGATAGCCAAGCCTACATTTATCGATCGAACTATATACGGTCCTAATCTTGCAGCTGTTCATATGGCTTCTCGTAAAATAGTGTTCAACAAGCCTATATACATTGGTATGAGCGTACTAGACATCTCCAAGACGCTAATGTATTCGTATCAATACGATGTGTTACTTCCATATTATGGAGCTGAGAATCTTAAACTGTTGTATACGGATACAGATTCCTTCATCCATCTAGTGACTACAGCTGATATATACCAGGATAAATTACACATGCTTGAACATCTGGATACAGCGGATTACCCTGCTAACCATATATGCTATTCTACACAAAACAAGAAAGTTTTGGGAAAGTTTAAAGATGAAGCAAGTGGTAAAATCATTCGCCGTTTCGTCGGTCTCAGACCTAAAATGTATGCTCTCGATATTGATGGCTCTGTGATAAAAAAGATTAAAGGCATAAAACATAGCGCCATTAAGCAATACATCAGCTTCAATAGCTATATGGAGTGCCTTAAAACTTTGAAAATTGTTAGAACTCCGATGAATTTAATCCTATCCCAACGTCATAATGTTTCTACAGTTGAATCTAATAAAATAGCTCTGTCGCCTCATGATGACAAGAGAGTAATTGCAGAGGATGGAATATCAACGTATGCGTACGGGCATTACAACGTTGCAAACCATGCATAAGAGAATGCAACTTAGATCTCAAGATGATTATTTTCTCCGTTACGTCTCCTGTAGAAAATGAAAGTTTAATCAACTGACTCCTCCACGCCTCAAATGAAGTCTGACGAAGAAAGAAGAAAAAATAAAGAAATTACTCACCTGGCTTCTCCGTGCTTCTCATGAAACTTGTCGAAGAAAGAAGAAAAATAGAAATTATAAAGGGAGGCGTTAACTCTGCCACTAGACTTTAACTCTAGTGCTGGTCTCCAGCCCAGATAAAAGAGGAGAGGCGTATACCCTACTACCTTAAAGTAAGTATACCCTCATTAACTTTATATAAACAGAAGATTGTGTTAAAATACTATCAAAGGTATTGCTGAATATCTCTTAAAAATATTGAGCTATAAGTACCTCAACATCTGCGGATAGATCATCTTTTAGTGATAAGTTTAAAAATCTATAAAGGGTTAGGAAAACAAAGTTGAATAAAGCTGTAAAGAACACTTAATAAGCAGGTTAGATCATAATAGGTGGGGTTACACTTAGAAAACTGCATGTCGTGTTGGAGATGTTACCCCCAGAACATACAGAACCAAGCAAAAGAGTCATACAGTTGTATAAAATTCTGTGACAGAGGGCAAAAATAGTAGTAATAAGAACTTCAACATCAATGGTTAGGACATCTTCTACTGGAAGTTTAAAAGTTCTATAAAGGAGGGTGCAAATAGCAGTAAAATGGGGTGAAATGTCCTAAAAATGTATGAAAATGATTGAATAGCTCTGAAAATTGTCTGAAAAGTTGTTAAATATGTTGTTAAAAGCGTTCTGAATATACTAAAAGCGTCTAAAAGATCTAACAGAGGGTGCAAATAGCAGTAAAATGGGGTGAAATGTCTTAAAAATGTATGAAAATGACTGAATAACTCTGAAAAATTCTTAAATATGTTGTAAAAAGCGCCCTGAATATACTAAAAGCGTCTAAAAGATCTATCAGAGGGTGTAAAATTGTAGCAAAAATGGGGTGAAACGTCTTAAAAATGTATGAAAATGGCTGAATAACTCTGAAAATTGTCTGAAAGGTTCTTAAATATGTTGTAAAAGCAGCATGAATATACTAAAAGTGCTTAAAAAGATCTAACAGAGGGTGCAAAATTGTAGCAAAATGGGGTGAAACGTCTTAAAAATGTATGAAAATTACTGAATAACTCTGAAAATTGTCTGAAAAGTTGTTAAATATGTTGTAAAAGCAGCATGAATATACTAAAAGCGTCTAAAAGATCTAACAGAGGACTCAAAATAGTATTAAAATGAGTTGAAACGTCTTAAAAATGTATGAAAATGACTGAATAACTCTGAAAATTGTCTGAAAAGTTGTTAAATATGTTGTAAAAGCAGCATGAATATACTAAAAGCGTCTAAAAGATCTAACAGAGGGTGCAAAATTGTAGCAAAATGGGGTGGAACGTCTTAAAAATGTATGAAAATTACTGAATAACTCTGAAAATTGTCTGAAAAGTTGTTAAATATGTTGTAAAAGCATCAAGAATATGCTAAAAGTGTTTAAAAAGATCTATCAGAGGACTCAAAATAGTATCAAAATGTTTATGAAATTCCTAGATGGAGATCAGGGTAGCGTATGACAGGATAGAATAGATAAGCAGAGGAGGGAATAGGATAGATGAGAAGAGGATAGAATGAATGTCTAGAAACGTATCATGTTAGTAGAATAGAATAAATAATAATAAGAGGATCTACCTTAGGTTAGGCTAGGCCAGGTTAGATTAGGATAGGTTAGATGAGTAGAAGTATGAGGCTTAGGTTAAATTATCAAAGACCGGAGTAAATAGTGGGAGCTGGGTTAGGTTAGGTTAGCCATGTAGAAGTATGGAGCTTAGGTTAGGTTAAGATAGGTTAGACGAGTAGAAGTATGGGGCTTAGGTTAGGATAGATTAGGTTAGGTTAGGTTAGGCTAGGTTAGGTTAGGTTAGGTTAGGTTAGGTTAGGTTAGGTTAGGTGAGTTTAGGTTAGGTTAGGTTAGGTTAGACGAGTAGAAGTATGGGGCTTAGGTTATGTTAAATTATGAAAGTTCAAAGTAAAAAAGAGTGGGAGCTAGGTTAGGTTAGGATAGGTTAGACGAGTAGAAGTATGGGGCTTAGGCTAGGTTAGGGCCACTATGTGGGGCGAGGTGTCATGTTGGGGTAACATATTCAATCAAGATAGAAATCTCTTGCGTTAGGAGGTTTGCATCGATACAGTGAACGACATACTCAACTGCCAGTGACGCTCATAAACATAGGGGAAAGTGTCCTAAAATGACATACCATAAGGGAAAAATTGTCCTGTGGGTTCATTTGTTGTATTATAACGTTTATTTTTTGTAATATAACATTAAAAACTATTAACTACACAGTGATTCATGAAACAAAACCATAGTCTACGTTATATCATTATTACAATGTATTATTACAAAGCTTACACAATGTCATTGCATGAGAGCCATTGGGCAAAATGACATACCCTTGTTTATTCTATAAATATGCAGTTTTCATTTGCAAACATCACATGTAAATATCTTTGTCCGTCGTGAAACCCCAGCACATTCACTATGAGCCCACAATAAGCACACAACACACCTTAGCCATGTCTCTTTTGATTTAGAGTGACTAAATAAGTCATTGCAATATAGACAAGGAACATCATCATCATCATCATCATCATTAGAAAAATCTCTATCTTCATCTCCAGTATGCCCGTCGAAACAAAGTTTCTTTTTAGCCTGTTGAGCTGCACGTCTGCATTCCAACATTCTTTTTTTGATGACTTTGGCTTTTACCTCTGAAACATATGGACTGCTGGTCAGAATTTGTGAACCCTCCTGTTTTCGTTTGTTAGAAAGAGGCCTGATCTGAGGTCCAGAAGGAAGTGGAGATATGTCAACTGGCCTAATAAATGAAGATCCTGATCCAGAAGATGTTGCAGATGCAAACTGTGATGTACAGGATGAAACCTGAGCTACAGCTCCAAGGGCACAATTTTCTGCTTGTTGGTTTCCTTGAGTTGTTGCAGTTTCACTTTCTGAAACGCATCTCTCAGTTGTAGCCGATGGGCAGAAAAGATGATCTGGGAAGATATCGGGTTTGAATGGCCAGATTCCGGTTTTTGCAAAACCGCTAGTTGCATTTTGAACAGTGGCAGCTCTTCCATATGCTGCTGCAAATAAGCCGGCCACCTGAAACTGACCCACAACTCTTCCAGGATGATTTCTCAACCAATTAGAAACTTCCTGATTATAATATGTTTTAAGGGGACCAAAGAATGTCACATCCAATGGTTGAAGATGGTGTGTGCAATGTGGTGGTAATGACAACATTATGATATTGTTTTCTTTGGCATAAAGCAGTGCATCCAGATATTTGTGGCTCGAGTGGCCATCCACCAACAGAACAACCTTGTTCTCATTGGTAGGATTAGCGTATTCCTTGAAATGTTTTAGCCATTGTAGAAACAAGTCTCCTGTCATCCAACCTGATTCATTAACCAGTGCTAATGTCCCAATTGGTGCACTGTCAAAAAGTTCTTGTTTTGTTCTCTTCCTTGCAAAGATGAGAGCAGGTGGAATAAAATTTCCAGAAGAGCTCATGCAGCACATCACAGTAGCATGCTGACCTCGTTCTGCGCTTGTTATAGCTCCTACCTGCTTCTGTCCTCTTGCTGCAAGTATTTTAGGTGGTCTCTGCACAGTTGACAATGCAGACTCATCTGCATTCCAAATTCTTGTTGGCTGAATATGGTTTGTTTGCACTACCTCATTCAATTTGTCAAAAAATGCTTGGACTTGTGGTTTGTTAAAACCTCGGGCTCTTGCAGCAGAAGTTGGTTCTGGCTGCCGTAATGAAAGAGTTGGATTTCTCTTTCTGAATCCATGCAACCATGCTTTACCTAAAATCATGAGAGAAAAATATGTTTAAACTAACTGTTTATGCATTTAAAATATAATTTTAGTTTGCTCTATTCAACATAATTGTAAACAAAACAGTATGAAATAAGTATTTAGATGTTTACCTGCCATCAATGTCCGATTGTTGAATCGATTGCCAATTTCATTCCTCTTGGCTAACTCAAACGCCAGTTTCCTTACGTCATTCAAAGTAAGTCCAAATAGCCTAGACTCAAGATCTTTAATGTGCTGTACTAGCTCAGTTTCTAGCTCTATTGGAAACGTTTGCTGGAATCGACCTAAACCTTTATCAGCTCCTACAACTTGTTTATTTTTCCCTTGTACTCTCCTTCTTAGAGTAGCTTGAGGAACACCGAACATTTTTGAGGCACGCTGCCAACCCATTTGCTTGTTATTAACAGCATCAATAGCCTTCTGCATGCTCTCTGAATCCCATGACTGGCGACTACTGGTTCTCTTATAATTTCCAACCATTATTACTGAAATAAATAAATAAAAAATAAAGACAATAACAATAGAATGATGAACAACATGTTATATTAACATAAACAGAAAGGAATGGAAAGACAGGAAGCATAAACTTCGTTGTGGGCAAAATGACATAGGTATGTCATTTTACCCCCATTTATGGTATGCCATTTTACCCCCAGGTACAGCATTCCGAGTAAAAGAACACTACTCATAAACACGTGGACGTGCATACCCAAAAACGTGCTTAAAATGTTTGCAAAGGAAGTATTAACTCACCTTCTGTATAAGAAAGATTATAAATAACACTATCCAGACGTAATATGACCCACAAAAACTAACATCAACAACTTCTAAACCTCGATGTATACAGATTCTTCGCATAGCACATAAACGCTTAAACCAACAACCTCGCCATTTCTGGTGTAACAGTGTTGCCAACAGAAGATGAATATGCTGTGCAGTATGGTGCTGCTTCTTGCGGCAGTGACAAAAAACACGAGGTATGTCATTTTACCAGACTATGTCATTTTAGGACACTTTCCCCTACATGCACTGCTATAGGCCTTAAACATTATCCCTAGAGTCAGCCTCAAACCCCTACAACGTCCTGCTTCCCCTACCACCTTACCTAGTAATGCTTAGATTACGCATGGCGGCCATCTTGCCCATAAAAAAGTGGCCCAGCTCTGTCCTAATCTACCTACTTAAAACGAATTCAATAAATTTCGGCAATGCTACTCCTGAATAAAACCACTGAAATTGTTTTCCCTGCTTTTCCCACCACCTGAGGTCATCGCTCCTTTTACCAAAGAATAGGGTCTATACTACGAACGAACTGATGGTGACACTAGCCGAGGACGGGCATCAAACCGAGGACTGATCGTCGCAGAGGTAATAAACTAGTCAGAGCCATCAAAGAGGAGACCACTACAGTGAGGTACGAACCATGTACTGCCACAAACTCAAGTACTTAGGGCCCTAGGTAATTCAGTCGACCAGAAAACCGTTAGCTTAAAAGTGAGATCCCTGAAAATTCAGGTTCAGGCTGTTACCCAGGAACGTGTGATGGAGTTCTCAAAAGTAGCGTAAAACAGGCTAATTTCGGCCATCTTGGGTAACTTCGGCCATTAGGTTGTTGAACTTTACTTTTTCTCCTGTCATCCAGAATAAACTATTGTCACTGTAACAGTTCCGAGAGGTTTAGTGTACAGGCAATGGACTGAATTAGTTGTAAAGCAGCTTTCCATGCATCCTGGTGCGTAAATTAGCCATCAGTAGTTGCTGATATCGTTCCATCAATAAGTGTTGCTGCTCGGAAGAGTAAAAACAAACTTATACCTAGCTAAAGCTTGAAGGTGTAGGTGATATCTGTTTCACGTAATATAATGAGTAGGTATCTCCAAATATATGTTATTTAAGATTGTAACAATTAAACAATTACTGTTTCATTGAATGAGTTCTACATTCACAGCTTTGAATTTTCAGTCACACCAAAATACCAAAGAAAAATTCCAGATGCTGCTCCTGCTGAAATATGTTTTTTAAACCAGCTCGTCTGAAAAGGAACAAACCTAGACACATTAAATAAAGATGCACACAGAAAACCAATACAGTATCACAGTAACTTACCTCAGAGAATATAACCAAAAAGCAAAATAAGAACTGTGAACTGTCTTGGAGTGACTCGTTCACGGAGCTTCGGGCATCTACACGAGATCTGCAAAGAGGTTGAATATAAAATCTGGAAAGAGTGTGTCAGTCGGAAACTCCAATTCAAGAGAAATGGAGCCCAAAGAAGCCCGTTCTATGTTAGAAAAAGCAGATGATTTGGTCCAAATTGAGCCTTTTTCTTCTACAGGTTCCAACACAAGGTGGTTTAAGATTATGTTCCATTCGTTGTTGATGACACTATACAGGAGACTTCGTTTTTCTGCAGTTTTTGATTGAGAAGAATCAGAGATTCTGTACTGCAGAAATGTCGAATTCTGGGAACACATGAAATAAAGCGCTTGAGAAAAAACTCGGGGAAACAATCTTCCCTTGTGTCCCCAGACAACGAGCATGTGTGTAACATGCAGAAGAATCAGTTTGTGAGAAAATTGCAACCATCCTTTCGCATAAGACATGGACACTTTATTTTCAGAAATATTATAATTACATCTTTTAGAACAAACCATGGGAGATATGTCCAAACTGATAAATAAGTTTATTATAAAAACAATTTTGGCGTAAAGTTATTTTCTTACACGTTGAAGCTTTAAAGAAAAGAAAATGCAGTATTTAGTATTCAATTTCTTTAATTTTTAACGCAAGTTTCGTTCCAAAACAAGCACAGCATTAAACAACGCATTTCTAATGGTCAGAGTAAACACAGGCTAGTGTAATTTTGCCGAAGTAAGTCTGTTTTCTAGAATGCTTCGGCCACATTTCAATATCTTATATAATAAACAATAATACACATAGCAATTATTTTCTGTATGATAAAAGTACAACAGACATCAGAGATCTCAAACATCTCACAAACTGGATGGCTCAGGCGGTTTCGTCTGTGACCCGTACTTCGGAGGTCGCGTGTTCGATCCCAGCTGCCGAACTTTTTTTGCTTTTCTTCTTTTTCTGGCGGTTTCCCCGGGTCGTCAGGCGAATGCTGGGTAGGTTCATTACACCCCCCCCCCCGAACTTGTCCCTTACTTTCACCCCACTACTTATTTCCTTTCAACCTTCAGCCGGCTGGTCTCTTACAGGGTAGCTAGTGTCGATGGGGTCTCGGCGTTGCATGGCAGGGACTATGCGCTCTATAAACCTTCGTCCTTCGGCGGGACTGTATCCGGTCTACGCACCCGTCTGTGGGATGTCTGAGATCACAGGTGGGCGGGACTCCGGTTGTACTAGCCACTGCCGGGGAGTTTCAATCTGGAAATACTAGGGACTTTGCCCTGTGATCTGTCGTGTCTCCTTAGATCGGCCACCCCCTGCCTCCTCTCACCTCATCCTTCCTCCCGGGGGTAGTCAAACGATCTTAAAGGTATCCTTGCCAAATTCCCTCCGCGACGGCCTATCCTCTATCCCATATAATGGAAAATCAAATTCTTGGGCTTTTAGGATGTCACATAGTAACAGTTACGTTTCAGATACGAATTGCTAGTTTAAGAATGGGTGATATGTGTAGGAACTTTGGTGGAGAGTAAGTTATTAAAATAAGATGTATTGCTAAAATCTTCGTCTTTTCTTTGGTACTTTTACAGTACACTGTGGTCAATTATCGGCATCCCCCACATGCACTGGAGTTACGTAGATTTAGCGATAACCTCAGTCTAGAGATACAGATCCCATAGTTCAACACCGGAGCAGCGGGTTGCACAAATACTCGAAAACGAGATTGGAGACGGAGTCAAAAAGGTGACGCATAGATCAGCATTACATTTGAAATAATATTGTGTACCACTATCATCGTTGTTGGATCGGCGTAAACAACCACTGTACTCCAGTACTGCACCCCACTATTGACGCCTGTGGTGGGCAGTAATGAGGGACGCAGCGGCCAGGCGGTAGGCCTTTGCCCAAAAAAGGGCTCTTGTACCACTGGGTTAGTTAGTTACTACAGTTGCTAGGCTAAATTGAATCAAAACTAGCCTAAGCAAGCACATCAGTGGTCAGAGCTATTGTCGGTTGCGCGTGTATAAATAGTTAGTGTACATGTGACCAATTAGACATGTAAGATGGGTGAAACATTAGCATATTATTAACACACTACTAAAGAATAAGATTTGGGGTATGAAGGAAAGTGACGCTAACAGAAAAAAGTTACAGTTAGCAATTCCCTAAATATGGTGTGCCGTCTACACCCCGAGCCCGTTTCTCTCAAACCACTCCGTTGTTTGTGAGCGATTGGTTGGTTTGGTAGTGTTTAACGCCCGCTTTTACTACATACCGCACCGCAGGTGGTGAAAAGCGAATGGTCTAACCACTCGACTACGGCGCGGCCTTTGTAAGCGCAGTGCAAACCCCTAAACATTGGGGAGAAACAACTGTTCTAAACGTGGTTAGCAAGTTCTTCGAGAAGTATGTAACCTCAGCCATAGATGATATTGTGACGTCAACGCCAGAAGTTACTGGTGTGCCTAAGACGAGATAATGCAGATTGAGAAGCGAATGCATTGCACACTTGAGGGAGTGGAGTCCCTTCCAAAATCTGATTAATGGAACCACACAAGTGGATTTATGCTGAAGCCTTTCCTTTATTTTGGGTGTTCAGATTAGATGAGATTAGATTATATTACGTTCAGCCAATTCACATATAGCCATAGAAGCCCGTGGACATCGAACATGCCAATAGAAAGGTACAGTACAGTACAAAAACACATATACAGGCACTAAAAACAAAACAGGGATAGTTGAGAAACACAGTCAAATCTTCCCTGCAGATCTATGATAAACATAATGTATATTTCTAAATACAAATTAAGCTTTGTTTTAAACTTTTACTAGGATTTATCTGCCACGTCCCATTACTTAGTTAAATAATTAGCAACGAATGTCATGTTTTCTCAGTTGTTCAATACATATAGATTTAAGCAGCTATCGAGCAGGCATCAACGTTTTTCACTGGGATGATGGATGTTGCCTTTTTGTCTAGTGTTTATCTCGTGAGTGTCATTGCTTGTTATAAATGTGGATCGACTGCATATAAGGAATTTTCGGATCGAGAATATATACATGCAGGGCAAGTTTAATATCTTCAGCCTTCTAAAAACATCTTTGCATGAGCATGTGCTATGGGTGCTGGAAATAATTCTTATAACCTTCCTTTATATGAGGTATATTCGCTTACTCTCTACTGAGTTGCCCCAAAATAAAATTCCACGTTCCATTATAGAGTTAAAATATGCACAGTAGACTAATTTAAGTGAGTCTATAGAACTCACATTTGCCACGGTTCGGAAACCATAACAGGCAGAGTTGAGATTGGGTAAGATGTACTTTATGTGAGGTTTCGAATCTAAATATTTGTCTAGTTGAAGACCCAGAAATTTGATATTGTCTACCACTAGAAACGTATAAACCAACATTAGTGTTGAAAACTACTAACATAAAGTCAACGCATAGGAAACGCAGAGCGAGAAATCCCTCACGTGCGCCCAAACGTCTAATATTTCTCCTAGAGAGTAATTGTGGGTCTAAGGGACTGGAAAATATCCAGTTACAGCGTGTGTTATAAACATGCATATCTACGTTTCCATGGGATATCAGTGCAGCTAATACATTGATGTACATTATCATGGTTCTATGTATGTTGTTTAATGCATTAGGTAAAGAAGTTATTTCACAAAAGGTTTTAAACTTGATAAAAAATATCATATTTAAAACATATGCATCATTTTCTACAAAACTATGAATAAAAATAAGCTTCATATATACCGGATGTTAGGGGTTTATGTGCATGTTTTTTATTGCTGATTGAGGACTGTGATAAACAATATTACACCAATATTTATCTCATTTGCGAACCTATAATTTGACTTATTGGAGTTGTGTTTTTTAAGATTGGCTAGTAGCTCTAGTGGGCGTGGCATAAAAGGCGTGACGCAGAGTGGGCCGGTCTCGTGATGACGAATGGTTTACGGGAACCGAATTCCAATGGTTTCGGCAAGGCCAGTGACCTTTCACAATACCTAGGCCAGTAGCTCATGCATTGAGGTGTGGAGCAAAACGGGTAACCTTTACGACAGACGTTGAAAATTTCGCGGCGCAGCTATGACTAATATATTCCACTTACTTGACGGAAGATTTATTTAGTTAGTGAAATTGTATTTTTTCAGCGATACAGCCTATGTATTTTTAGTTTATTAATGACAGAAACAGTAGTTGTTAAAATACAAGTAATATAATCTTACGAGAAAGTAGACCAGAGGGTATATAATATAGTGACGGAAAATGTCAGAGTTCTATATGTAATAGCTTTGAAGAAAACTGACTCGAAAATAGCATTTTTCTTAGTCTTTAAAATATATTTAAAAAGTTATTATTTACCTATATAAGAAGAGCGGCGAAGCTTTACATCAAGAAATTCATTCGCAATGGGCAACGTTTTGAGATATACATATATTTGCATGGTAGATGTAGAATACAAACGGATTTACACTGAGCCTATATTCAGGCTATGTCAGTTATTGTACGGGCATGTCGTCCCAGGAAGGAGAAGATGGGAGTGCTTAGCGTGTGTGCTGGAACCCGGATCAAAAGGCGCCAACCAACCAGGGGTCCCTAACGTGTGCTGAGAATTCATTTCGGCACCACGTGCCTTTGTGCGGCCGCCAGCCTCACGGCTTACGGCATTGCCGCCTTGCGGCGACAGGTGACCACAACGACGCCGCTACCTCCAGAACAGCAGTTACAAAGCGTGGCTTCCACACTCGCTCCTTCGCCGACACTTTCGATCCGGAAAGACTGGTTTGAAGTTGTGGAAAGAAAAGAACGAGCCCAGCATTCGTCTAGTAACCAAGGAAAACCGCGAGAAAAAAGCTTTCGTGAGATTGGTTGGTCACATGAGATCGAACCTGGAGCTCCTGAATGTCAGTTCCAAGCGTTACCGCCTGAGCCAGGTCATTCGGTTATATTGGTATAATAAAGTGTGTAAATAAGCAAGACGTAACCTTTCCGGTCCTGCTGGGAACATAGTTCTTTTATGCTACTATTATGGTGCAATTGAAACATAATATAAGTTGAACTTAGGGTTTGTAAAACAAACTATTCGTTTTATTCGCTATTAAGATTAATATTGACTTATCTGGGAATTCACGGGAAAAACACATTCTTAACCAACATTTCACCTCCCCTCCGAGCAAGTCGATTCCTCCAACAGTGTTTCTTCTTCAACTCACGTGACATTTCCCTCCGTTTCCCCTCCACGACATCTTGCATCCTGCGCAACTTAATTTGCGCAACTGCCACCTACTTAATGTTTAGCGCGAAATCTTCCCTTCTGGAGCGTTCGTGTACGGACCAGCTCATGAACTACCAAGCATTACGTTATTTTCAGATAACGAATCTGTTTGCTACTACTGAAGGGCCCATTGCGTTTCTTTACGATAACGGTAATCTGGCGATAGCCACCAAAATTACAACTGCAGTGGGTGAATTTATTCCTAAAACAATAAAAATGAATGAATGAATGAATGAATGAATGAATGAATGAATGAATGAATGAATGAATGAATGAATGAATGAATGAATGAATAAATGAATAAATGAATAAATAAATGAATAAATGAATAAATGAATAAAAGATACAGCAAAAAGTGTCAGTTTGACTTTACAACTCCTTAGTTAGAGCAAATCTTGAATATGCAGCTATTATTTAGAATATCAGCACTACAAAACATGTCAACTTAATACAAAAGAACAATAAAATTGTTTAAAATATGCACTATTTAAAACAACTTAATGTTGCTCTGCGTACTCAAATTACGGAACTCTTCTAGAAATATTGAAATTTAAAGTTTTAAGTGCTACAACAGACATTGCGGGAGTAATATTTTTGTACAGTCTTACACTCGATCAATAATGACAGTCAAATTATTGCAAGTACATTGTTTTATATGCCAAATAAAACAAGTGAACTCTAAAATTATTTTTCACCTCAAGAGCAAACACCCAAGTTCATCAAAATTCACCGCTAAACAGAATTTCATATATATATAAGGGTCTTCATATTTTGATGTAGATATATTCACATATCAAAAGCTCGGTTCACAAATGCCATAGCGAATAATTTACAGTTACATAAATTAATACATAGTTTTAAAATTAGAACTGATTTTATAATGTTATTGTTATTTTCTTTTATTGTTATTTCTTTCCTCGTGTTCTATCTTCCCTCATAATTTTTATTTTATATATAATTTTTGTTTGTTTCATATTTGTAAGTTAATGATTGTAAATGAATGATTGAATGAAATGAATGACTGGATGAATGCATATATGCATATATAAACAAATTAATTGAATAAATAATAAAGTGGATAAATAAGTAAAGAAATGAATATGAAATGGAGTTGCGTTCAGTGGTAGATATCCGAGTTGAAGTCACGTGGTATGACACAAAGTAGTGGTGGGGGAAACAAATTGCTCGGAGAGGAAGTGAAAAACAGGTTAAATATAAGGTTTTTTAGTGCGGTCCCAGACGAATTACTTTTTTTGAATATTAATTAACGCCCTCCAATGTAATGTCATATCGGACGGTGAATGAATGAAATGGGTGAAATAGTGCTCAAATGAGCCCGAGGTCCATGGAGCTTTAATTTATCCGACATTCGTCTTCTCAGGATAAGGGAAAACCCCGGAAAAAGACCTTACCTGGATAACTTACCCTAAGTGAGATTCGAACTTGCGACCTCTTGAACGTGAGGCAGACCGCTAACCATGACGCTACCGAGGTGGGCCCCAGATCAATCACTATTGCCCTATAGAGCGACATATAGACTGCAGTGGCCCGCAAAAATGCAATCGCGATTGCAACACCTGCGAGTTCAGGGAGGGAAGGTCGACCTGTTAACGTCATATAGCTCTCTCATTCCTCAGCGCGCCACTCAAACGACTGTTGTTGTTGTTGTAGTGTTTAACGCCCGCTTTTACTACTACGGCACCGCAGGCGGTGACACTGATGATACATGAAGATGGAGCACCGGTGGAATGAGATGGCGGGGGAAACCGGAGTACCCGGAGAAAACCCGCCCTGACTCAAACGACTGAAAAGGGCAATCAGGTGCGGTTTGTGTATTACTAGAATATAGAGCATAATGGCAGTTTCCAAAACCAGCAAGGAACTCAAGAAAACGTACGTACGTATGTGTAAAAGGAAGAATGGGAAGAACAAATAAATTCACATATGAATATATTGAAAAAAGTTAAAAGGGAATTTCAAGAAAAAACGATTTATAGATTGCCAAGCAATGGAAAATGATTTCTGCCTGTTTGCAAATGTTTTCACAGCAGACTAATGAGACTTAGGCTAGAATTGCAGCAGGGCTGCAGATGTACAAAGTAACTCATTTCTGAAAAGCAAGTGCCAATGTCTAGTTGGCATAGACATTTTTGAGTATCTACCAATTTCAAATTATCCACGCCTCAGATCGTTTGTTATCAATATTGAAGCCATTAAAACAGTGGAATCAAATAAGAGGTCTCGCATTTCTGATAAACATCTTTCTTCGCAATTACAAAATAGCTACGTGTGGCATTTCTGTAGATCCTGTTAGCTTAGTGAAATAGATCCATTCTAAAATCTCGTTTACCCTAACTGGGACCAAAGGCAATCCGGAAATCCGGAATTTTTAAATACTTACATAAGCAGACTTGTTTATTACGATAAAATTCAGCAGCTATTTTCTTCAATGTTTCTCCTTTGCCAATTCGATTAATAGCATCCAACTCTTTATCCATTGAAACCACGACCTTCTTTCACTTTGATTTTATTTTAAACTTGTACACTATAAATCCTTCTTAAATTCAACAAATAGCATTTTGCGGTACAGTATGTATTACCATAATTAAGTTTACAATTTATGCAGGAACCCTAGATTGTAAGCTTACAATTTTTTCCATTAAAATGCAGGACATTTACAAGTTACATTTCTGAAATATGTGCATTGCGTAATGTTTGTTGTCTGTGTTACAGACATTAGAATTATCAACAAATACGATACATTTTTTCAGTTTATAAAATATTGATTTCTCATTCATTTCTGTACTTATTCATTAATACAATCATTTATTATAGTTTCCTTTAGTTTAAAACATGATTGTTCTGCTCCAACAGATAAGAGCTTGGGTTGTTTTTGTTCATATGCATTTGTTTCTATGAGCTTTTATTTTCGTCATAAAGCACTATTTAATTTTCATGTTGTCAAACATTTATGTGACATTTAAAAATAGTGTTTTTATATTCATTATTTAGTTTGAACTCCAGTAATAAAAATGCAAAAGAGCAGTGAATTATCAGAAAGGGTTCAGGAGTTACCATATTAAAAAAATACCCAGTTCAGGAGGGTAAAACTGTCAAAATGAAGCCCAGTGCTTTCCGCAGACAGCCACACAGACGCGATATTTATCCAAACAAACATAAAGTTGAATCAAATGTCTAGGTTAAATTTATGCGAATATTCACTTTTAATTTGCCTTCGCATGCACTCAACCCATTTCTATGCTTGGTTAGAGGGGCCTGGGAGGTAACGCGGCAGATCGCACAAACTATGCGAAATCTCAGAAAACAGCCCCAAATAGCCATTAACTGCAGCTTCATTCGGAATTTATATTCGTGTGTTTGCAATGATATATCTACAAGAATATGGGTACATTTCGGCATTTTATAGATCTTATTGTTGCTAAGGTAATTTTATTGGCTTCAAATAGTTTGGGGACGCCTTTCCAACATCAAAGCAGTAAAAAAAGAATCATATTAACAAGTGTCTCAAAAATTATTGCTGAGTTACAAAATAAAACTAAAGGTTACAACAATTGTCCGAAGTTGCTTCCCTGTGCTTCGACATATTTTCTAAGCCTACGTTCCATACTATCGCCTACTCTGTTACAAATTCCTGGAGTGGTTCGTATTTGGTCAAATCCACTATCGATGTGGTCTCGCAGAGTGCCAATATCCCGGTACAGGAGTCCTATAAACCAGGGTTTTAAATGTCTCCATTGGATTCAAATCAGGAGATCAAGCAGGTCAAACAATGAATTTCCCCTTGACCAACCTACCTATGCGGTAATACTCTATTCAAAAAGTGATGTACTATCCAACTGAAAAAAAAAAAAAAAAAAAAAAAAAAAACACTTGTAGATACATCTCAGCATTTAGACGCGGAGGAACGAAATGGGGGACCAGTAAGGTGAATGATTCCACCTCAAGAATTTATGCAGAACCTCTGTTGACGTTACTCCAACGTACTTCAGTGAGTTTTCATTGCACATTTATGAATATTTAAAACCCAGCTTCATCAGTGAACAAGCTGCATGCTAAGAAATCTATGAACATTGCCCAATTCTGTAACATGAGATGACAGAAAGTTCCTGTTGACTCAAAGTTCATCACATTTAGTCCTTGCACCCGCTCAAGGTGTTAAGGATACAGAAGATTTTCGTGCAAAATTCTCCAGATAATCATGTGACTAACGGCTTTCCTTACTACAATGTGTCTTATAGTATCTAAGTTTGCGTCCCCATCACGAAGAACTCGATCATCTCGGTCAGTGCTTCGTACCTCTCATGGTCTCCCAATATCCGATACACTCCTCTCAAATTAGCTACTCTCTCTCTCTCTCTCTCTCTCTCTCTCTCTCTCAGGCGTTGATGCATGCGTGAAAATGTTCGTGAAAAGGTCGGGGTGCCTTTTTGCTTAAAGCTCACATGTTCGTGATGCATTTCCATCTGCAAGGTCATACATGTAGTACATATCAATCTGTTCACTCAAACGATACATTTTCTTCTGCCTTCTACGCTCTAAAGCAAACAACCAAGCAAAAGGTAATCAATTAGCGGACAAGTTTTCAAACAATTGTTAACTCTTTGTTCTACAACAACTAAATAAAAACAGTGGAATAGAGGTAAACAATTTAATTAAATTAACTATTAACTATTTGCTCTAAAACAAACAACAAAGCAAAAAAGCAATCAAACAATCACGCCACAATTTAGTTCAATTAATTACTAATGCTGTCAACGAAGGGACCAATTCTATTAATAACTCTAAAAAACGATTTTTAGATCCATGTTCATATGAATGTCTTTTTACTGTTTTTCTGATGGAAGGGAGTTCGCGAATGGACACTAATAAAGATACATCCTGTATAACTACGGCTATATCGCTCCATCTCTTTTCTTTCTGTCTCTCTCCCGCCCTACCTGCCTACTCGACCGCCTACTCACCTACCTACGTCAGTTTCATGAAGCGAGAGCATCGATGAACTTTTCGTAGAATTGAGACGAGGTAATTTCAAAAGTCGCTCACAGTGTCAACCTGTATCTTTACTGTCTCTACTACCCATGTAAAGTAAATAGAGAGGAGTTAGATATTGCATTCCACCAAGAATTCGACATCGAGATGTCATCGGAAATACACATTTTCAAACCCCCTGAATCCAAAGTTATTTTTGGAAACAGAGAGAGAGAGACAGAGAGAGAGAGAGAGAGAGAGAGAGAGCGAGAGAGAGAATAGCATAACTCAGAAATGAAAATTCCGTTAAATACGAAACTTGGCATTTATGTTCAGCATCTTCTTAGGATGGAACACAAAGATAAAAAGAATTCCTCCACCCTAAACTAAACTTTAAATCTTAGTTATCGTTCTTTTTTATTTTCTTAAGGAGACAAGATAGTCTGAAGATACAGATTTCACCTCAGTGAGTTAAATTAAACTAAATCACCACTGCACGAAAATTCGGTTAAAAACCAAAGTTGGTATTTAAGTTTAATATCTTTCAAGGATGTTACACGAAGATTTTGAAGAAAATAACTCAATCCTAAACTACCCTCTATATGGAAAAGATTTCTAAAATTTTGATTTTATCTAAAATGTCTGTAACGATTTTGATTAAAACGGCATATGTTTACGATATTGTTATGGCAAATGAAATATATATTTTGAATTTTCAGGCTATAGTCTATGTGGTTCTGTTTACCCTTGATGACTTTTGGACAACTGATGAACCATAAGAGATAAACCACATCGTACTATGCAAAAAATACAAGTTATGTTCAAATGCTTTTTCTTGAGTGAACCATTTCGAAGATATTTCTTGTTATTTGTGTGAGCTTTGCAACACTTATACTTTTCTCAAATGGAAGGTCCTTATTCACTTTTATTAATTCTTGGCCGTGCAAAGAGAACGGAATTGTAAAGTCTTATATAGCGACCAGCTTTAAAAGATGTGGCTACCGTTCAAAGTCTTATTGTATTCCGCTTGCACCTACCAGAAAATTAGCAGTAAGATAATTTCTGCAAATGTTTCTCACTGCTAACACGAGGAAGATAGACGAACAAGACTTTGTAAGAATAATCAGTACAAGAGTAGACAAAATCATATGCGTGCAACACATCAGATTTTTTTCCTTGGGTTTTGTATTGATTTACATTTATGATAATTCTGCTCTCGTTTCTTAAGAGTGGAATGCTATGCTGTTATGTGCCAGCCCATTTTGATTTTTTTTTTTTTGAGTCAGTAGAGGGAAGTTTATTTAAGAGTTTAGGTAGGTAGTTTGCATTATCCATGATGATGATGGCGACGACGATGATAAAGATGATAGGCCAGTCTTCTAACAAAAGTTAAACATTTGCTTATGAACCAGTCAGTGTAAGAATGTGCATTCATTTCAGAATGATCGTAACTATGTTTGCTCCCTGCTTGGGAACGGAAAACTCACTTGCTTACAGGAATGAATCGTGTTTATGCAGAACCTGCACGACAATATTTCATTTTCCAAAAGATGTCTTGAGACCACATATTCTTGTCAGATACATTTTTATTGCAATGGTTCTGATTTGCCCACGTCTCATCAAGATAAAAATTGGGGCGCATAACTTCAGATTCTCTAACCATGTGCATAGTTCTTAAAACTTGTATTCTAGCAGCATCTACATCAGTGGATATCCATCATTAGTTTTTTTATGTGAAGCACATAATGTTCAATATCAGTCCCACTGAAATGGAGGAATCCATAGAGTCTTAATCTTCTCCCTCATAATACGAACCAGCTTTTTTATAGTGGGGTACTCGCCATTGTTATACATTTTCTTATATTGTGCGGCGAAGTACATCTTTCTCAAAATAAGCTAAATTTGTAACAGTTTTTGCCTTGTGACATACTTTCCTGGTGAAGGTTCACCAATTTCAGTGCTAGAAGCTTTGTCCTGTTTCACAATGGGCAACATAGTGTGCCCACTCACGTGCCACGCTTTGGCCATGAGTTCTTGCCTTTTTGAAAAATTTATCTGATCACGCACTCCCTCAGATGACAATTCCCTATGGAAACTGCACACTTCAAAAATAATATTTCTGGCCTTGGAGCGGAGCACCGTGCCTTAGTGCTAACGCCGTTAGTTCCAGGTATTGAAATTGGCATTGTTAACAATTCAGCAAGGACAGGATATAAAAACAAAAATGTTACATTGTTACTGTTGTACAAAGCACTTTAAACTTAATTTGCCTATTCATTGGCCTTGAACTGAGGTTCAACAAACACGTGTGTCCAATCCCGGACTGCAGTGAACCCTGCTCAATTAATTTGCAAGATAAATACATACAGTTCAAAACACATTTCGTAAACATCTCTCTGTCTACTGCTTAATGAAACAACATAACACATGAACAAGGCTGAAAGTTGAACATACCATAAATATAAACAGCAACTTTTTTATTCCTTGAACGATAACTTCGAGAAGTGTATGGTGTAGAAGGATTGGATTTGTACAGGCTGCTTCAAAAATGTTTGCCACATATACCTACTGAGGGACATTACAGTGTCAAAATTCCATTAATTTTTTTTGGAGGCATACCGTATGCCGCATACCTCCAATTTAAAAGCTCACTACACCGGCCTGAACCTTTTTCCCCTGTCGTTAGGGAACCATTCTTACAAACTTTTATTCCTATATCTTCTTCATGTTAATACAGATAAACATTTGTGCAAATTATCTTATTATCTTCTTGTAGGCACAAGGAGAATATGACAATAGAGTAGAGTTTGAGCGGTAGTCAGACCTTTTAATAATCCCTAGAGCGTCTCCTCTATACAGAGGTTAACCTCATTCGCCCAGTCGCTACGTCCTCCAGCCGCAGCCAAAGCTACGGAGGAGTGTAAGTCGGGGTGGGGGTCACCACGCCGACCCCCCGGCCGTAAGGTGACTACTTGACCTTTTAGGGAGACTACCTTTCTATCAGGATAGCTCCTCAATTGCCCCTCAGGGACCTAACGAGGCTGAGTGCACCCCGTACCAGACCTGACAGCGGGGGAAAAATCCCACGCCGGTACGGGGGATCAAACCCAGGTCCTCCGTGCCAGAGGCAGGCGCGCTACCAACTGCGCTATGGAGGCGGCCTCAAACCCTTTAGAGCTTTCAAATTCCGTTCTCTTGGCACAGGCTAGAGAGAAAAAAAAAATGAATAACAACTCTCCATTGGAGAACAGTATAAATATTCCAAAACTCACAAAGGACTATCAGTAACAAGGACTATCTCCGAAATGGTTCCCTCTACCAAAAAATTATTTGGACATAAATTGTGTATTTTAACAAGATCTACATTTTTGTATAGTAAGTTTTGGTCTCTTACGCTTTACCCGCTATGCAAAAGTCATCCAGATTAAACAGGACTACATGGGCTATAGCCAGCAATTTCAAAATATGCGTTTCATTTTTCATAAAAATATCTTAATCGTTTGTCATTTTAATCAAAATCGTTAGAGCCATTTTCAAGAAAATAAAAATTTTCGAAAATGTTCCATGTAAAGGGTAGTTTAGGGTGAAGGAATTTTGTTCAAAATCTTCGTGTCGCATCCTTGAAAGGCAAACTTAAATAGAAACTTTGGTTTTTAAGCGATTTTCCGTTTTTGATTTATGCTGTACACAGACAGACACACAGACTGATAGACATACAGACACTGACACAGACCTTTTTCTAAAAATGCGTTGTTTTTTTTTGTATTCTGGGGGCCTCAAAACATGTTTCCGGTGAAATCTCGACATCGAACTTTTGGGTGAAATACAGTTCTTCCTCTAGTTTACTATGCGTAGTAGCTGAAAACATGTGATCTGGAGAGTGATTTCGATGGCCGGATATCTGTATGAAGATAGGATCGAATTTTACTACGGAATTTTCTTTTTGGACTCTGGCTGCAACAGTCTGCTAGACGCTGGCCTACTGGTCCCAAGGTCGCGGGTTCAAATCCGACTCAGACTGATGGTTTTTAAGTGTGCTTAAAAAGACAGCTCCATGTCAGTAAATTTACTGGCATGTACTCATGCGGGACGAAATTACGGCACACCGGTGACGCTGATGTGATCTTGGCAGTTGAGAGCGTATTTAAACAACAAGATATTTTTTTTAGATCATATGGAAACCTTAAATAACTTAGGAACGTGGGCTATGAACAAACAATCTGAAGAAAAAAAAGCTTGACAGCTATGGTAGTTGATAAAAGAGGAAAGAAGGTTGAAATAAGTCAACAATTTTCAGTCACTATGACTGAAGAATATGTGCGATTCATCACAATTGCGTTTAGCATTGGTGAGTTGAGATAATATATTGATATATACATTATTTCTTGTGCACATAATTGCATAGTTTGCCACCCGCTAGAAAGGACAGGTCCCTACATTTCATGCTTCTTGATCTATATGTGCTTGTGACATGCGTCTGGCAACCTCTTCTGACTTTTCAGATTACGTTTTTCAGAGTGTCATTCCACCAGAGGACAATTCTTTCAGGTGTTCAAATCTGGCAAAATGAAGCTCTCACAAATGTTTCTTCAAATCTCCGAAACAGGGATACTCAAATGGGGCCAAGGCATGTAGTATCACCTAAATATCAGTATCGTCGCCGTCATACTCCCCCTGGAATTTGTCTCCTCCGTTAATTAGTACCTCCCTGTCCATTCACTCAGAAGAGACGTCTCAGATCATTGATTTGCCTGATATTGTGCAAGTTATGTTTGTCATTAATAGGTGAACTTATATTTTTCACAAACTACGTAAACTTATCTCTCTTAGTATCTTAAGCAGCCTTTACTTTTACTCCTTATTTTTGTCTTTATACCCTCTCATTTAACCATTTGGCAGAGCATTCAAGTAACTATTAAAAAAAATAATATAGAATGAATTTCTGGCTTATTCTATACAATGATGAGGGGGCTGTCCTCTGTACCACCGCGACATCAAATAGCAATGATGAGGATGATGATGACGATAATGATGATCATGGTGATGTTGATTATGGTGGTCCATCAACCAGACTGTAAGTCTCAGGCCCACGTGTCCATGGTGAAGGTGGACGATGGCCCAGCTAAGTGGGCCCAAAAATCCGTTCCACCAGCCCGTTAGAAGCCTAGTAAAAAGCCTTCATGTCAAAAGAATCATTTCGCTTCTACGAAGCGAGCATGGAATATATCGTACTTGATAAATGTTAACAAACATAAGAGTCGATTAATTATGTTAGGATGCAACAGTGAATTTTATGGCACGACAATAAATTTCAGTTGTCTTCATGCAATTCTAGTTTGTAGTCAGCATGACTAATGCCCAACTATCCGAATCGAGCGGCGGGTCTTTCATACCTCCCCCCACTCATGATATATTCTGAAAGAAAGAAGCCAGCAGAATTCAACAGACTTTCAAAGACATTTTTCTCAAGACTTTTAAAATAAATTTCAAAAAAATTATGTGGAGTATGAATATGGAGTTCTTCTAATTGCGGGTTGAGATACATGCACACATCTCACCAAACCATCGGGAGGTAAAAGAAACAGTTCTGTAAAATTAAAAAACATTTATTGTGCAGCTAAATCCCTAATTATTCCCGGGTACGACAAATTAGAAATCCCGCTGCTAATTTCAGGGTTTGCTCACAGACATCTGGGGGCACGTGAAATTGCAGCTTTAGGAGATTCCTGGTAATTCTGGGGACTCTTGGCTCGGTGCCTAATGGTGAGCATTTCAAACCGCAGCTTCTATACAAACAAACACGATAATTTCGTTCCAATTTATCACGACAGTACTCTACCCCCAACGCTCGTTATCTCTAATCTGGTCTACATACGAGTGATTGTCATTACCATGAAAATTGGAGGAGAGTGCGTGATTTGTGCCTGGCTACTCTGCGAGTGGAGAAGATAATGGTTATAAACTTTGTTTTGTTAACGTATTCTTACAGGAGAACCACAGCCGTAAGGCAATGCTTGTTCAATAAAGACATGGGCATCAAAAGGAACTGTCTTTGTCTAGACGTTTAATGTAGTGTGTCAAAGTCACGCTCATAATCGTTGCAGATACTGAGCGTATTTGGCTATAAGCTGCTTGACCTCAGAAATCATTGACCTCCTGTTAGGCATAGCGGGCAGTCACTTAAGGAAACGAGTGAATGAGTGGTTGCAAATTACATCTTAGAACACATGTGAATCAAGCAAAAGTAATATCCATAAATTTATATTACATGGCACTACCCGCAGCCCTATTGGCGTTATTGCACTCAGTGGGAGAGTGTACTCTCTGTCGCTCCTTTTCTCTCTGTATCTCTCTTTCAGTCCCTCTCTGTCCCCTTCACTCATGTTTACCGAGCGTGATGGCACCATGATAATGTGTGAAGATTGCATTTGGAAGATCCAAGATTCCGTTCCTTTTGGTCTAGTCTGAATACCTCGATTCCTAAACGCTTCTTACAAATACTTTTAGACAGCGACATCACTCTGTTACAATACAGCACTGCTTGTTCCGAGAACGATGGCATTCACTGCAAGTGAACGGGTGAGTCGGTAGGTACAAGGTCGACGTGATGCATAGGGAGGATGAGCCATGGTAGGCTCATGAGCCTGCGTTTGGAAATGACGGATCCGCAATGTTGCGAAACAAGTGAGCAAGTACTGGGGTAGCAGTCGCATGCTACTCCAACCTACCATTCTTGAATGAATGACATTGAGCCTTGTGATCCTGCAATTCCCAGTATTTTCTTCCAGTGACTCCCTGAAAGTGAGGCAAAATGTTCTTACCACCACTGTTAAACTTATTACTAAAGATGAGAACTTCACACACTATAAAATCCCGAAATATGCATACATTCATGCACTATCAAACTATGGAACATGCACGATCAAAAAAGAAAAATTGCACTAAGATATGCGCTATCATTTTTGTATCAATTTCCTTACATCGCTTCGCTTTTTAGCACAGTTAACAACTAACAACATTTCTACTCTGTTTTCTGTGAGGTTTCTGCGTTTGTCAGTCAATATGTTTTTGTTGGCAAAGAATGACCTTTCTACTTCGCAAGACGTTATGGGTGCAAACTTGAACACATTTGTGACAGTGTCAGGTCGAATTGTTCATTCGAGTGTTCGCCACAAAGAACCCTTTCACTGAACACAAGAATCCATTGCCCGGGTTCGCATTTTTTACCCTCTCCAGTTTCTTCTTTGCCACTACACCCACTTTGTCAGGGGCACAATTGAGGGATCTTTGAAATTTCTCAATAACTGACTGAGTCTACCAGTGGCAGGCACGTGGTTTCTGATTTTTTTAGTGAAGAGGGTAGATTACAGAAGTTGGTTTTAAGGTAAATCAAATCCTTCTGGACATTTTCAGATTCAAACGCTGTATGTGCATCTCTTACACGCTCCCACATAACTGGTTCGCTCTGGACTTGTGAAAGCACATCTCAATTCACAAGAGAACCAGGAAACTGGAAATAAAATTAGGAGAATGGAAAATTATGCCAGGATATATTTTTTTAAAGTGAGGAACACGAGTAAAATAATTACCACAAAAATCGGGAAGTTGAGGTGTTCACTCAAGCATTAAAACATGCATTTAAAATGAATATAATGTATATGATATGCAGGATAAAGCCAAAAATTCCTTAAATATGCATTATGCGTGCTTTTATCCCCAAAACATGCAAATATGCACGTAAAAGGGACATATATTTGGTACCAGAAGGTAGCAATGTTATATGATCCAAACATGCATTTGCATGTAAGTCTCGTATTTATCACCTTCATGACCCAACATCACAGGAAACATTGGAGGCAAACTGATTCTCCGGGCGTTCTTAAGGATTTTCTTCCTTCCTTTTTTTTTTTTTTTTTTTTTTTTTTTTTTTTTTTTTTTTAAATTAACGTCCTCCAACGTAATGTCATATCGCACGGTGATTTTCTTCCTGCGAGGTGAGAAAAATAAATATAGTGGCTCTATCCAGGAACTATCAGATATTCTTTTTCAAACTCTTCACATAATGTGATATACTCCTCTCACCTCGCATTAATCACAATAAACTTTTAATTTTTAAATTAGGCAGTGCGAAGTTGGCTAAAGTCAAGATATAGAAAAATCAAAACTGTCTTTATATTCCAAGTAAATTATGGCTAGCAATGAACCCATGAAGAAAAAGAAAAACTGTTTTAAGCATAGCACACTCTAAAGTGTACCACAGCTTGGGCACATAAGGGTGACTGTTTCGTAAATAACTTGAAATTTCTTGTGTATTACAAAGAGCGCTACACTTTGTTATTTTGAATATCCCTTATGGTTTCACAATTCTATCAGGTATATCTGGTACGAAGTGGGCTACCCCAAGAAAGAAGGAAATTTCATATACTTATAATTTGTCCTTCAGAATGATAAATACTTTGAATTTCTAACTATTAGGCTATAATAACCACATTCATTTGAAAAATGTATCTAAAACATTTAAAAATTCTCCATCAATCTAGTTTTATCTGTACGATTGTCACTCAGACATCCCTGCATTAAATCCTTTTATTTCACCGCAATCTATAATACTGTGTCAAGATAAGGCCCAACCAACTTCATTTTCCTACTTGACGTTTGTATGTACAATAAACATAGATTCTTGAACTTTTCAATAATTCTTTAAAACACATATAAAGGTAAGACACATTATTTAATGCAAGAAAACAGCTTCCACATGGTTAGTTTTTAAGTGATAAACTTATCCAGATCTAAAATAATTATTCTGTGTTACATTGACACACATTTCCTTAGAATGGAGCTTGTACTATAGCATTTTAAGCTTGAAAACGTACACCCACTTTCAATTTGAGCAAATTCCTGTATATTATAATGTAACGGATATGAATAGGCAGGGAAATGTTTAGACCTGGTTTTATATATATATATATATATATATATATATATATATATATATATATATATATATATATATATATATATATATATATATAGGGCTTGGAACATTTAATAGTTTGTAGGCTTACAGGTAATAAATGCAGAAATATGTCAAAGGACATGTTAGATTTCTGAGAAGTGCTCGGACAACGCAGACAACGCAGAGGTTTCTCATACCAATGTCCTGCAGAAAGTGATGTGGCACTTTCTCAAACTTTGGCCCTTAGCCAAAGCTGGTCACATACAAGCATTAACACAACAATAGACTTCCATTCGTTACCGTTTTGTGTTTGGGAAATTTAATGTGTAAATACGATGTTCAGAATAGATTGCTGTTACAATGAGCTGGTGGAGCTATATGCTCTTACTTAGAAAATAGGTCATATGACATTTTAACTACCTTTCCTAAAGCTTTTGGGTTCTGTTGTGGATGTAAATTATTTGATGTAAATACTTCGTCTATTTTTCAGTTTTTCGAAACATATTAAATAACAATGATTTGCTATTCACACAATTTCAGTGGGAAGAATGTTGTAACACTTTTTTGTAACTACTATTGAACCTGAGTTATGTATTGGTCACTTCTACGAGTACGAACGTAACCCAGGTATTTTTCCAGATACACGTTACATATTTTTAGGCATAGAGCTCTGTCCATTAATATTTAGCTCAAATATACACGCTTTAGTTATACAATTTCTCAGTAATACGTTACATATTTTGGTTACCCATGCACAAAATATATGAATTTACTTAATGTTTTATAGGTAAATGTATGATAGGTCAAGATGTATTATGTATTTTGAATACGTGTATCCTTGCTGTCGCAGCACAAAACGGTAGGCATGTTGGGGGAGTATTGTGACGCCATGGCTATAGCGCAAGGTTATAGGGAGGTCGGCGCCGGGTAGTCGGAAGAGTTAACAGGTAAACAGCGTGCTGCTCAGCGTAAACACTATAAGCACTATCGCTATATAACCAGAATTTTCTAGAAGTTTCGCCATCTATAACATTCTGGAAATACGTGGAAGTTTCTTAGAGCTACACAAGCCAGCGCCCTAGTACGGAGTCTCGCTGTTTTAGCAAGTGGGTTTCTGGTGCGGCGAAAAGCGCCATTCTCCGAGCGAGTTTATGATGTCCGTGGTGACGTGTAGTGAGTGCTGTTACTGCAGGGTTAGAGACGTCTTGTGTTCGACTCCCCAGGAAGTGAACCGTCCGGAAGAAGAGGCCTCGTCGTGCATATTTCTTTGCAACACGAAGACAGTGAAGTGACAGTGAAAAATGGAGCTATTTCACATTAATGAAGTAACAAGGTGAGCTAAGCGAAGTCTCACGGGAAGTTGAACTAGGTTATTAAGTGGTAGTTGAAACTGAGTGAAGTGACAGTTCAATAAAGCTGGACGAAGTCACAGTAATTTTTTTAGAATGCATTATTGCTGCGCAGTTACACTGCAACCTTCCTAAAACGAAACGCGATCGTTTCAGGATTTCGTTTCCGTTTTCGCAGGTTCTCGGTTTACAGGTTTTTATTCTAATAAAAGAACGTACAAAATGCGGTACGTATGGCGTTTTAATCAACATGGTTAGCGCCGTTTGTAACAAAATCAATGCTTTAGAGAATTTGAGGATGCCGAACTTAAGTACAAGTTTGGTTTTAAGCGACCTTTCGTTTTAAAGGTATGTTGCTCTCTGTCTGTCTGTCTGTCTGTCTGTCTGTCTATCTCTCTGTCTGTCTGTCTGTCTGTCTGTCTGTCTCTCTCTCTCTCTCTCTCTCTCTCCCACATACCCTTTTAGGAAACGGTTTTTAGGGACTCACAAAACGTTCATTTGGAGTAAAATCTCGATCTCGAATGTTTGGGTGGAACGCAATACTTCCTCTAAATAACCCCGTGGCGCAACAACCCTTTACGGGCTAAGGCCTACCGCCCGGCCGCTGCATCACCCCCTCTGCCCACCATAGGCGTCATGAGTGCGGTGACGTACTGGAGGTGGGACGTGGTCAACGCTCCGGACAATATTTCCTCCGCTTATTGTAAATGCGTAGTAGCGAAAGTAAATGTGGTCGCATAAACCTACAATGGGAATAGTTTAAAAAAGTTTGTAAATAAAAAATAAATTTAAATTTATTTTTTTCTGTACTTTTTAACTTGTATGTAACTGAATTTCTTTGATAGTTGCTCCCTGCCCCACATAACTTCTACCAAGTTAAATATCACACAAATCCTTTTTAAAACCTCTATTTAAGTACAGTGGCGTTCTTAATAGCTATCTCTTTAAAAATTTGAAATGTAGCTGCGTATTACGCATATAATAATCCTTTATAGTCAGATTGTTTACGAAAACTGTTTCAGAAACTTATTCCCTTTCCGCGATGGGAAGATTTCCGGTTTAAAGCATTATTTAACATAGAAAGGAACTTCTTTTCGCTTTCTGTTTGTATGGTTTCCGGTTTATGCAGGTTTTTACTGAATTTACAATGCAGTCGGGCAAGATCATTTTTCCCCAGGATGCATATGATGATGCTGATGATGACGGTAATGGAGAGGTAGACCTAAAGAATGAAAAGGATATAATTAGAGGGCGGAAGATTGTGCGAAATGCCACAAGTTCAGTGCACATGGGTTCTACTCTTGCTAGTCGCGCATGTACACAGCTGCACGTGTCTACTGACGTGCGTGCGTATATGACGGCTGCGCGGTACAGGTTACGTCATTCATTCTGGTGTCCAAATAACCTGCATCGCATGTGACCGTACGTGGCTCCGGCCTCCAGTTAGAATCTTTTAACAGCAGTCTCCAATGAGTGGTTTAAACAACTCTTCATTTCATCCCTAAATTGGTTTCCATGTCTTCAGGTAAATGTCAATAACCCTTGAGGGAAAGGTGTAGTGTGCATTGTCCCAGGTTTGTTGAAAACACTTCGGGTTTTCCGCACATTCCTATCCAAGCACAATACTTCCAGGACAATCTTCAGTGACTTGTGTACTTATTCCAAACATCCAAAGAAAAAAGGTGTTGGTGATAATAATAATAATAATAATAATAATAATAATAATAATAATAATAATAATAATAATAATAATAATAATAATAATAATAATAATAATAATAATAATAATAATAATAATAATAATAATAATAATAATAATAATAATAATAATAATAATAATAATAATAATAATAATAATAATAATAATAATAATAATAATAATAATAATAATAATAATAATAATAATAATAATAATAATAATAATAATAATAATAATAATAATAATAATAATAGTAATAATAGTAATAATAATAGTAATAATAGTAATAATAATAGTAATAATAGTAATAATAATAGTAATAATAGTAATAATAATAGTAATAATAGTAATAATAATAGTAATAATAGTAATAATAATAGTAATAATAGTAATAATAATAGTAATAATAGTAATAATAATAGTAATAATAGTAATAATAATAGTAATAATAGTAATAATAATAGTAATAATAGTAATAATAGTAATAATAGTAATAATAGTAATAATAGTAATAATAGTAATAATAGTAATAATAGTAATAATAGTAATAATAGTAATAATAGTAATAATAATAGTAATAATAGTAATAATAATAGTAATAATAGTAATAATAATAGTAATAATAGTAATAATAATAGTAATAATAATAGTAATAATAATAGTAATAATAATAGTAATAATAATAGTAATAATAATAGTAATAATAATAGTAATAATAATAGTAATAATAATAGTAATAATAATAGTAATAATAATAGTAATAATAATAGTAATAATAATAGTAATAATAATAGTAATAATAATAGTAATAATAATAGTAATAATAATAGTAATAATAATAGTAATAATAATAGTAATAATAATAGTAATAATAATAGTAATAATAATAGTAATAATAATAGTAATAATAATAATAATAATAGTAATAATAATAATAATAATAGTAATAATAATAATAATAGTAATAATAATAATAATAGTAATAATAATAATAATAGTAATAATAATAATAATAATAGTAATAATAATAATAATAATAGTAATAATAATAATAATAATAGTAATAATAATAATAATAGTAATAATAATAATAATAGTAATAATAATAATAGTAATAATAATAATAATAGTAATAATAATAATAGTAATAATAATAATAATAGTAATAATAATAATAATAGTAATAATAGTAATAATAGTAATAATAGTAATAATAGTAATAATAGTAATAATAGTAATAATAGTAATAATAATAATAATAGTAATAATAATAGTAATAGTAATAATAATAGTAATAGTAATAATAATAGTAATAGTAATAATAATAGTAATAATAATAATAATAGTAATAATAATAATAATAATAATAATAATAATAATAATAATAATAATAATAATAATAATAATAATAATAATAATACTAATAATAGTAATAATAGTAATAATAGTAATAATAGTAATAATAGTAATAATAGTAATAATAGTAATAATAGTAATAATAGTAATAATAGTAATAATAGTAATAATAGTAATAATAGTAATAATAGTAATAATAGTAATAATAGTAATAATAGTAATAATAGTAATAGTAATAATAGTAATAGTAATAATAGTAATAGTAATAATAGTAATAGTAATAATAGTAATAGTAATAATAGTAATAATAATAGTAATAATAGTAATAATAATAGTAATAATAGTAATAATAATAGTAATAATAGTAATAATAATAGTAATAATAGTAATAATAGTAATAGTAATAATAGTAATAGTAATAATAGTAATAATAATAGTAGTAATAATAGTAGTAATAATAGTAGTAATAATAGTAGTAATAATAGTAGTAATAATAGTAGTAATAATAGTAGTAATAATAATAGTAATAATAGTAATAATAGTAATAATAGTAATAATAGTAATAATAGTAATAATAGTAATAATAGTAATAATAGTAATAATAATAGTAATAATAATAGTAATAATAATAGTAATAATAATAGTAATAATAATAGTAATAATAATAGTAATAATAATAGTAATAATAATAGTAATAATAATAGTAATAATAATAGTAATAATAATAGTAATAATAATAGTAATAATAATAGTAATAATAATAGTAATAATAATAGTAATAATAATAGTAATAATAATAGTAATAATAATAGTAATAATAATAGTAATAATAATAGTAATAGTAATAGTAATAGTAATAGTAATAGTAATAGTAATAGTAATAGTAATAGTAATAGTAATAATAGTAATAGTAATAATAGTAATAGTAATAATAGTAATAGTAATAATAGTAATAGTAATAATAGTAATAGTAATAATAGTAATAGTAATAATAGTAATAGTAATAATAGTAATAGTAATAATAGTAATAGTAATAATAGTAATAGTAATAATAGTAATAGTAATAATAGTAATAGTAATAATAGTAATAGTAATAATAGTAATAGTAATAATAGTAATAGTAATAATAGTAATAGTAATAATAGTAATAGTAATAATAGTAATAGTAATAATAGTAATAGTAATAATAGTAATAGTAATAATAGTAATAGTAATAATAGTAATAGTAATAATAGTAATAGTAATAATAGTAATAGTAATAATAGTAATAGTAATAATAGTAATAGTAATAATAGTAATAGTAATAATAGTAATAGTAATAATAGTAATAGTAATAATAGTAATAGTAATAATAGTAATAGTAATAATAGTAATAGTAATAATAGTAATAGTAATAATAGTAATAGTAATAATAGTAATAGTAATAATAGTAATAGTAATAATAGTAATAGTAATAATAGTAATAGTAATAATAGTAATAGTAATAATAGTAATAGTAATAATAGTAATAGTAATAATAGTAATAGTAATAATAGTAATAGTAATAATAGTAATAGTAATAATAGTAATAGTAATAATAGTAATAGTAATAATAGTAATAGTAATAATAGTAATAGTAATAATAGTAATAGTAATAATAATAGTAATAGTAATAATAATAGTAATAGTAATAATAATAGTAATAGTAATAATAATAGTAATAGTAATAATAATAGTAATAGTAATAATAATAGTAATAGTAATAATAATAGTAATAGTAATAATAATAGTAATAGTAATAATAATAGTAATAGTAATAATAATAGTAATAGTAATAATAGTAATAATAGTAATAATAGTAATAATAGTAATAATAGTAATAATAGTAATAATAATAATAATAGTAATAATAGTAATAATAATAATAGTAATAATAATAATAATAATAATAATAATAGTAATAATAATAATAATAATAATAATAATAATAATAATAATAATAATAATAATAATAATAATAATAATAATAATAATAATAATAATAATAATAATAATAATAATAATAATAATAATAATAATAATAATAATAATAATAATAATAATAATAATAATAATAATAATAATAATAATAATAATAATAATAATAATAATAATAATAATAATAATAATAATAATAATAATAATAATAATAATAATAATAATAATAATAATAATAATAATAATAATAATAATAATAATAATAATAATAATAATAATAATAATAATAATAATAATAATAATAATAATAATAATAATAATAATAATAATAATAATAATAATAATAATAATAATAATAATAATAATAATAATAATAATAATAATAATAATAATAATAATAATAATAATAATAATAATAATAATAATAATAATAATAATAATAATAATAATAATAATAATAATAATAATAATAATAATAATAATAATAATAATAATAATAATAATAATAATAATAATAATAATAATAATAATAATAATAATAATAATAATAATAATGGTAGTGGTAGTGATAATTTGGCCGTACAACTCAAAATTCCATAAAATAGTTTAGAACTTCTTCACAGCACTTAAGATGTCCAAAAGGAGCACTTAAAATAAACAGCGTGTCAGCAAAAAACAACACGAATAACAACATGCGGAGCGTAGATGTTTTTCTGCAATCATGAAAATAATATAGAATGAATTCCAATATTAGTAAGGAACGTTCTAATATCAACAATAAAAATGCAGCATTTCTTACAAAACCGTCCTCTAAAGTAAATGACAAGGCCTCTTCTACATCGAGAAAATTATAAGCGGATGAGGAGAATAATAAGCGGGAAACCTTTGATGTGAACGTTAACATACTTTATTGAGTAAGGCAACCGAAGAATTATTGTGTTTGTCGTTCTGAGTATTTGCGTGGTTTGAGTCACAATACAAACTTAAAGTGATTGGATTGCCCTGGACAAAACGCTTGTGAATCCGAGAAATAGCGTGGTTTGTGATGTTGTGAACTTAAGCCGGAAGCAATTATCTCATATAAAGCTGATGAATATTATACTGTTATCTGAGTTTCCTTTCGCTGAAAAAGAGGGCTCTAGACTTTGTGCAGCGGTAAAAATCAGAAGTAAACCCACCTTAGCCAATTTGCTGGCTTCTTCGTCGTCATCATCAGGGCCCAAGTGTTTATGACCTAAAAATATTAGAAATATGCAAGCACTTATGACCGAAAGCAAATTAAAAGATATGACGAAAATATGACCTAAATGTTTTTGTATGCATTTTCGAAAGCTTCATAAAATTCAGTGCTGTTCAAATTAACACTATATTGATAATTTACTTTAAACGTCTAGCACACTCAATAATAAATAAATAATATTTATTTTATTGCTGCATTTTCAATTGATTTAATTGTTTCATCCGGAGCTAACCCTCAGCTATGTCACAGTTTGAAAGACGATCAGAAAGAAGAATTGCAATAGCAAATGACATACATTTTAAAGTTTTCGGCAAAGAACGATTAAATTTCTGTGAATTCTAATTACGGAAGCAATTAACCCTGGTACTTGAATAATAACTCAAGTTAGAGTGTCAATTATAGTTTCAATTATTCACAAAACGATTCTTGGAAATTGTGATTTTAAATCTGAATAAGTTTGCCGCTTTCAGAACAATGTACCAGGTGGCCCAGTTCATCTGGAATCGGGGTAAGTAGATAACAAATGCCATACATTTTAAAGTTTTCGGCAAAGAACGATTAAATTTCTGTGAATTCTAATTATGGAAGCAATTAACCCTGGTACTTGAGTAGTAACTCAAGTTAGATTGTCAATTATAGTTTCAATTATTCACAAAACGATTCTTGGAAGTTGTGATTTTAAATCTGAATAAGTTTGTCGCTTTCAGAACAATGTACCAGGTGGCCCAGTTCATCTGGAATCGGGGTAAGTAGATAACAAATGCCATACATTTTAAAGTTTTCGGCAAAGAACGATTAAATTTCTGTGAATTCTAATTATGGAAGCAATTAACCCTGGTACTTGAGTAGTAATTCAAGTTAGATTGTCAATTATAGTTTCAATTATTCACAAAACGATTCTTGGAAGTTGTGATTTTAAATCTGAATAAGTTTGTCGCTTTCAGAACAATGTACCAGGTGGCCCAGTTCATCTGGAATCGGAGCAAGTAGATAACCCTTCCTGCGTTAAGAGTTGCAGACAGCACCAGGGTAAATCCAGTCATAGAGATGGCAGTGGCGTGAGCTGGCTTCCTTCTGCCTGTTAGCGAAGACGAGAGACGAGAGATTCCCAGGCTGAACTATTGTGTGTAGTCCGTGATAATAAACTATAAACAACCGAAAAGATTCTTTTAATGCTTTGCTCTTTACTTACAGGGACTTTACCTTCCAGGGAATAGACTCACTCCGCTATATTGTCTAACATTACGGATTACAGATTGTAAAATGCCATAGCAAAATACAAGAAAACATGAAGGCGCGTAGTGTTTCATTGGCACTTCTTCGTTTCTTATTAATTTTATTGTTGTATTATTTTCTTAAATTAGGTATGGTTCAATGCTAGAGATTTGTGTATAGAAAGAAAGTGTATTCTCTGAACTTTGAAATGAGGTATTAACGAAGTCTCTATCCTAAAAAGGCAAGAAGCTGTGCAGATTTAAAGATGTCGAGGATGACGCTGCTTTGGAAACTTAGACACTGAATAGCTTATAAATACTGTTATAAAATAAGATTTTCAAACACTGTCATTTATTTTTTGCCATAAGAAAGCATGTTAAAGTCACAGATAATTATAGTATACCGAGGTAAATTATTGTTAAAAATCGCTCGATTTGACATGGAATGATTCACACACTCCGTCAGTGGAATGCCTCTTGAAGCTGCGAAGATGGCATAAATGGAAGTGAGTGTACCATACGCCTCTGTAGCGTGTTTGCCTCACAAACCAAGAGGTCGCGAGTTCGAATCTCGCTTAGGGTAAGTTATCTGGGTAAGGTTTTTTTCCGAGGTTTTCCCTACCCTGAGAAGACAAATGTTGGGTAACTTAAAGCTCCATGGACCTCGGGCTCATTTGAGCATCATTTCACCCATTTCATTTCATTCATTCGTCCGACATGACACAATGTTGAAGGACGTTAATTAAAAAAAAAAAAAAAAAAAAAGTGTACCATACAAATGTTTACAGACCATCTGGCGCCAATTGTTGCTAACGAAGAAAGGCATTTGAAAGATATAATTTTCCACGAATGACATTTAAGATGCAAATTCCAAAGTGTACTTTGTGTTGTGAAAGTGCAAAATATACATATATTTCACTACAGATGTTTCAATCTTCTTTTAAAACTAGGTAATGGAAAATGCTCAATCCTGTATATATTCTAACAGGCTAGCTATACTGTAAGTGCGACAGGATTTGAAAACTCAATCGTATATCAGTGGAATACTCGTAAAACGCCTCCTGCTGGTTACGCATCACGCGCGCGCACGCACACACACACACACACACACACACACACACACACACACACACACACATTATACCATCTCCCTCTTTATATAACTGAACTTCCTGGAACACTCATGGCTTTACAAGTTTCCAGGAACAAACAGTTCCATTCTCTTTATACATATCCGTAATTGGAAATCCTATCGGATCCCCAAAGTGCTTTCGCGTGGAAGCCCAGCGGGTAAACTATACCAACAAATTCTACGAACACTTAACCGTAAAATGTGTCGTGTTTGCATTTCTGCAATAATTCGTTAATCAAATCAAGTTTTATTTATTTTACACTAAGGGTTGCAATAAACTTCAGACTTTCAGGCTTTCCTCTAAATAATTTTGCTTCCTAATGGATTGTAACACCACCAATGACGCCTGTAAGGCACAGGTGGCAGACGCAGTGGCTGCGCGGCAACCTTGGTCCTGCATGGGCTGTTGCGCTAGGGGTTTAGTTTTTTAATGGCTTGTAATAATTACTTTCACCTTTTTTCATTCCTGAACTTCCTGTAACGATTTTGTTTCTGTACTTTCTTCGGGGGAACTCCCACTGCGAATAATAAATTCCTCAATTTTAAATTACATTGACTAAAATGTATGTCAAACCTTTATCTGATGAACATATGATGTGCTTAAACGTCAGTGTGACATCTTTTAAAGCCTTTAAGATATTATTTTCTTTAAAAACTAATCTTTCTACACTGGACATTGTTAACATAATGATATATTTTCAAGCCTTCTTCAATTTTATTGCGAAGAATTAGGTCATGAAGCATACTTTAACCCCTCCCACCTGTATATAACAAGGGAGAAGGTGGAGATATTTTCTTTTTCGTTTTGCGATAGGGTGTTTTGCAGATCTGTGACATTCCCTAAGACTTTATCGAATTTGATGGTAGCTTATGTATTATTTTAATTTGTAAAAACACCTTAAGGAACGTCCATGAAACATAGTCGCATAATGAAGAACCTGAGATGTTTGTAAATTGAGTGGATAATGAAAATAGATTTAAAGCATAGACCAGGGATGTCCAACCTTCTCTCTTTGGAGAACGTTACGTAATGAGCAGCTATTCCCCACCCCAGTACGTGGTGCAACGCAATGTACGGCTGGGGTTAAAGAGAAGCTATGTTCGAGTATAATGGAAAGAGGTAAACTCAAACACCCCTCTTTCGTAAACGTTGGACAACGCTGGTATAGATGTTCTCATTTTTTCAGTAAAGTGTTCGTTGACTAAAGTGCGTTTAACATACTTAAGGCTTAATAAGATACAATGGGATATAAAACCTCAGTCCTCCACGGCATACGTTTGCGTATGCTACTAATTAAGAACTGCCAATAAATATGTCAAACTTTGTCACCTTTTGCATTTGATTGCACCATGGGGCGCTCCCTAATTTTAGCTCAGTAACAGTAACAATCAGTTTTAAATAAGAAAGGATATTTATTTCTTCCCGCCGTGTTGCAGTCAATTGAATGTGATACATTTAATTGTAGTATTCCGTTTAGCAAGCAGGTTAGCCCTTAGCCTCACTTGGGAAACCTCTGCAATCTTCTTCTTCGTCGGTCTGGGTGGCTCAGTTGGTTAGACACTGGCCTACTGATCCCAAGGTCGCGGGTTCAAACCCGGCCCAGGCCGATGGTTTTTAAGTGTGCTTAAAAACGACAGCTCCATGTCAGTAGATTTACTGGCATGTAAAAGAACTCCTGCGGGACGAAATTCCGGCACACCGGCGACGCTGATGTGATCCTGGAAATTGACAGCGTCGTTAAATAACAAAATAATTTAATTTCCTGCAATCTTCATTTCGGAAGCATTTGGCTAACTGATAAATTATGACAGCTTTACCCTTTCTGTTTAGGTGGAGTCTGTTTATCTAAATTAGCGTTAATGTTGAACCAATTTAACCCTACGTCGGTCGCCCCGAATTTCGGTACGGTCAGTTACGCAGTATGTGGAGCCAATAACTTTTTAAGTTGGCGCTAACTTGCATTACACATCAAATTTCTAATTCCTTATTTGTGAATCAGATAACCAACATATTGGTAAACTATGCAAAGGTTCCTTTATTGTGATATCTTTATGATGTTTTTAGTTATAGGCTGTTGAATTTGACATTTCTAAAGTCTAAATGCCACTTCACTGTGCACTTTAATATTATCATTTTTCTACATGATACAGGCTTCAAATTTGCCTCCTCAAGTACTGCAAAGCTCAATGTTGGTATACTATATGGCATAATGTGACAATTGTAATACTAGAATGTGTAGGTCATGTTCAAAAAATTATGGGAAGTTTTAGAGCTACAGTGGAGGAAACTGCCCCAGGTGCACCAAATTCTTTATACTTAGTTTCCCGCTAATTGCATTTTTCCTTAAAAACTGTATCTTTTCTCAGGAACTATTGAATAGAATTGCATACATTTTTTGTGGTTATTATTAGATATGTGATTTTGAAACTGAAACTAAAACATGACTTGCTCTGCTGAATGCTGCATGTAAAAAAATCAAAACTTGGAAGCTGAATAAGCTGTTTAAAACAATAATTATACTACAAGTTGCAAATAGTATTGGTTCAGGTTAATAAGCATGCACATGAAACGGTTCATATAAATGTTGGTGTTATTATGAGTATATATAAATACCTTTATCTATTTTTACTTTCTCTACTACGTATAGAATAGAGGAGGTATTGTATTCCACCCAAAAATTCGATGTGGAGATTTCACCAGAAATATATGTTTTGAGGCCCCCTGAATCCAAAAAAGCATTATTAGGAACAGGCACGTGTGTGTGTGTGTGTGCGCGCGCGCGTGCGTGCAGGCGTGCATGCGTGCGTGCGTGTGTGTGTGTGTGTGTGTGTGTGTGTGTGTGTGTGTGTGTGTGTGTGTGTGTGTGTGGACAGCATAACTCAAAAACTAAAGCTCGGTTAAAAAGCAAAGTTGGCACATAAGTTTGTCTTTCAAGGATGCGACACGAACATTTTGAAGATCATATCTCCACCCTAAACTACCCTTTACGCAGAACATTTTTTGAAAATTTTGATTTTCTGGAAAATGGCTCTAACGACTAAAATTTGATTAAAATCACATATGTTGCAGATATTTTTATGCCAAATGAAATGTATATTTTGGATTTTCTGGCTGTAGCCTATTTAGACCGTTTTACTCTGTATGACTTTTGAATAACTCGTAAACTGTAAGAAATAGACAAAATCTTACTCTACAAAAATATAGATCTCGCTAAAAGACAATATATGTTCGAATGAATTTTTTGTAGGGTGAACCATTGCAATATCGTTATTCAATTTTTTATATGTTAACTGTGCAAACAGAACGGAATTTCAAAGCTTTGAAAAATTTGACTATCGCTCAAAGCCATATTCCCATATTCCCCTTGCACCTACAAGGAAATACACATTAAGATAATTTCTGCAAATGCTTATCTCAACTAACATGAGCAAAATATAGGAATAAGAGTTTGTAAGAATGGTTAGTGGAACAGTAGAGAAAATTATCTGAGTGCAACACATCAGATTTTTAGTTAATGGAGGAAACATATGGTAAAACGACTTGCATTAGATATAAAACATTAGACTTTGTACAGTCAATAGATAGTTATGATTATAATAAGAACACAACGTTTAAAAAATTGGATATCTCTACCCAGATATCTATTTTGTGTGTGTGTGTGTGTGTGTGCGCGCGTGTGCGTGTGTGCGCGTGTGCGTGTGCGTGCGCGTGCGTGTGCGTGTGCGTGTGCGTGTGTGTATGTTAGCGGAGGAAAAAATACATTTTGCAAGTTAACGCCACCTTAGCCACACTTATTGAGTCTGTGAATGTATTTCATTATTTTAACAAGGTTCATTAATTTATTAAATTATTATTTTCATGATAGTACAATTTATTTTAATACTAATGGTGCATTAGCATAAACAGTATTAGCAAACCGTGCATTATTAACAAAAAAGTCAGCAGGTTTTAAAATATAGTATGAAAGAAGAAAACAACTTGTTACGTCAGAATAGAGCAGATAAACAAATTTGACTTATTACAGCATATGATAGTTATTTCTTTTCTCTTTTTTTTCTGTTTTCCTATTTTACACTATCCAATATTTGTCAACTCCAAACTTGCAAAGTACTTGTGACACATCATTCTACCATGTTACAAACAAAAATACTTTTTACATTTCTTGCAGCTTGTCATATCATCCTGGAAATCCTCTTTGCTTTAGAAAGCTTGCACGTGTCACAGTGCTTCTTTTCAGAAAGTTTTGCTGCTTCTTCCTGTGCACCTTGACTTTCAAGTCGGTATTTTCTGATCTTCAACTCTAGTTCTCTATGCAGTTCTAGTGGATACATGCTCCGCATAAAAGCTCTGCCGATACCAATTGCTCAAACAAATTTCTAATGAACAACCATCCCTTGTTCACCTCTAGACAATTTCCAATTGCTACTATTTGAGCATTCATGCCAACTGTATTTAATATCTTTTGTACCACTTTCCTCTTTGGTCGTAATTTTCTTCTCTGCTCTCGGGTGGCAAATCGTCTGCAACAGTATCACCATCTCCTTTACATTGTTCATCAAGTTGCCCTTCATCGACATCATTGTTCTGTGGTGAATGGAGAGCTAGTTCTAGGTCGTTTTCGAGACGTGGAAAGAATGGATGAATTCGATCGCGTGGCCTCCAGTGGATGCAAATGCTGAAATTCACAGCATGTGTTATCCCAATAATGACGTCAAAAGACCAGTAGTGCATTGTCAGCCAAGAAGGTAATGAGGGCGGTGGCCTTTCAGAAGTCAAAAGCCGAAAAGCGGTGTGTGCAAAGTGGAGGGCTGGCGCTTTCTGGATGCACCACGACCGACGGGAGAGTTAAACCAAATTTGAATTGTGTTGACAAGTTTTATTCAAGTTTGTGGTTTAAAAGTTCAACTCCGTACGTTCAGTGGTTCTCTTAAACATTGAACATTTTTAGGAATTTCTCCATCTAAGGTACCTTTAATTTTGTGTCACTTTTAACCAAATGTCCAACTGCTGAGTATTAAATCTCAACTACTTGTAAGGTTGACGCGTTGTCTCATGCGTGTATGCATTCATTTGTACGAACAGCCGGCTGCAAATGTTTTGCTATGGACGAGAGTGTGTGGGGGAAAGAGACGAAAAATGGTCCTATGAATTACTTGCGCCTGGTCCGTCCGGCTCAACGATGGCTTCGCCAGAGGTATTTACTTTTGTGTTTCTCTGACGCGTAGTCAGCGGGGAGCCAACAAAAAGCTAAACATACACACTCACACACACACACACACACACACACACACACACACACACACACACACACACACACACGCACACACACGGCTCATTTTGGAAAATTGCTTTTTTGTTGATACAGGGGGCCTCAAAATATATATTTCCGGCAAAATCTTGATATCAAATTTTTGGGTGGAATACAATACTTCTCCTACTTACTACATCTAGTAGAGAAAGTAAAAATGAATAGCTAATGCACAAAACTGAACAATCACCTATAGCAGACATATCCTGTGTTTACTGTACAAAAGCGTAAGATTTAAGTATGAATTATTCAAGGTGAATGGAAACGAATACGATACCGGCGCAATATGTGCGAGTGATTCTGTTCGTGCCCCCCCCCCGCCCCCTCTGGACTTGACGCCGCAAAAGGGGCTGCAGAGTGAGCTGGAGACGGGGACTAATAAATTCTCTTTTACGAGCTCCAAAAGCAGACTTTATTTTGGCGGTTAACTTCAAAGAGATGAGAGGAGATAATTGGCTGGGGTTAACCGTTCCCATCATTGTGGAATCAGCTGCTCTGCTGGCTTAAAATATTTGTATATGCAGGGTAACTTTAAAGTACGCTTTCGTTTAAAGAGGACCTCATGACCATGGGCTAATCCACATTATCCTCCTGGTCTAGGGATAACATGTGGTTCTCGAGGATGTGGGTTCAAACCCAGCAGAGGTGGCGAACTCTTCCGGACGTGAAAACGTCTTGACTTCCTTCGGAAGGGAAATAAAGCCAGTGGTCCCAGTCATTGATTTTTGGCACGTAAAAGAACCTCAAGCATGATAAAGTTGGCTCTGAGTCAAATTGAGAAGTCTTTCACCCCTGATATAGCATGCGGCGCTGAGAACCATGGAAGTTGAAGAGCGTTCAGAAATAAAAATTAAATTTCAGTTTCCAGGAGCTTCTTGTAGCTAAGGAAATGAACATGCAATATCTGTGAATATACACAAAACGACATCACAGGCTCTGTAAGCATTTAACTTCATATTCCTCTGAATTTTAATTTCATATAGTATATTTTAAAGAAAAAATATTACTTTATATTATACTTAAATTTTTAACTTTATAAAGAAACCTGTGAAAATTGACGAAAATTCCGAATAATACATATATTCAGGAGTATATTCTAATCCTTTTAGGAGGGATAGGTGCATAAGATACACTAAAATCGTTGATAATTATTAGTCAACACAGGTGTAGTTTTGTAGTCTAAAACACCTCTCACCTTAGAAAACTAAAACCATTATTAGCATCTTCAGTTCTTGTTTCTCTTTGTTGGTCTAAGTTTCACTAATTACTTTGACAATTTGACAAGAAGTCATAAAATGTTAATGAACAGAATTATGGCTGGAAATGTTAATTAAATTTAATATGACAAAGCGCATGCCTTTGAAAGTAATTGCTATTAGTTAAAAAACCTAAAACGCAACATTTCTTTTATTAAAGAATTAAATTTTGAACTGTAAGTCACGTGATCACTTACATTATTTTTTAATTTAAAACATCTGCCTGACGGTACAGATAACCATAAGGATCCAGAATACATAAAAAGAATTCGTACATCTGATATGTCATTTGGACATAAAATTGAAATTTCGTTCCTAAGTTTTGAAAACACTATGGTAAGAACGTTTTGCTGTACATCATTAAAATAACATTTTTATTTTCTCAGGAACTACTGGAGAAACTTTTTTTCTGAAATCTTGGTAGTTTACTATATCACAAATAACCGGTAGAAAATCAAATTAATGGCTTCAAATTTCATAGGGACCTTTAAGGTGCATTAATATTAGATCTGGAAACGAAGGCCAAAAGTCAACAAAACTCGTAACTATGATTGTCATTAAACAAGACATTCTACTATGAGGTATGAAAAGGTTCGTAGGAGGAACCTATGGAAGATCTGACGGGGATGCCACTCGGGAAGTAGGTTTGAGGTGAGAGGATACTAAGGATGGTTGTACCTGAGGAAATACGACAGCATAGGGCAGCGTCCCTAATATCTACAAATTGAAACTCCCCGGTGGCTTGCACAACCGATTTCCCTTCCCCCTGAAGGCATACACATCCCCCAGAAATTGCCATGCATGACGAAACTCCTGCTCACATTTACAATCCTAAAACAACCAACCAGGATGAAAGGTGAAGTGAAATGATAAGTGAGGTGAAATGGAGGGAAGGGGAATTCGGGGGATGTATTTATCCTTCCCAGCTTTCGACTAGCGATTCAGGAAAACATGTAGAAACCCTTGGGTCACGAAGGTTGGCCACGGTAGACGAACCCACGACCTCCCGCATGTGGGTTACAGACACCACCGCCCAGCTATCCCACCCTGTTGGTGTTGTGGAAGCTGTAGTAAGATCATGTTTTGCTGAAAGAGCTTTCTCATTTATACATTTTTCCCAAAGGCCTGATGGATGTGTTGCGTGTTGCGAGTTTTACTGGGTTTAGTGAAATGGAAGAAGGGACACAGGGACTGGGAGATCGCCCCCGATCCAGAGGGCGAAAGTTTACACAGAGCAAATTTCTTGCCATGCAACTTGGATTATCCTATGTTGCAATTTAGTGCTACTGAAGATGACTTAGTGATTACGGTACAACATAGATCATACTGGGTTTCTTCCTTAGCTAACTTCTGTACACTAATAATCCCAGATACGTGATGAGCTTCTGCACCAAGCTATAATTTTCTTTGGTGATAGTGAAGCTTCTGATTTTGGAAAAATAACCAGAGTTTCTTTGTCTAATTCATGTAGTACATTTCTATGATTTACCGACGTAATTACCTCAGCCTTGCCCATCTTACTGAGATTATCTCGAAGAGTCAGCTGCTTCTGTGTTCTGTTGCTTCAGCCTCTGTTATTTTATGAATACACTAATCCCCATCTAGAGCTCTATCACCGGTTAGTTTTCTTTGTTCGCTGCATGAGTTGTAAAAACAGGCATAGTCAAGTGCGTGGAATCGTGCCAATAAAATGTGCAGTGGTTTATGTTGGTAAGGAAATGTTCTGCTACTCCCTGTTCCTACATCTTACCTGTTTCTAGCACTGCAGTAAATGCTTGTCTTACTCCCCGTTTTTCCTTCACTCCTGAGGCTGAAACTGACCGGCGTTCAAGGGTTAATGTTTGAGTGCGTGATCGGTATCAAATCAATGCTGTAAAAACTGGCAATTTGACAGAAGTCCAGTCCAGTTACATTTCTGTCACGTTATTCTCCTCCAAATAGTTTTCCACAAATACACAGTTCTTCTTTGCTGACAATGCAGTCTTCGGTTCTTGGTGATATTAAAACTCACAACTGTTTTCTTCTCGTATCCTTGACTCGCTCCTTTCTGTCTTTCTTCACTTTATCTGTCTCACAAGCAGCTGAATCTGAGTGTGCAATCACTCAACACTCACTAAATTGCTTCACTGGCTTTACTTCGATGAGTCGTATCTTTCACTTCTGCTGTACACCCACGTACACACACAACAAACACTGCCAGCTGCAACGACTCGTCTGTAACTACTAACTCTCGTTGCCTCTCCTCCTTATATAGCGAGGATGACTTAACACGGACCTGTCGGTCTGGGTGACTCAGTTGGTTAGACGCTAGCCTACTGATCCGAAGGTCGCGGGTTCAAACCCTGCCCAGGCCGATGGTTTTTAAGTGTGCTTAAAACGACAGCTCCATGTCAGTAGATTTACTGGCATGTAAAAGAACTCCTGCGGGACAAAATTCCGGCACACCGGCGACGCTGATGTGATCCCAGCAATTGATAGCGTGCATTAACAAAAAAATAATTTAATTTAATTTAACACGGACCTTTCGAACTTTACCTTTTCTGGAACATCTACAAATACACTGGGAGCCAGACGTCTCTCGAATAACCTCAAAAAACTCCTTTTGGTACTGCCGCTGTGATGGTTGTCACGTGTTTGCTCGCGTGAGTGGTGGGATGCCGCTTGACCTTGAGCGCCTTTGTTACGCGCCTCTCCTGGTGTTTGTTGTCACAGTACGTTAGGGAGTCATGCAGCGGCTAGTGTGGTAGCATTCCTTCTTTGCGAATCATGTTTTCCAGCCACTCAGGTGGAATGTTTGCTACGCTTTCTCTTTCGTCGGTCACCTAGGGCTGATATTTGTTCATAGACTAATGCGTGAGACTTGTAGTTGAATCCATACGAATAAGAGATTGGCTTACCCAAATCTGGTTGAAACACAGATAAAAATAAGTTTCTGCCAAAATAACTAAGGAAAAAATAGGACTGCAGGAAATCAAAAGCACCAGGAAGTTTCTGTGCACTCGACTTACAGGCAAAATTGTAATCTATGTAATGGCAGATGAAATCCCATCAATCCTAGCGAAAGCATTTACAGCACGAACACATTACTGATTGGTACGCAAGTTCCAAGTAATAGCTTATACCTGGAAAACCTATTCCGCTATGGGTTTCCCAAGCCACAGAGAGGGTCAGAGCACTTAACATCGCTCTAAACAGCGCTTGTGCTAAAGTAATCCAAACTGTGTGATTTTGTAGCGGAGCACTATAAGGTATTATTTCTCTTCTTGCCCATTTTTCTAAAACACGAATAAAAAGTGCTTATAAAATAGAAGGTATCTGACAGGAAAATATCAACTGTTATAGATAACTTGTTGCAGCTACTGCTGATGGGAGTCCCATAAGTTAGGCGAGGAAATAAAGATAATTGTTTTAGACCACAATTTTGTATTGCAAGGATGTAGAGTATAATAGCAATATGCTATTCACAATATAAGCATTTTTCAAATTAAACGCTCGCCTCCCTAACAGACGTTTAATTTGTGACCCCTCTGTTATTAAAGAACAGATGTGAAGGAGGGGATGCATCTTTGTTTTAAAATTATTCGAACAACAACAACAACAATGATGATGATGATGATGATGATGATAAGGAGGAGGAGAAGGAGGAGAAGAAGAAGCGTCTTTGTGGCCTTCCTGTCTACCTGCAATTTGTAGTCTGCTGTGGTTCTCTCACTTATTGAGTAGTGTGGGAACTGCCACGCTTCGTTTTACAGCATATACGTATATATAACTAAAATTAATTGATGGTTACTAAAGACAACTTCATGCAATTGCTGATGGTGATAAAAACGAATTGTCAACACTGGGGTATATGAAGTAGAGTAAACATTGTTACCCAACGATTTTATACAAAAATGTTTGCAGGTATACTAACATCCACGGATGCAATTATATTAAACATAACCTCTGGTTATACTTTTGCTTTTGCTAGACAAGTAATGAGCTAAACAACAAAAGTAATCCAACAATTACTCCTGCTAAATACCTGCTTCATTCACTCACGCCATTTTATAGTATTTTCTAATTCCTCCAATAAAGGAGAACATAATATGAAGGAATCTCTAACATGCTTCCCCATCTCGGGCCCAAATGATCTTGTCGACAGACCCTTAAACCCCACTCATACGAACACACACACACTCACTCACTCACTCACTCACTCACTCACTCACTCACTCACTCACTCACTCACTCACTCACTCACTCACTCACTCACTCACTCACTCACTTCTTCCCTACTTGAAAATATAAATTCAAATCATAGAATCAGCAATTTGAGTTTGTAATTTCCCTATGTCATGTTAAACAATAAAGAACGATTTACTGAAAACATGCAATAAGGATTGTTTTGTCCATAAAACAAAGTTTACGAGAAACAAAGCAGATAAACAAAAGGACTGCAAGCTTGGCATATGACGTGGAGGAGGGTTATTTGGTAGAAATCGTGGTATTAGGGATTTAAAAATGGCAAAATAACATTACGTAATATATGAACATGACTCTCTATGATAGCTGAACGCAGTATAAATATGCTTCTTTAGGCGTTGCACAATGATAATAAATTAAGGATTTACTTCGGTAAAAATCACATAGTGTAAGTAAAAGTCAGAGGCGTAGTGTTACTGGATGCGAGAAATGTATTACATACCCTGTAATTTTCCCCAAACTGAGTGCCAAATAGGTGTTCATTATAATTTGTGGCTCATAATCGTTTTAATTGCTTATCATTATGATTTGAATTCGCGCCATTCTGTTCCGAAGCAAAGTCTGGGTCAACGGCATCTGCTGTCAGCTGAAGGACACCGGTGTTGTGCACTTGACCCAAGGTATGTACCGAGGTAGATTGCATCTTATGATAAGAATCGCACTAACATTATTGCATTTATAGCCCTGAATAGGGAGTAATTCGCGATTTGTTTTGCTTCTTCTATGTTTGCTCTTCAATTGCGGTCATTTTAGCATGATTTGGACACTTGGTTACTTACTATTAACACAAATGTAAGTTAAGATTTGCGTGGGTTCTAGGATGAAGATCTGCACATAGGCAGTCTACATCCACGACGTCATGACGTGAATCAGAGCCACAGTAGCAAGCAATACTTCGTTTCTGTGCCATTGTGACAACGAAAATGAAATAAGCTGTTGTGTGATCGACAAACTTAACGTATGAAGTTTCCAAACATTAAAATTTCTCTAAAAAGCAATATGCAATTAGAGCAGATTCTCCACTCAGTGTTACGATGAACATTAAAAATGTGTAAGGCGGTTAAACATAAAAGTTTATGAAAATGAAACCTGGCTGTGTCGTAAAACTTAAAACAAATGTTTTGTTCATCTTGCTTTTTCAAAAGAAAAGTGCGCGTGGAATTCCAGCGATTGTAAAGGTTTAAATAACATTTATAAGGCAGCCAAAAAACCAACTATTCTTGCAACCACACAATATGCCAGAAATAACTAAAGATGCTTGGAATAAATCCAAGAATATAATTTTAATTGAATACCTACATAGTATAAGCTCTCAGTTGAACAGCATAACAATGAAGTGAAAAAGAACAGAGCTTTACTTTCTCATTTTGTACGGGCTGTATGTTTTCTAGAAAAACAATCGCTTAACTTTCATGGTCGTAATGAGAATAAGGGCTCCTCAAACAGAGTTAATAATTTTGAATATTTAAATGAATGAAAAATATGTGACACCTCTTTGAACGAGTCTTTGGAAAGGTCCACCGTTTTCATGCCACTTCACCCATATTCAGAGTAATTTCAACTGTGATGCCATCATGACATATGGAATTAGAAAAGAACCTTCTGATGCATTCTGTTTCATTAATATTAAACGAAACTCCTGACATTAATAGTGAAGAACAACTCTCTACCATTCGTTACATTAGTATTGATGGAAATGTTGCAGAAAGGTTTATTTGCTTCACAGCTGTAATTCCTGACAGAAAAGTAGATACTCTTTTGAATCATGCTCTTAGTATTATCAAGCATTCTTTCAAACAATGGTAAAAGATGTAAACTCCGAAGGGTAATTCTGTTAGGGTGGAGTCATGATTTAAGGAATTTACAACATTGGTTGCGTACACACCTGAGTCTGATAGACAGGTTAAGGCCACTGGTAAAAATCAAGCTTAATGGCGGCCTGCAGCTTCAGGTGTTCTGTAGAGCTCACTTGAGTATATGAAACTGATACATTTTAGCCGGGTACTCTCGCTAGAAGAATCACTTGCAAAATCACTCCGCTTCTCCATCGAAGCCCTGAAATGTTGATGGAAGATTAAAGAAATAAATTACAACTTCAAAATATTTGGTATAAATAAGCAAATTTTGAAACTTTTACTGATCAATTTTCAACAATTGGTTCTTTATGAAATGAATGCATTCTTCGTAGGATATCAAAGCAAAAATACCATAAATTAAACTGTACTCACGCCTGGCTGTATAGAGAAAGCCAGCAAACGTTTCTCTGAAGCAGTACTGCATTTTACAACCAATCTAAAATATCAGGCCAAAGCTTAGAGTTTACAGTCTTCACCAGCACATGGTCCCTGACAGGAATGCAACGAATCAGTACATCAGTAAATAATCCTAGGTACACAGTGGTATCTGAAGCTGGACTTGTGCTTCTCGTTGCATGTAATGTAAATGCAATGGAAGCACGAGTCCAGCTTTAGTTATTGCAGTGTTCCTAGAATTATTTATTGATGTTTTGACTCGTATTTCTTCCAGGAATCACGTGACGGTCAACAAACTGTACGTGTTCTATCATTTCAGTATATTTGAACGGAAAATACGGTAGTATTCTCTTTCTTTTGGCTTAAATTTAACAATACGTTTCTAGGTTGGAGCTTTCTTATCACTATTTTTAGGACTGAAGTTTTACTAACAAAATTATTAGAGTATTTTGTCTGGGGAGAAATGTATTGAGAATATGTAGAATTATCACACTTATTCTTGAATATTCCTGAATTCCTGGTAGTATCCTACAAGATTTCGAGATCAGCAAAAGAATACATGTAGTACCTCGATACTGGTGCTATCGAAGTATGCCTACTACTTTGGGATAAACTGAACTTTCTACACTTTTATCGTATTAAATTTTGCATTTCTTTGTGCTAGACTAGCACACTAGAAATACTCGACGTTGCCCATGGTTTAACAATTTATCTTTATAACTTGTAGGCTTAGGTTGCACTTGCCCAATGGCCTTGTGTTTCTTTGGAAACATTTAAAACGTATTACTTAATACGCTTAAACAAATAATTAAACTGTTAGGATAGTATAGAAACAAAAAATAAACAAACTTAATAAAACACGGGGACAATATACATACACTCTGTTAAATAACACAAATATTGCAAATAAGCGAATAGAGAAAGCCCTGTAAGTGCAGCACGTTGCATCTCTGTTTCAATCATATAGTAGAAGAGGGAGTGGGGAAGGAAGTGTGATTGTGTTTCATAAAAGAAAGTGAGTAGAGAAAACAGTGTGCATGTAATACGTTGCATTTCTGTTTTAAACCTATGGGAAACTGTATGGTTTTTTTATATAAGTAGGAGCAAAATAAATTATAATTTTAAAAAACCAACAAAAACACGCTTTTAGAAAAACCGAACTAAAAGGTAGAAAATAATTTTTAAGCATGAAGTATTTGTTCTATAAAGTCAAGTAGCTCATATTTCAAAATGTTGTAATACGTTTAAAATAAAAACTAAATTAGGTTAACAAAATAATACATTTTATTGTAAAAAGAGTGCGGTGCTTTTTAAACATTTTTATATCTTTACTTTTATAAATAGCTACCAATGAACTATTGATAAATTTGATGACAGACACTCCACGCTTTTTTACGCATACATGCAGGTGAATTTAATATAAACCGCGTGAAAATTCGGTTCAAATCTGTTTTGCTGTATTTTCAACCTGCATATAATATTTTCTGTTTCTTTACCCCACACATTCGTCAAATGCACTGTCGTAAATCCTTTATAACAGAACGTTTTATGGCCTCCTATACATCCTGCATCCACAGATACGATTATTAAACGCACAGATACGCTTAAATTAGTTGCCGTCCCGTTAAAGTTGAGTATATAATAATCTATCTTTAGTGCCAAGAACAAGATTAGTGCTTTACTGGAATCATTAGGGACCCCGATCTGATTGCTTTTGTGGGCCCTCCTTCATTCCTTCCTACCAGGGGTCACACTGGAAACGCAAAGGGCCTGCTGTGGTCCGCAGTGCTGTGCTGGGAGCCCCTCCGTCTGACTGCTCCTAACTTCTATGAATAGGAATAGGAGAGATATGGAGGGGCTTCGGCACTGGAGTCAGGACCATGCCTTCAAGGGGGCACACCGGGAGGAAGGATGAGGTGAGAGGAGACACCAGGTGGCCAGATCCAGATTAACGGCACAGGCATTGACAGAGGTCCCTAAGGTTTATCAAGTTTGACGACACCTCAAAGTCCTTAGGGTTCGGTGCGGGGTCCAACGCCCCCAAATGCCCCCCATGGACAACGAGGGACGGAAAGAGTTCCTGCGAGCATAGCATCCCTACCAAGCTGCACCTAACGCCCTCGTTGATACTTGTGACTCTCAGAGAACCAACGGGATGAAGAATGAATGAAATGATTAATGAAAGAAATGGAAGGAGAGGAGATTCGGGGATGTAATTATCCTTCCCAGCATTGGCCTGGCGACCCGGGGAAACCCCCCAAAAACACATTGGTGAGGAAGGTTGGCCAGGGAACCCGAATCTACGACCTCCTGAACGCGAGCCAATTCCGTACAAGCATCTCTTCATGTTCCCTGGCGCCCGAAGTGGAACCAAGTGAAAGGCATGTCTGACCAGGTACTACTGTAGTAGAAAACGTGCTCCTGAATATTTCGGCAACTTCTTCATCTCATGTGTAAGAAGGGAAGTATGCCAAGTGTTTCCATCTATGTACGAGATATCTCTCAAGAAAGCGAAACCTATTTTTCCGGTAAGCATAGTTGAGGTGTGTTTATACGGACTGTATGAAACTTTAATTCATTGTTTCGGAATTCTGACTTTGAGGATTTCCGAGAATTTATTTTCTCCTCTATGCCGAAAATACAGTAAAATTTGTAAACCACCCTAAAATATAAATGTAATTCAAGTGCTTTCTATTTATTTAGCTGAATATACATAGAACAAAGTATACAATTTGTTATTTTGTAATGTCAGGAGAATGAATGAATTCTATATAGAATTGTCAACTGGCACGTTAGCTAGTAATTAAGACACATGTGTTAAACTTCTTGGTACATGATTACTGGTATATACCAGGTGGCCCACTCCAGCTGGCCCTCGGTTAAGTAGACAACCCTTCGTGCGTTAAAAGAGTTGCAGAAATAACAGGGGTAAATCCAGTCAGTGGCGTGTGTGAACTATGTTCTGCTTGTAAGAGAGCGAGCGAGCGAGCGGCAGAGGAAATACCCAGGCTTCAACTGGCGTGTGCAGAGCGTGATAATAGAGAGGAACAGTCTTAGAACATTTTCCACTTTACTTACAAGACTATTTACCAGGGAATGAACTCATTCCTGTATATGCCCCTATTGTCTAACATTACGGATTACAGATTGTAAATTGAAACACTGGTAAAGTTTACCTTGGCGATTTTAAAAATAAGTCGCTGTGGTACCTAATTTATGTATGATGCAAAGTTAAAAACGAGACTTATTCTGCAAGAAGAATGACGTTATTTTCAGCATTCTTCTCATGCATCATTTTTAGACAATCTGGAACCGGTTCCCTGGCCCTCCTGGAAGTTGTTGCCCGAGCCGCAAGGGTAACGTCGTCACCCTCTCCCTGGGTAGAGAAAGTACTTCGGAAGTGAGCCAGATGTAAGTGTTATGGACTTACGTGCGAGTCTGGGCTTCGCTGGCTCCGCTCTCTGACAAGCCTATGGTCTCACTTCGCTTCATCCCTTCCCCCTGGGGGCTGGTAGGCCGCAAATTATTCATGTCGGGGTCGCGGTGGGTCGAGGTGTTCCCCTCCGTTCCTACATACATACACACAACCTCACAGTTTTAACTACGGGGCACAACAAAATCGGCGAATATCTACGATTTAAGATAACCGAGGACCCGACGTGCATCTGCAGTAGAAACGCACAAACAGTTGGCCACATTTAGTATGAATGCGAAGCGCTAAACAGTGCTAGAAAATCTCTGGAAAAAATACTTTTAGGTCAGGTAAGCATTGGCCAGCAAGTAAAAGTGAACTTGTTACCAATTACATCATTTTCAGAAATTTGTAAATATATTGTTTAGACAGTTGATAGTAAAAATGGGCCTTTTAGTAGTTCATGACTACGTTAAAAGTAGAAAATTCTTTCGCTCAATGCTCAAAAGCTTTTAACACGCCGATAATGCCAAGTTTGTTTTCTTGTGGAATGTTACCATCGCCTCATTCCAGTAGGCCCTGAATCTGAGTTACACAATGCTTGTTTAAAATGGAGGGTCATTTGAATTTGAATATGCACTGCACTGAACCCGTTGAACTTTTACAAGTATCAGAGAGAGCGAAGTTAGAAATATTACCCAAAAGATCAAGAAACCAATACGACGTTACATACAACGTCGTTTTATTATTTCCACTGTCCCCTTATTAGAATGTTGTGGTTATTTAAAAGTCGACATTTTGTCAATACTGATGCTAAGCAAGGCAACAACTGAACATCGCAGTCCGGTGACCACAATGACCAGGAAAAAGGTAAAACAACACTATATATTTATATTAATCTGTAATATATCTATAAGCATTCAGTGGTGTCTAAAAATAGTGTATGATGCACGGGTTAAAAGGATTTTATTTTGTTTGTAAGTTTCCTCAACTCGGCCTGCGGTATCGTTTCAAAATCACACCTACTCACAAAATAAAATCTTCCTTTTAATCCTTGTATCATAAATAACTATTTACCCTCTAATCAAAACATAAAGTATACTGTAACCCAGAAATATTGGAAGCAAAATGTGCAATCGATACACTATGCATGTAATATTGCGCTATGCAATGGAGAATGTAGGAAATAAAACTATTGAAATACTAATTACTTGCTATGCTGTGCTGAGAATGGGCAACTCGCAGACCTAACAGCTGTTCACTTCTCTCCTAGGAAGGCAATTCATGCAAGTAGCTGTTTTATTTATTGCTTCAGCACGTCAACTCATAACAAATGAAATGCAGATATGTGTTAAATATGAACACACTGTCAATTGCGTCATCTATGGTCGTGAATTATGTCATGGTTTATTTCCTACAATTTATAATGATAAGACTGCACATGTTGTATGCAGCCCTTGCATAATCTTAAGATAACACTCGTTAATTACTCCATGGTTAATTTCCTACAGTTTATAATGCTAAGATTGCACATGTTGCATGCAGCTTTTGCATAATTTTAAGATTACACTCGTGAAAGTTGTCACACTCATGGTGACAAACGTATTTCATGCCATGATCATAACATTACCCACCCGCTTCATAAAGTACTGTTACATTCTTCCACTCCCTAGAGAAACTTAATTTATCAGAGATTCAGAGGTGAGAATGTGCCCTAACAATTCATTCAAATTCCCTATTGTAGCAGCATTCTTTAAAATTACTACATTCAAAGAAAGAGAAAGTGATGTGATTTGCTGTTAAATTGTTAATTCTGTAGAAAGTTCAAATTAATTGTTTTTTGTTATTGGAGAAGTTTTATTTTATGTAATATTGTTGTTCCTATTAAATGGTTTAATTTTTGCTTGTATTATGTAAAGTGTATGTATTATAGCTAATGCAAGCAATCTTCTTAAATTCTGTATATGTAATACTTTAAATAGCGATACATAGCATTCAATTAGGATTATCTAACTTAAAATATTTACGAAACTATCTAATATTGAATTTAAACGTATAATAGTATATTATGCAACGAGACTATAATGGTAGTAATTAAGACGCGAGTGTTTATCAGGAAACTGGCTTCGTTCGTTTCCTAATTTTCATACGAGCGTCTTAATTACCATTATAGTTAAGTTACATACGACAATATATGCTCGACCACATATCTAATTTTATAGTTGAAATATTGTAAAATGTTGTACACTCACCAGGGACAATGACCTACATATTGCATCAGCTGATATTTGGAGTTCTGTGCAGGCGCTAAACGATCGAGTCGTTTCCAGCACGTCACAGCTGCATGATGAGAATGACAATCTTGGAATGCTATGTAACATTGAAAAATAGAAGCCGAGTTGAATATATTGGTTTACAGACGAAATTTATTTCATGTTTACGTTATTTATTGTACGGTTAGTGAAATTAATTTGCGGAGCTGCGCATACTGCAATATTCTTGAAAGTTTTCGCTGTATTGAGGTTAATATGTTTGCTTTGTGTAAGGTGCATCTTACTTAGGCGGAGTAAGTTGCATCTCACTGTCACGTTTTCTAAACTCGTGCTACTTGCATTTCGAGAATTAATAGATATTGCGCTTTGCCATTGCTGCATGGGAATTCTCTGATTGGTGGAACACATGTCCTTTAATGAAAATTGATCTGTCCGATTGGATGGAGACCAGTCCAGACCAGAAGGTTTGAACTTAAGGAGGTTCATTAAAGGATCGCTATCAGACTTATAATTAATACATTTGGGTATGGTCGAGCATAAAATATAAGTAAACGCTCAATTGATTCATACTATAAATACAACGCAATTATGAATTTCACTTTATTTTCAGGTCAACAATAATTGTTTATGGATTCTGATTAGGAGCAAGAACAAAAAGTGAGAAGCAGCAATGCTAATATTCGTTGAGTTAGGTCTTTTAAGTGGAAAATATAATGATCGGAAGTACAATTGCAATGCTGATGAATATTTATTAAATATTACGAATGGACAATTGTTCACTTTAGTGAAACGTTTGTATTCAGGAAGAACTGATTAGTTGGGTTAACATATTGAATATCTATCACATATTTAAAGATATACCGTCAGATAAATAACTTTGACTTTCATTATTTAATTACTGCAATTATAACATCGTATGCTATTATGCAATAGCAAAATATGTTCCCATTAGGTAATAAGTTTAACCATGATAGCAAAAACATAACTATAAGCACGCCAAATATTAGCTTTTTAATTTGATTCAATGTACGGTTCCTGCATAAATTGTACAGTAAATTACGATACCTGTTGAGTTTAAGAAACATTTAGTAGTGTGTCACACGGTGCTAATGTGGTATGTCTCACCAGGTATAAATAGCGCCAAAAGAAAGCGTTGACCTTGATCCCTACCCGTCACTACACCTCCCTCAATCTTGTCAGTTTTCTTAATGCTTTCAAACGGCACGTGTTATTAAGTTTATCGAATATGTTTCAACCGCATTGTTTTTGTGTCCTTTCAAAGTGTTTGGGAGTGTAAATGAGTGTACAACTTTAAAATGACATTAAAGTGAAAGAAGGTCGTGGTTTCAATGAATAAACATGTGTACGCTATCAATCGAATTGATAAAGGAGAAACATTGAAGAAAATAGCTGCTGGATTAGGAGTTGAGGTTTAAGAATTTTGTTTTGCTTCTTACATATAACCCGGGTTATTCGGATTTTCAATTTTTCGAATTGAAAGTCGTACAGTGTGCTCCAGATACCTACATACAGCTGGTTGTTATTGTTATTATTATAGTTATCATCATCATTATTATTATTATTATTATTATTATTATTATTATTATTATTATTATTATTATTATTATTATTATTATTATTATTATTATTATTATTATTATTATTATTATTATTATTTATCATCATTATTATCATCATTATTATTATTATTTATTCAGAAATAAACCATCGTGAACTGAAAACCATGTGAATGTGCCACATTGTAAGATATTTATGCTTTGCGCGCTTAACAACAACAAAAAGAAAAATCTGATGTGTTGCACTTACATGACTTTCTCTACTCTTGTACTAACCATTCTTACAAACTCTTATTAATATATCATCCTCGCGTTAGTTAAGATAAACATTTGTACAAATTATCTTATTCCTTATTTGCTTGTAGGTGCAAGGGTAATATTAGAATACAGTAGGCTTTGAGCGATAGTCAAATCTTTTAAAGCTTGGAGATTCCGTTCTCTTTGAACACTTAACAAATAAAAAGTTTTAAGTTTTCCGAAACTCACACACATAATAAGGAATATCTCCGAAATGGTTCACCCTAGAAGAAAATTTATTTGGACATAAATTGTCTATTTTAGCAAGATCTATATTTTTTGTATAGTACGGTTTGGTCTATCGCTAACGGTTTACCAGTTATGCAAAAGTCGTCCAGAGTAAATACGACTACAAGGTAGAGGCCTGGACGGGCCGACATTCTTAGCTTCGGCCCGGCCCGGCCCGGACTCAACCAAGCCCGAGCACGGCCCGAGCCCGAGAAGAGGTTATAGTGCCCGGGCCCGACACCGGCCCGGCCCGATTGTTTAATTTTACTGTGATTATGATTATGACATTATTATCACTATTATTTGTAACCTTTCAGCAGAATAATCACATAGAGTTCCTAGTAATGGAATGATATGACATTTGTGCTATCCTCGGAAAAATATATAATACATTATTTTGTATCTTTTCATTTTCAAGCCCGGGCCCGGCCCGAGCCCGACAAACATTTTCCAAATTAGACCCGAACCTGGCCCGCGTGCCGGGCCGGGTCTAAGCCCGAGGGCTCGGCCCGAGCCCGTGCAGACCTCTACTACAAGGGCTATAGCCAGAAAGTTCAAGATATATATATATATATATATATATATATATATATATATATATATATATATATCACTTGTCATAAAACTATCTCAAACATATGACATTTTAATCAAAATCGTTAGAGCCATTTTCAAGAAAATCAAAATGATCGAAAATTTTTCCATGTAAAGGGTAGTTTAGGGTGGGGCTATTTTCTCCAGAATCTTAGTATCGCATTCTTGAAAGACATTAAACTTAAATACCAACTTTGGTTTTTAACCTTCTTGTCGTTTTTGAGCTATGCTATCCACAGACTGACACACACACACACACACACACACACACACACACACACACACACACACACACACACACCCACACCCACACACACGCGGACCTTTTTTCTGAAAATGCTTTTTTTGGATTCAGGGGGTCTCAAAACATATTTCTGGTCAAATCTCGACATCGAATTTTTGGGTGGAATACAATACTTCCCCTACTTACCAGTAGAGAAAGTAAAAAGGAAAAGAAAACCCTAGGATGGTGAAAGCGTCTACAAGGTCAATCCGGCGGAGCCTCTGGTCAGTTTATTTTATTCCCTCTTTTTGTTTCCCATATCCAAAACTGCATTATTCAGTATCGAAACCTCTAAATTGTTTGAAACTCCGATTGTCGGGTTTTTCTATAATAATGTGCCGGAGTATTAATGTATGCCGTTTTCCATCCTGTTTCTTTGCTCAATGTTGGTACATGTCCTATAGATATTGATGCACATGAAAATTGTGTAGATTGAGAAATGGGAATATTATACACACAGTGCGATGTCAGATACCAGACTGAATGAATAAAATGTCCTTGCGCTTTGCTGCACAGATTTTTGGCTTGCAAATGAACATCAAAGGTAAATCTAAGAAAGAAGGATTTACCAAGAGAACGGATGTACACAAGGATCATAGCTCATGATTTAAGGATTACCTTCTGCACGCGCAATGTGACGCCATTCACCTACAAAGTGAACTTTCAACATGCTTCATTTGTAGTCAACTCTTGAATTCTTAGCATTAAAAGTTTAACTTATTTGCATCACAAACCAGAACATCTGCGCGGCAGATGCAGCTCTCAATATTCGAGGTCATGTGTGCCCTAATACCATCAAACCCTGGCAGAATAAAGCTATGGAAATTGTTATCTATACCGTGAAAGAAATTTAGAAATAACATAAAAGTTGCGGCGTTTTAGACAGTGCCTCGGGGACTATATATTGTGACAACGGGCGCTGCGCACAACGCACGGTCAAGGTTAGGCTACTTCACGTCATATACCAGGCTTGCGAGAAAACAAAGGCGCTCAAATGTCAGGCTGCTTTGCGCGACTGTGTACACGTGACAAGCAACAGTGGGTGCCGCGCGGATCAAAGGGGCTAACGGTCAAGCTTCCCCACACTACTCACGCGAACAAACACGTTACAACAATCAGAGTGACAGAACCAAAAGGTGTTTTCTCTAGATGATTCGAGAAGTGTCCGGCGGCCAGCTTGTTGGAAGAAGTTTGCGAGAGGTCCGTGTTACGTCATACTTGTGAGGAAACAGCGAAGGAGAGAGTTACAGACATGAGTCGGTCTGTGTGTCCGTGAGTGCGAGACAGCTGTATGTGTAGTGCTGTCGTAAAAGTACGTCGCGTCGAAGTGAAGTTTTAGCGAGCGTCGAGTGATTGGATCGTCGGAGTTAATGTATGAAAGGAGAGCAATTAAAGAAATCTGTTTTGAGCTGTAATATGACGAAAGACTCTTGACTGTGATAGTGTCAGTAGAAGGAAACTGTATTTTACGCAAAAGTTTAAATGAAAAAGTAACTGGACTGATTTTGTCGTTTTGTCACACTGGTGCCAGGAATGGAATTCATCGAATTGCCGTTTTGTTACAATATGGTAGCTATATTCCAGTAATGCTAATAAATGTACTTTGTGATGACCTGTGGTATTTTGATACCTTTTGAGCTTATTTGTGTAGGAGTTCTGAATTAGGATCTAAGCTAGCTTGAGGATGAAGGGCTGCAGGTGATGGCTCTTACTGTTCTTGAAGTTCTTGGAGTCTGTGACCCTGTAGATGGCTAATTGCTATGTATCTCAGGATCTTGCTGAGGTACCGTTAACTTTAGCTTGGAGTGGAAATATTATCACTTGATTTTAGGCAGACTTCTTTATTTGGCTAGTTACCGAAGTAATATGCGGTCTGCTGTTTATATGTGCGCCCTCACAAATTGAGTAACTGCCTAATTTAGAATGATTCTCTTAGTGCACTTCAGAGCCTTCGTGAGCTGTGCAATTACCATTCTATTGTACAGCGTAACAAGGATGCCCACCATGTTTTATACACTTTGGCATTAGCGCGTTGTATGCATGGATTTCTGGTCGTTCCGGGGAATGAAATGGCGGATCTGGCAGCAAAGGTGGCAACCACAGAACCCATCATTACCATCTCTCGTATTATTTCGGAAGACTTTAGGCCTGAATTGTGGAGAGCGATGCTGTCAAGAGTGGTCAGCTCTCCCCGGTAATACGAGCACTTGGAGCAGTGAAAGAAATTCCGATAAACTGGGTAGCATCCTCTCGCGTATATCGTCGCGAAGAAGTTAATTTGGCCTTTTGTCGGCCCGTCACGTGCTGCTAGAGTGAAACGGATCAAGGTCAACGTTTTCTTTGGGCGCTATTTATAGCTCGTGAGACATACCGCGTCAGTACCGCGTGACACACTACATTGAATCAAACTAAGAAGCAAATATTTGGCGTCCTTAACCCTCCGTCGGGCGCAATATATCTGAGAGATACCTCTCCCGCTTTTTTAATTAATATGACGCAACTGTTTATGCGAAATTAATGCAAGTCATTGTGGCTTCCTAAAACACACTGTAGCACTTCCTGGTTCATTATTGGCCAGCTGCTTGTTGTTTCGTTCGATTTATCAAGCAAAAGTATCTGTGAGATACATTGGGCCCGTTCATGTACCTCATTGTTTCTGTGGTCTTTTTTTCTGCTGGTCACGTTTATACGTCCCATAATGTCTAAGAAGCAAGAAGTGTTCAGTCTGTGTAAACCTAACGACCTACAGAAAGCCCTGGCAATACTCTGGGATGAAAATGAACATAATAATGAAGATTTTGTTGATTATGAAAGTGACATAGATTGCGAAGCTGCGACAGAAGTCCATGATGAAGATTCTTCAGGTCCTTCTACTGAAAATAAGCGCAAAGTTTGCAAGACTTGCCTTGTAGAGTCAAAAAAGAAGCGACTTCCAAGATATTGCTGCAAGAAATGTGAAATGTACTATTGTTTAGAGCATGCCGGACAGGTTTGCAAGAAGTGTGCTGAGAATTTGCAGTGAAAACTCTCAAGTATATTACAGACACACGCACATACAATTTAGTTCAAATAACTGATTAATTGTAATAATGTTTATAATTTCATAAAAACTGATGATGCTTATTGTTAACTTTATGTTCAAATGTAATAATAATTACCCTTTCACATTTTGTACATTGGCAGTATTAGTTTATTTTCTGCAACTTACATAACTCATGTTTTGAAATGTAGTATGATGTACTGTAATACTTTGAAAATAAAATTTGGTATATAAAAATAACATAATTAAAACACAAGAAAATACAAATATTTCACATTTAGGAGGAATTTCAGACAGCACAGAGGCAGATATGTACGTGGTATCTCTCAGATATATTGCGCCCGAACACGTAACAATAGGTAGTGCGCCTGACGGAGGGTTAAAGTTACGTTCTTGCTGCCATAATTAAGTTTATTATCTAATGTGAACATTAAATTTAAAAAATCTACAAATCTGATCCAAATAATCCGGAAATACGTATAAACGAGGGCCGGATAAACGAAGTTTTACTGTATCTAGAATCGAAGTGTTCTGCGGTTCTAGTGAATTGTGAAATATATTTTCACGTATTAGGACACTGTTATAATCAGTATGAATGCCTATCATACAAGCAAATATTATTTCTCTGGGTAACGCTTCCGAAGGTATAGATTTAAACAAGACTGACTCTCACATGTCCTTGTCGAATATTCCACACCTCAAAATTGCTATTTACGTCACTCCAAACACCACGCACACAGATCTATTAGGTTTACACCCGAACGCGCAGCACTCAGAGACAACCGGCGTGAAAATTACATGCTTACATTACTCGACAATTCGAAACAGATACGTAGTCAAACGTTATTTTGAAACGTCGTAATGCACAAACAACCTCCTACGGCTTACAGTAGAGTCGATTTGTCACATGCGCTTGGTGTAATGAGAGAATGATTATCGACGCTAGGTTGTACACAGAGCGCCTAAGAAAAGCTCACTGCACTTAGCATCTACGTAACAGTATTTATCGTTATGCGAAGCCTTGACCATTCCATTGGTTCCTTTAGGCCACGGTGCAAGGATTTGCCATGCCTTTTACTAAATAACCTTAACCAATAATAAAAAAGGATACAAAATGGCGTAGAAACAGAATCCATGTTTAGGCTTTCGAACATATTGGCTAAAAGAGCAAGTGCATTCAGCTTTTCATGCAGATCTCTTATTATGATTGGTAGCCACACGCTATAGTATAGTGTAGGACATGCCTCTGAAGAAGATAATATCTAAGTGGACAAGTTGAGTGCCCAGATTAGCGAAATGTATAATGTGTATGTGTGAGAAGGATGTTCAGGGGATACAAATTAAAACTTGAATGGTAGGTATTTATTAAAGGCAGAACTTTAAAACATAAAGATAAACAGAACTGTATTCTCACAGTAATAATCAATGTTTGTTGCTACATAGAAGCAAAAATGAATAAATAAGTAAATAAAGTGGTATGTTTTCCTTCTAACTTAAACTATAATTGGTTAATATACCTTTACTAACCTATTACTGGTCATAGGAATATAGCAGCAATATAGATAAAAATGTTACACAATTTTATTGCCACAATATGTACTGTCATACTCAGTAAACTATTTCGTGAATATATTTATCTCTAGTTTCTAAACAGGATTAGTGAATTACGGCAAAAGAGTAATTTATTTAATCACAGAATCCTTATTGTCGCAAGTGTATCACATACGAATCAATCATGAATCACTATAAACAAACAAACAAAGATATACCAGGTGACCCACTTCATCGGGCATCGGCGTAAGTAGATAAACCTTCGTGTGTCAAGTTTAAGTGAGACCTTATCGGATGTTTATACTGTTATTGTCTATTATGAGGGATTACACACGCTAGTTCAACTGCCTCTCGCCTCACGTCTTCGCTGAGAGACAGAACACGCCACCGCCGTCTCTATGACCAGAATTGCGCCATGGAGTTCTGCAATTGTTTAAACGGAGGATTATCTACGGAGGATTATCTACTTACGCCGATGCCAGATGAAGTGGGTCACCTGGTATAATATATTATATTTCTTTAGTTCTACTGTTTCCATTTAGTTTCAATTGCCAGTTTTAAGCATCTATATAATACAAGTTTTCCTCTCCAGCATTCATGTATAAGTTGTGTGTGTGTGTCTGTGTGTGTGAGTGAGTGTGTGTGTGTGTGTCTGTGTCTGTGTCTGTGTGTGTGCGTGCGTGTGTGCGTGCGTGTGTGCGTGCGTGTGTGTGTGGGGGGGGGGGCTTTCTGTGTGTGATTTTAAATAGGTATCACTGGATCTTTTAAGAAAAGGCAAAGAAATCAACTCCCCTCTTTTCCCCATTATTGTTCTGTGATAGGTGAGGTGAAGAACACGCCTCAAAAGACCCTAGAAAACGATGCAAAATAATCTTTGGTGTTATTTGTACATGGAATACAATTCACATCCTCGTCAAACTAATCCATCTGTTTTTGAATGACTACACCAAGAAATATATCAATGTTTGGCTTCTGTTGATATTACTACATGCCACACTTCAAAGCAGTCTTTATCCTAAATAACGTTTGGGCATATATCTCCGTATGGTAACACCACAAATATGTATATCTCTATAGAATTTTATCATTACAATATTTTACATCACGTCCTGGCCACCAAATTCGGCATTAACTGTTCATTCTGTATTCTGTCATTGGGATTCTATGCCATTTCTTCAGCATACTTCAGAAATAAAACCAGCGACACTGTTGACGTGCAGTTCTCAGTTCAGTGGAATAATAAATTCAAAGTGAAAGGAATCGGACATAGGGAAATAAATTACTATTTTTTCGCGTTGTGACACATGCACATCAACTTAGAATGATCACAGTAATTTCTCTCTCTTGACAGTTGCTCCAATTCTGTCTTGTACCCTTGTGTATGCCCTCCTAGCTGACCTCCAGAAAGTATGAAGGTATGACCGGAGTGACTTTGGGCGATTCTTCAATTTCAGCAACGCTCATGCATACCTACATATATATACAAAGATCATTGTCAAGCAGAAATTTGTATAGTGGAAGCACTAAAATTTGTGGAAATTGAAAACAAATATACATTTGTTTGCTAATAAGTATTTCTTCCAATGCAGAGGGTATCAATGTCGCCAATATTTTCACTGTCTATTTAATGTTTATGTAACTTCTATGGATATATTCTTTTATTTAATGAATTACGGAAGCAAATATGTACTGGGCCAAAAGAGACAAGATTTTATCCTGTTAGTTGAAAACAAGTATCCATGCAACTGTTTAGGAATACTTTGGTTTTTTCTTTCATACACTTTTAGAAAGAAGGAGGTTATAAAGGCCCTAGGTATTTTCCAGTAAAGAGCTTTCCGTTGGAGATGGGTGAAAAAAATTACACATGATGGGTAAAACAGAGTAAACTGCGCGCTGTTTACCGATGCCGCTGCGAAGTTTTTACGGTATTGTAATAACTTTGCTAGTGGCGTTTAGTTACCAACACAGTTCTTTGGTGTATTTTCAGCAAAATCTGCACTCAAAGGTATTAAAACCCAAACAGGCTCGTTTAGTGTATCCAGTAGGAGTACAATGGACGACAAATAAATCTTCGACGGATTTTGTGTCGTTTCGTGGGGTCTTTTGAGGGGTGTTCTTCCCCTTACCTATCGCAGAGCGTGGTGGTTAGATAACACAGCAATAAACGGGAAAACGAACCACTGAAAGCGAACCACTGCTACATATTAAAGATCTGTTTCTCTGTCTCTGTCTCTGTCTGTCTGTCTGTCTATCAGTCTATCAGTCTGTCTGTCTGTCTCTCTCTCTCTGTCTCTCTCTCGCACACACAACTTGTCATATATGCATGCTGGTGAGGCAATATAAAGCAGAGCGCCAGGGTCCCACTAAGAATGCTGAGTAAGACCTAAAGACTTCGAGGTGTCGTCAAACTTGGGAAACCTTAGGGATTTCTGTCAATGTCTGTAACGTTAGTACGGATATGGCCACCAGGTGTCCCCTCTCACCTCATCCTTCCTCCCGGGGTGTCCCCTTGGGTACAACAGAGTACATCAGTTGCGCTCGGCGCATAGATTACCCCAGATAGGGTATTCACCAGTTGCGCTTGCAGTCAGTTTTTACACTTCAGCATTTCCTTCCCATTTTGTAGACTTAGGACTCTGTCATTTCAGCGGGTATGGTTAAAAATGTTAAGTATCGTACCAATAAATTGGCAAAATCAGAGTAAAAACTTATATTCCACTAATAAATTGGCTCTAAATCGTCAATATTGTATACTTTTGTCCATCTAAGTTACAACTTACCTCATGATCATGATTGACATCATTAGTAAACAAAATTACTGATGCTGTTCCATGTCCTATACGTTTTAACAGTGCATTTCCAAGCCACTCCAGGCTGTTTCTTTAGCTTTTCTAAACTTAAACTCGTTCACTACAATCAAATCAGTTCCTTTCTCACTTAACATATGCTCAATTTGATTCATGCAGTGAGGAGTGGTGACAGAGGTTGACACATTTTCAATAACGAGAACAAGCGAGAAGCGTCAGGAGTACCATGTACATAAGCTGGCAACTGTTTAGTGACGCAAGCTCCGAATACTGACGTACTTCTGCATACAGTTCAAACGAGAAACGAGTACTATGTAGTTTATGCCTTATTTCTTCCTTGTCTAACAAACGCCGATGTGTTCCTCTTCAAGGGGTTCGGAGCGCAACTCATGTAACTACCTGAGTCTCTTATAAGAGGTTTGGAGCGCAACTGATGTTATACCTAGGTCTGTTAAAAGGGTTCCGGAGCGCAACTGATGAATTCTGAGCGGAACTGATGTACACCCGGGTACAATAAGCCTGACTTTGGTGCCGAACCTCCTCCGTATCTCTCCTACTCCTATTCCTAACGGAGTCACCTCCTCTAGTGCTGTTGTAACGCTCCTGCCTGTGGTGAAAACAAACTCATGTTCGAACAGTAGGAGCTTCGATGCCCGAAAGACCAAAAGGTGTGTGATGCATGCTGAGAATATGCTAGCCCCACTATTGCCCCCTTTGCCTATGATGTGACCGACACAGAAAAGGTCGTTAAGGGAAGCTTTTGGTTCAAATCTCATCAGTACTATCCTCCCTTGATAGAGAATATTTGCAGATTTTCCTCAGTCTTCATGTTGACAAATGCGGGGGAGTTATTCTAAACTTAGACCTGTTACATTCACATTAGCTTCTCTACCTACTCCTCAACAATTTGTTCTTTCAAAACCTTATTCTTGTTGTCTACTAAGTGACAACTAAGATAGAAATTCATACAAATGGTGTTATTACATATAGCTTAATATTAAGTGATAATTAAGACTTCTAAGAGTTGGTTGCTGGAAGATGGCTTTGGAAGTCCATTCTACTTGCATAGCCAGGGCATAAAAACGAATTGATTACCATTCAAACCATCAACAATGCATATATTGGAAATGGCTACCTCAAACAAATACTTGACGTAATTGTAGCGCACTATTAATGATCAAGCGTTTGCGCGATAGTACTTCGTTCAAACGCCACACGTGTTTAAAACAGAAGATTGTGGATCAATTCTTTGTTAAGAAAATAATGATGTGATTCTATGTCATTAAGATTTCTATTTTTTTTTTTTTTTTTTTTTTCATAGTTTGTACGTAAGTTTGTTACAAGACAGTTTTTATCGTCATAAACGGCAAGTCTGCTCATTTAAGGATTTAAAATTTGAGAATTTTGTTTTACTTATTACCCATATAACCCGGATAAACCGGATTTCCAATTTTCCGGATTGCCTTAGTTCGGATAAACGGGGTTTCACTGTATGCTACATGAACATTGTACAATGAGAAGGGGAGAATACAGTAGGTTTAAGCTATAGTCAAATCTTCTAAGAGCCAATCTCTATGTGGTAGATTTGATATTCTATTCTTTTTGCATGTCCAGGACTTAAAAAACGAATGAAAATTTCCCATTTGAGAAAAGTGTAAGCATTAGAAAATTCAAACGAATAACAAGGAATACCTGGGAAATGGTTCGCTTCACAAGAAATGTTTTTGGCAGTTATGTAAAGTCATCCAGAACAAGGTCGACTTTTGAGGACATTCCCGGTTTTCAAGATATAAAATTAATTTGGCACAAAAAATCTTAAATATATGATGCTCAAATCAAAATCGTTAAAAAACGTCAACGTCTGGAGGTAAGGATAAAGAATTTGGTATTTAACAGACATTTCCTTTTTGAGTAATGCTATTCACAGACACACAAACACATATACATACCTTTTTCTAAAAACCTTTGTTTAAGATTCAGGAAGTCTCAAAATAACTATTTCCGGTGAAATCTAAGTATCGAATTTTTCGGTGGAATACAATACTTCCCCTGCTTTATGTACGTTTCTCTACAGTCTCTTCGTCTAAATATCCCTGCCAGTTTTTTTTCTATTCATCCTCTAAATTCAGCATTATTCCTTTATCTTCAGTTTTTTCTAAACCAGCTTCGTTGTGTGTTTTATATTTTTTTCCATTTCACAAGCTGTGTTATCCTCCATCTCTACAATTCGATCCTTTTGCAAAATGCCAACGTAAAAGCTTTCACTCTATACAATTCCAAGCTGCGTAAACTTTCTTCAGCAATATCCGTTTTTTCCTTGAAGAATCTCTAAAATATGTTTCTCTTTCTATTAAATATTTATTTCCCATTGCTCTCTCCCGCTTTGCTTCTTGGCAACTACTTATGGATATAATATGTATACGGGTATTTATTTCAACTTGTAGAGCTTACAAGCCATGGGATAAGTAACATAAAATCATGCTGTGATTTACGGTAAATATTAACTCTGTTTTGCACAATGGGTGTTCAGTAAACAGGTATGTTAACTCAAGATTTTAGAATGCTTTGAGTGTTTTTGGTTTATCTTGTGATATCCTAATATTTAAAATTAAATTATTTGTACATATTTTACATGACTAAATATTAATATATTTCAGTACTATTACAGTGTTTGTTTCTATAGAATGCAAAATCCATTCAGTTGAAATAAAGCGAAATCCCATCATCTTCCATGCCTGTCATCACACCATTTATTCTATGTGGGCTCTCCCCATCCTTTACCTAGACACATTTTACTGCAGTCATTGAGATTCAAATTTGTAGAATTCGGCTTTGAATGGATTAACAGTCCATTTTATCTCGGATTAATGATCATTCATATTTGAATCTATTCCATTAAGATGTTTGTAACTTGGGTATAAAAACCGCTTTAGGAATCGGAGAAAGAGTGGCATATGTAGCATAGTAATATATGCAATAGTGGGCTAAGTATCTAATACTGTCCACTTCTACAAATATCCACCTCATTTTAATTTCCCAAATATTTCTTCTTTTCTTTTCCTTTTATTAGAATAACTGTAGTCTTTGTGATTATTTCGTTTATTCTTTTTTTTTACTATTCCGTGTTGTAGTTAGAAACATTTGTTTTATTTGGAAAAATTCCCTCTTTTGTTAGCAGCGCCATATTAATGAATCTTAGGCGTGTTATTCTTCTTCCTCATACTATTGCTTTTCAGTTTTGCGAAAACAAACTTCCACCAATTCTCCAAAATATGTCGAATAGGCTGTGTTATGTGGCATCGCTTCTACGTTTATCCTAGTGGTGAAATATAATAAACTTATACTTGTTTCAAATATAGAGAGCCTAAAATATGATATACGTAGACCGAGAGGAGAGAGAGAGAGAGAGAGAGAGAGAGAGAGAAGGAGAGAGAGAATGTTAAAGTAAGAATAGTTTTGCCGCTCATATTTCTCTTTCTCTTTGCATTATGCATTTCTACCACTCCTTGAAGTTTCCTGGCAGTTTGAGTCACAAGGAGGTTAGATTGGACCGCCTGTTATGCAATACCGCCACAAACAAGGGGAAAGGTGAATGTACCAAGTTTTACAGATTTTGTCAAAACAAAATCTAGTTCTTTCTTTTAGTTTATCAAGCGTTTCTATGCGTACGAGGAACATTTAGAAATATATGCCTCCTAAGATATTTCAGATGTGTGAGGAACGTGCTTCTTCGAGCCTTCAGATTAAGCAAAATGTTTACTCTAACAGTGATATAACTATCAAAATGAATGATATGACAGCTGGTGATGGCAAGGAAAAAATTATAGAATGTTCATGAGCCAGAAGACTTGCTCCTTTTGCTGTATGAAGCTAAGCTGCCCCCCCCTTTCCCTCTGCAACACACACACACACACACACACACACACACACACACACACACACACACACACACACACACACACACACACACACACACACACCATTCTGACAACCCAAGGTTCCATATCCATGCTCAATCATTCTGTTTTATCTCCTTGACACAGGAAAAAAGCGCATATCGATTTTCTTCATGCTTTTCACATTGGAGTGACCTTTAGAGTATTTATTCACTCGCAGAGTATAGCAAATGATACATATGTATGCTAAGTGCCAATAGGAGGCGCCAGTTGGGAGCTGGAACAACTGCTGTTTAAAACATTCAATTACGCTTGATGATATTCTGTTTATCGATGCGTGACCAGCGTTTTACTGCACTGCCATGACCGGGTACTGTTTAAGGTTCAAGGGCTACTAACTACTCGAATTTAGGTCAATATGGGTAACAAAGAAGCCGAAATAATTTAAAAAGAGTGTTTTTCGGTTCCCATTCTACCTCTCAACGTTTTAGAAGGTCCAGTCAATTCATATTAAGTTATAATTGAACGGTTAATGCGAAAAGCGATCGGAAACCAATTCTTAGGCGAGTATGTTATTAGCAGGACCAGGATTCTAATAGCGTGATGTTTTTTAATTATTGCAAGATAGCATCACTAACCCTTACATGAATCTTTATCATGGGTCCAGGTCATGGAAATACATATTTATTAAGTCAGCCTTGTTTATTTATGTCATTATAAGGCATTTTTTCTATTATACTTCATTATGTTGTCATTATCCTGACCATTGATGGCGGCTGATACCTGGCTACTAACTCTTTCCTGTTGTACAAATACATCTTTAAGGGAGCAAATGATATTTTTATATTACCGACTTAGAGCATGATTTCACAGCATGTTTCACTATACAACACCGCAAGGCCTGACAAGCCCCTGATAGGATTTTGTGTTCACCATCTCCTCCTGCTAGCCCGCATTAAATTTTGTGTCGGGCATAGTAATTCACTTGAATTTACATTCAGTATATAAGTCATTTTACCAACATTTTAAATGATATTTACCTTTCCAGACATCACTATTCAACTGACAGAGTAATTTCACGTATCCTATTCTCGCATACTTCGTAGGAGTGGCTATATTCGTATTCAATATCTAGGCTGGAGAGATGTCCACTGGGGAGATTTCAGTGGAGCAAGTTATCACTGCATTTGAGGTTCATAGTGTCAAAAGCCGCCAAATGTATTTCTTAACCAAATTGAGTTTTCTATTGCTTCTCATGTATTATACCTCAAGAATTCAATACAGCCACGATATGAGGGCAAAGCCCGGCACACCTTATTAAGGCTGTGTATCAATATCGTAGTTTCAAAGTTCGACAAATCCCTTTCGTCAATCAGCGCTTTCCCTGACTTCCCAGTGTGACAAATGAAAATGTTGCCAGCTACATATAGATGACCACTGAGTTTGCAGAGAAAACAGTGGTTACGTGTTTTGCGGATCGAAGTGGTGGAAAAAAATAATCAATACCCTGACCACTATTGGAAATCTGCAACAGAGGCCCTTCAGGAACTCGGCCTATGGAATTTAGGCTTAAAAAATAAGTCTTTTTTTAAATCGAAATACAGTTTGTATGGCTAAGCTGGTCACTAAAACTGCTCTAAACATGAGACACGTTAGGCCACAAATTTCAAGACAGAACTACTTTTGCCAAGGTACACGACGTATCAAAGTAATTGTGAAAACATTTTGGAGAGAAACGGTGGAACAACGAGCTGCTTCAGTTTTATTCCCCAAGAATATCTGGAATCTTAGATTGAAGAAAATGAAGAAGTAGTTCATGAGGAAGAAATAGACACAGATGTAGGTAATGTAAAATGAAAGAAAAGTTTAAAACCTAGGAGTCATATTTTTAATAGTGCTTCCTCATCTGCGCTGTAATCAAGCGAGACCTGCTTTTGTTAGATAATAAAACTAACTTTTTAGATAAATGAATTAAAGAAAAAGTTATATTTAAAATGCTCTGCTAGTAGAATCTCTTTAGTGTTACCTAAAATTTCAAATCTTCATCTTCAGTCTCAGAAACCACTAAATTCCAATTTTAGTATCTAACCCCACCAGATCCAATTTTCCTCAAATTTATTTCTGAAATATCTGAAAAACAATATTTCAGAAGTACTTGGTATTATAAAATGTCATGTTAAATTACTCATTTAACATTTTAACATTGAAGTTAAGTTACTTTGGATAATGGTTTACTCTGGGCGGCTTTGTGCAATTATCCAGAAAATTAGGTGAATGGATGGGGCGGCGTTTGATATTAGGTGCCTCAATTATCAATTCATGTCCCAAATTGGGGATCAGATAGGTTAGCTTTCCTTTTTCGGCGTTAACTAGTGCGAACAGCCAGGTTTCCATTGTCCTTGCATTATGCTATGTCATATGCCGTGAAATCTTACTCATTTGAAATGAATTTTGTATAATCTGAAATCTCAGAAGAGTAACGCTACATCCCATAAGACCTCCTTCAAAAACAATTTTTCTTTTCAGACCCTTCAGACAAGAACGTGGTACAAATACGTCCTAATTATTTTTTTTAAATTACCTCATTATTATTCTTATACCTAGTTATTTTTCCTAGCTGTGTAGGAAGTATATCCATGCACAATCATTTTAATAAACCGAATAAATCTCAGCAGTTATGTACCTTTTAAAACAAATCTGGTCAGTTTATAGGACATTTCAAAAGATTTTCAAGTCGTCAAAATTCGCGCCCTGTTTATCAGCAGCATTTTGTCTGACTGTCCATTTGCAATACGGAGTTGATTTTACATACATAACACTTTTCTTAGGATCATCATCATCATCATCATCATCATCATCATCATCATCATCAAATCTTCATGGTTCAGGAGAGTTCTCCCGTTACGGCTTCATACTTTTTCCCAACTTTTTACACGTCTGTTGGTCTGTAACCAGGTTTATATTTGTAAGATTGTAATGGAATGCGAGAGTTATCCACTCTTTGCAAATGAGCTTTCCATTTTTCTCCGTTTATTTGTATCTTTTCTTTAACATATTTCAAATTTGGTTGTAATCGATACCTACAAGTTTAAGGGATTTGTAGTTACGTCCTACAAATGTCCAATTTTTAATGATAATGAACAGTATTACATCACCATTTGCTTAATTTTCGGACTTGTAATCTTACTTATTAAGCGTAGTATGCTTTCACATTGTTAGTGTTGTGGCAGTAATTTTAGGTCACACCCCGAATTCACCATTTTGTTATATTTAATTTTATTATATAATAATTTATGAATTGTTAAGAATTGATGTTAAATTATATAAGTAAGGTAAGCTCTCCGTTATATTTAAGTATGCTATGGATAAACAGCATGGCAATGTCCGGATATTACAGCTTCTGTGGTTCAAACAAATGATGAACCCAGACTGTTACAAAATTTTTCACCTAACAACAGATAACAACAGCTAGCAACAGGGAAAAAATATAGGGAAGGAGGATAAAAAAAATAGTCAAGGAATAACACTTCCAGCATAAATGTTTATCTGCTGAGATGAACGCCCAGAGGCTAAAATGGTATTAGAGTTTTATTTCTTCCCTTTTATGCTTATGCAATCATCGACTAAGAGGATGCCATCCATACCCTTTCCATCAAATATAGCTACACTAACTTCACACTATACACAGAATCGTTGAGCTTCCTTTACAGCGAAGCAAGTTCACATCAACAGTACGCTAAATAAATCTGAATCCATTTATTTTCCCTTTCTTTTGCATTGGTATGTAAATATAAAACGCCATAAACGTGTTGAAATGAAATTCAGAAAACGAAATCCCCCTCGAATATGATGAAAACAGCTTTTATACTTATACGCTGTATTTTAAACCACGTGACATAGAAGCACTGAAAGGGACAGTAAAAAGACTCGCCAAATAGATGCAATCTATCGCCACCATCAGTGGATTTGCCGGCTTCATTTATATTCGATGTATTATGTAAGGTTGTTTAGCACTCCCTGCATTGCTGCTTTCAACAAATATGTACCTACTTGTATTAGTATGGATAACTTAAACCACGCGAAGTTCTCTCCTGGATAACATCAGCGGAATCAGATGTGCCTAGTGGTTTTTGTTTAATTTATCCAGACAGTTGGGCGGCATGTGTCCCTCAGGTTGGTCTTGTAACCTACTTTACTGAAGTCCACCTCAAAAGCAAAGCAACCCCCCATTCCAAGTTGCAGAACTTTCCTAACAGATTTTATAAAACTAAACAGAGCTCTCTAGTTCTGGAACCTCCCAATGAGCAGAAATTGGATCAAAATATTGGTACAAAATATTAGATCTGTTCAACTAGAGAACGGATACACTAATACCAGTTAAACACACTATCATTACATATTATGCATTTGTCACAAAAATGATGTTAACTGAATGCTTCCATTCTACTGTTACTCACGCCCATTGCATTTGATGTAGCGTATCTTACAGCAATAATTGATATTGCTTTGTAACCTTTCACACATTTCAGTTAATCCAGTTCAGCTTTCTATTATGGATTTGTTGAAACAAGTTATAATATACTTTCCCATGGTTCTACACACACACACACACACACACACACACACACACACACACACACACACACACACACACACACACACACACACACACACACGCACGCACGCACGCACGCACGCACGCACGCACACGCACACGCGCACGCACACACATCAAGTACCCTTATGCTTTCAGCACTTTGTTTTCAACTTGTCCAACATTTCCTTATTAATTAAATATCACGGGGTCACAGTAGTAGCACAAATGGTCCCAGGGACCTACGTACGGTTATCTGCCCCGGTTGCGGGGGGGTCTCTCCGTTATATTTACCTTTACTTCCTCAACAAGGGATGCGTATGTGTATTAGAGGCCTGAACGGTCTGGAGCCAGGCTCTCGGGCCCAGACTCGGCCCGGTCGGCCTGCCGGGTTCGGGCCTAATCTGTAAAAACGTTGTCGGGCTCGGGCTGGGCCCAGGCTTGAAAATTAAGACATAGAAAATAATGTATTATATTTTTGGTCACTCATATCAAAATTCCGAGAGTAGCACAATTATTGCAGCCTTTGTTTACCAGGAATTCCATGAGTATTCTGCTGAAACGTTTCGAATAATAATAATAATAATAATAATAATAATAATAATAATAATAATAATAATAATAATAATAATAATAATAATAATAAGAAGAAGAAGAAGAAGAAGAAGAAGAGAAGAAGAAGAAGAAGAAGAAGAAGAAGAAGAAGAAGAAGAAGAAGAAGAAGAAGAAGAAGAAGAAGAAGAAGAAGAAGAAGAAGAAGAAGAAGAAGAAGAAGAAGAAGAAGAAGAAGAAGAAGAAGAAGAAGAAGAAGAAGAAGAAGAAGAAGAAGAAGAAGAAGAAGAAGAAGAAGAAGAAGAAGAAGAAGAAGAAGAAGAAGAAGAAGAAGAAGAAGAAGAAGAAGAAGAAGAAGAAGAAGAAGAAGAAGAAGAAGAAGAAGAAGAAGAAGAAGAAGAAGAAGAAGAAGAAGAAGAAGAAGAAGAAGAAGAAGAAGAAGAAGAAGAAGAAGAAGAAGAAGAAGAAGAAAGAAGAAGAAGAAGAAGAAGAAGAAGAAGAAGAAGAAGAAGAAGAAGAAGAAGAAGAAGAAGAAGAAGAAGAAGAAGAAGAAGAAGAAGAAGAAGAAGAAGAAGAAGAAGAAGAAGAAAGAAGAAGAAGAAGAAGAAGAAGAAGAAGAAGAAGAAGAAGAAGAAGAAGAAGAAGAAGAAGAAGAAGAAGAAGAAGAAGAAGAAGAAGAAGAAGAAGAAGAAGAAGAAGAAGAAGAAGAAGAAGAAGAAGAAGAAGAAGAGAAGAAGAAGAAGAAGAAGAAGAAGAAGAAGAAGAAGAAGAAGAAGAAGAAGAAGAAGAAGAAGAAGAAGAAGAAGAAGAAGAAGAAGAAGAAGAAGAAGAAGAAGAAGAAGAAGAAGAAGAAGAAGAAGAAGAAGAAGAAGAAGAAGAAGAAGAAGAAGAAGAAGAAGAAGAAGAAGAAGAAGAAGAAGAAGAAGAAGAAGAAGAAGAAGAAGAAGAAGAAGAAGAAGAAGAAGAAGAAGAAGAAGAAGAAGAAGAAGAAGAAGAAGAAGAAGAAGAAGAAGAAGAAGAAGAAGAAGAAGAAGAAGAAGAAGAAGAAGAAGAAGAAGAAGAAGAAGAAGAAGAAGAAGAAGAAGAAGAAGAAGAAGAAGAAGAAGAAGAAGAAGAAGAAGAAGAAGAAGAAGAAGAAGAAGAAGAAGAAGAAGAAGAAGAAGAATAAAAATAATAAATAAAAATAATTAATAATAAATAAAAATAATTAATAATAATTAATAATAATTAATAATAATTAATAATAATTAATAATAAATAATAAATAATAAATAATAAATAATAAATAATAAATAATAAATAATAAATAATAAATAATAAATAATAAATAATAATAATAATAAATAGTGACAGCGAGAACGGTAACGAGAGCGAGAACGATAACGAGAACGGCGACGAGGGCGACGGCGACGGTGACGACGACAAGGAGAACGAGAACGAGAGCGAGAACGATAGCGAGAGCGATAACGATAAGGATAACGTTAACGAGAGCGAGAGCCAGAGCCAGAGCGAGAGGGAGAGGGAGAGGGAGAGCGAGAGGAAGAAGTAACTGCAAAATAGTTTTGCTTGAAACAAAATTACACAATCGGGCCGGGCTCGGGCTTTGTTGATGCCAGGCTGGGCCGAACCTAAGAATGTTGGCCCGTGCAGACCTCTAGTGTGTGTGTTTGTGTGTGTGGGCACTCGCGCGTGCGTGTGTTGTTCCTGTTGTTGAGCTGGTTCATTTCTCAGTTCTGTACACCATTTGTTATTTCCGTATTATTATGATCATATAAACGATCATTCCCGCGATGAACGCTAGCGTCGATGTCCCCAGGAAGGTAGAGTTCTAGTACGATTCCCGGAAACGCATTGCATTTTTTTTTCTGGTGAGAAACGATCTGTGTTCATAGTTTTAGATTCGCGAAGGAAAATTTTGACCTCACACCATATGAGACCGACTCACAAGGCACTGGTGTGAACCGTCGTTGCGAAGCATGCCTTGCGACCACTGGTGAAATATTTCAGCACTCCTTCCGTTTCGTTGCTCATCTACGTCTAAACTTTCTTCCTAGGTTAATGCTTGTGTGTCGGAATTGGATTCAAAGTAATAAGGGATTGGTTTACCTAGGTCTGGTTGTAACACATGATCAAGAGCTTCTGCCAACATTACGTAAAGAAAACCACCACATGAGCAATGGCACGTTCCCGTACACTCGAGTGTGCAAGGCAAAAATAATAATTGCTCCCCTGTGGAGAAATATTAATACAGAACTGCAGATACCTCCTTTAATGAAATTACGTTAATCCCATTAAGGCATTTACAGTTACTCTACTAGTTCAATGAATGATTTAATTTTCTTCTTGATTAATTTTAAAACTATTGAATCAGACTTTTCTTTATACACACATACCTATTATGTGCATAATCTGCTAGCACAGTTAAAAGTAAAGAAATGGAACAGGGTACTTGTTTATATGTTGTATTTGACCCGCCATAGTATATTACGTTTAGTTCATGTCTAACAGTCGTTTTCTGGTTTTTTTCTGTTTCTCTGGTAGGAAAATGCAAAATAACAAAATTTTGCATCCAAACCAGAACTTCGGATTATTTTGTCTTTGCTTTCTCCAGTGTTTAGTTAATATTGACGTCGTAGATGACACCATTGGAATACAGCCCACAGAAATTGTTGCCCCTGTTCTCTCTTCAGTTGAGGGTCAAACACACGACTCGTAATGCAATCAAATACGTAACGCGATCCTCCAAAATAATTTTATTTAATGAAATCACGGAACGTCCAACGTTATTGGTAAACACATACATACATAACGGGACACCATCAATTAAGGCATGAATTCAATAAAGGGACGCTACAAAAGGCCATCGTCGTTCGGAATGCACTACAAGCCTCAAAACATCGGAGCAGCAGCATTCATTGAAATAGCAATTTAATCAATTAAATCACTTGGGTTAAAGCTCTGTCAGCCATAGTTGAAAGATACAGCCGTCAGATGAACCTCCTAATTTCGCTATAAAATTACACGTAGAAATCCAATATGAAAATAAAATAAAACATTAAGAATCAAAGTACTGCAACTATTTATAACTTGTGAATAAATATCGCACATATAACCCATAGCTTGGTGGCTTGGTAGAATGTATAGATGGAGTGTAACGTGTAAGAGCGTAGTGCTGTAACCAGTCGAGTATATCTCTCAAAATGTGAGAAATTGAAATGTATTAATTCTTTAATATAATTTTATTAAACACGACTATTTGAAAGAGTAATGCTTGTGTTCTTTCATATATAACGAATGGTACCAATAAAACTAAGATAAGCTCATTTTTTGAAAAACGCTTGGACACTTCAAACTTAATATCTTAAAAGGAAAGTTTTACTAAACAGAAACATTTTCAGTCATTACTGTTGGCGCATCTGACACGCATAATAATCACATTACATCGCACACTATCTTGTTTCTTAACAACTGGAAAACGCTTCAGTTACAAAGATAATTAACAAAATACTGAGAGATAAATGTGGATATGCAAAGCATAGGAACATTAAAGATAGCTCAGTACCAATCCACGACATTCTCCTCGCCCTCTCTGTTCCAGATCTTCCAGTTACTAGAAACTCCTGATACCATGCTTCAATAGTTTTCCCATCAAGTGCATATCCTCCATATTCTCTTGGGTAGTTCGTTTGAACTGTAATTACTGATTTCGTCTCTGCATACCGGAAAACAGTTTGTGCGGAGTCGTCATTTAGTTGTATGTCATAGTTGCAGCATAGTGACAGGACAACCAACTTTTAACTAATGAAATAAAATATATCCTTTGTGTTTATCTTTCTTTTGGTGCCACTCTCATTTCACAATTCAGCATAATATCTTAGCAATGGTTAATTATAGTGTGGGAAGTATGACGGGGACACGGTGTGTTAAGGACCGGATTTAGTGAATCTTAAGCCTGAGCTGAACCCCCTAAGTCAGGGCTGACGAACGTTGCTCCACAGGTGTGAAGAGAGGAGTCCCGCCCCTCCATAACTACAGTATCACGTTTTATCTACAACCGGTTTTCGCTTTATTAGCCCCGTTTTTCTGCTTTCATGGTCACGATGGTAAGGGAAGAAATGAATATGTTCACACCTCAGAGAAACGTTCGTCAGCCCTGCTCTAAGTTATAAGCACTGCCTCACAGTGAGTGAATGCTTAGAGATGTTTAGGTGAGTGAGTACGTAAAAGTGTTTGCAGTTCACAGGAGGTACGTAATGGGTGTCCGATCTGTGAACCGTATAATAGATGGCAACATGTAAACACCTACGACGCTATATCCTCGCATACCATTGGTCATTTGGCGACAAAGACATGTCGACTGCTAACCTATGACATGTGGAAGTTCTATGGTCTGTTTTCTTTTATGCTTTGTTCTTTTTATTTTTTGTGAAAATGCCTTAGCGACCACTATAGGAGAAATACGGTTATTCACAAACATGTGAAAATAAAAGGTATTGCGTTTGCTTGGGGCTGTGAGAGTTTAGGTTTTAATATACGTAAAGTAGGTAATAATAACTTACTAGTAGAAAGCATAAATTGACAGTGTGTTTAAAATAGGGAAATAACGGGCTAAGTGTTTACTGGTTAACAAAATATTTGCTAATGTTACAGCATTCTATGTTAGGTTCTGTATACTGATAAGTGCATAAAATTAAACACCATACTGCTCATTGCTCATACCCAAATGATTGTTTACATCCGTAATGAATATTTTTGGGACTCGGAGAAGATTCTGAAAATGGAACTCAATATATTTCGCAAATTCGTGATCCTTCATTTTTATTGTGTGGTGGTCAGCCGATGTATAAGCATAACCAGTGTTTGACACTCAAACGCAACTTAGGGGAGCAAGCGGACACCCTGAAGTGGTCTTTAAGTGTTGACACAATATAAGGACCACTTACACTTAAATGCTGTCTACGAATCTGGGCTTAATACTTATTTATCCACCCAAATATAGGATATTTAGCTTCAAACCAACCCAACTACCCACTCACAAATCTAGGCATAGAACCATTGAGCCACTCATCTTCATTCCAATCCACCTACCTATCTAAATACTTACCTAACCCACAATCTACCAAAGCAATCACATTCCAATTCACCTATTCGCCCACCAGGAACCTACACGCTGATCGGGTCCCTAATCTAATCGAGGTAATCAACTTGAATATATACACCCACAGCAACAGATCTAGTCACCTATAAACCACTCATTTTCCAATCTCTCTACATGTCCAGCCACACGGGTAATCAAAGGTGACCAAGAGCAATCAACACCAAGTTAATAACATAGGTCACTCGAAATGATGTGCGGAGGTGCTACGAAGGGTTTTATAAAAATTGGCTTAAACGTTATTCCGTAAAGTGGTAATGAAAACAGATATAGTGTCGTGAAAAAAAAGTAAAAAGACAAATATGTGGTATAAACGGGCAGGAAATAGAATCTGAATGTAGACTAAGATCATCAATGCAGCCACAGAATTAAATAAAGTTTTGGTGGGGTAAGGAATTGGGTATAAAACAGATGATCAGTAGAATATTGCTCGGATTGACAGGATGGGAAACTCGTAAAATTGTTGACGATGCTTTCAGGGGAATGGGACGAACGGACACAGTTTGGCAGCATATGTACAAATGGGGGAAAAATAGAAAATAATTATTGGCGAAGGTATGTTTGTCTTCCAAAATACGAAGGACAGCATACTGGTACTCCATCCTAAACAGTCAAAACTGGACAAGAGCCAGTCGGAAGTACGTGTAGAAAAAGATCAAGTATTTATGTAAATATGTTTTAAACATATTTTGAATTTGAGATTCTATGTGTGTGTTCAGAGTACTTTTCATTATATCTGACTAGATTATCAGATAAAGGATTTTGCTAGTGAGCATGAGTGGTTTTCGGTCCCATGGGACTGTTTCGTGCCATTTGTGTAATATTAAGTACATAATAAATACAGCTACTACTGCTGCCCACACATCCGCCTGTCCAAATAGGGCCGCGCCGTAGCCAAGTGGTTAGACCATTCGCTTCTTACCAAAGCGGACCGGGTTCGATCCCAGGCAACCGCATGGGGGATTTGTGATGAATGAAGCGGCACTGGGACGGGTTTTCTCCGGGTTCTCCGGTTTCCCCCGCCACCTGATTCCACCGGTGCTCCATCTCCATTCCATGTGTCATCAGTATCACCGTCTGCAGTGCCGTATGTAGTAAAAGCGTGCATTAAACACTGCTACCCATATAACCTCCAAACCATGCATTTACCTATCCAATTCGCACATCTACCTATATACCTATGGCTACCTACTCAGTACACCGAGCGAAATGTCTACGCGGTAATGTCTGAGACTCGCACACGGAAGGCACCTGGTTCGAATTCCACCAGGACCATCCTACTTGACTTTCTTTTCTCAGATTTTCTTCTGTACTCATTACTGGCAAGTTCCGGGGATGTAATTTTAACTTAGCCCAGGAACGTTTCCTTCCGAAAATTCCTTTCCAAAAGTAATTTCATTGTATGAATTCTCAGCGTCCACTACCTGTGGTGCCGTATATAGTAAGAACGGACGGTAAACACCGCCACCTACTAACACACTCATTCTTGAATCTATGATCGTGCTATTCTAATGGTTAAAACTCTTACATCATTAGAAGCCTTTCCGATAACACACACAGTATGCATTGTTTGTTCTTGGAAGGCGCTGATGGTCCACATTACACCAATGAGCGTGTCGCTACAGTCAATGAAATCCAAAAAAATTACAAATCACAAATGACAGACAAATGTTAACTCTGCGTGGAGTGGAAGACAGCGTTGCAACACCTCCCCCGTTTTCGCTCTCATTCTTTTGGTTTTCTCGTGACAGCAACTGTTGTTAACATGTTTTACTGTCTATTATTTAAAATTGTGGAGGCCTTTGGGCATAACTAGTTTTTCTGGTGGTAATAACAGTGTTAGTAGTTCAACTAGTTTTCTTCGGAGTGATAATGGTAATGCTGGAGCCACTACTGCAAGCGTCGCTAGTGGGGCAGCAAAGGAGAAAGAAAGCAGGCCAACCTTGGGAGTACTGACTAATCAGTCCCAAACAGATAATATGCAGTGTGTTTCAGAACATGGAAGCCAATGGTATAGGGAAGGAACCTATCTTTGAAACTGCAGAAGCAATAGGGAAGGGACCTATCATTGAAACTGCAGAAGCAGTAGAAATAAGCACACAAACAGTCAATAAAGTTGTGCGGAGACCTCCCATCACGCGAGAAAAGAATGAGAAGAGAAAACAGAGTTAGGGAAGGTTGATAGGTTTACCTGTGACATAGTTCATAGCGAGGTGGACAAGCACCAACAATGTTAAAATTGCTGAAAAAACTTCAAACCGGCGGCGGTTTTCCTTACAAGAGGTATTCGCTTAGACAGTTGTTACTAAAGTTATGTTCCGTTTTGGCACGTTAAATAAGAGACGCGAGGAATCAGCAAAGATTGCGGCCTGGAGATATCAGTGCTTGAGTAGGCTTAACTATCTCAGTGAGTATATCATACATTTTATTTATGAGTCTTTGTGCGATACTCATGAAAATGTTATACTGCGTTTCAGCCTTTGTGCCTCGTGGAAAAAGAACAATGATGTCGTATGCACATTTTAGCTAGGGTTGGTTTGAGAGCTGCTTATTAATGTCCTCTAAAATTATGCACGAGATGAATGCTGAAAGACTTAAAACTTGGTTCAGGGAAACTATTTTGCTAAATATCCCTCCTAAGTGTGCTATTGTGCTAGGTAATACCAATTACCATTCCCGGATAAAGATAAAAATTCCCAGCATGTGCAGTAGAAAGGGCGAAATTATCAGATTCATGGAAGAACATAAGTTAGAAGTGCGTAGTCCAGTTTCTATGTAAGTCGTCGTTTTGGAGAAAATTCAGGAAGCCAGTATAAAGAAAGGGTATTTAATTGACAAAATGGCAAAATATCACAGTCATGAAGTTCTCAGGTTACCACAAAATCACTGTTGTCTCAATCAGCCTTAAATATGCTGTAAGAAAGCTGAATGTTTGCAAAGTGTTGAGAGAATGCGCATAAATGTATGGGTAAGATGTGTGCAGCACACCATACAAAAGGAGCGAAAATATCAAGCGCACGATGTTTGATTTCTGATGCTTGATTGGTTATACCTGTGAATGAAAACAACAGTGACGGTGAGGTAGGCGACGGGACAGCATAATGTAAGTAGACAATTTTGTTTAATATTATTTGAATTACGCAGGAGTCTCGTTGCACGAATGAGAAACCTGCCATGTTATTGCTCACCTTAGTGTTAGATGTCCATGCGTGGAGTGCGAACACGTACATAGAGAAACCGTGACAACGTTGCTTTTCCTGTTGCCAACGCACCCGCCCTTATATCAACCCACCTATGAAATCGCCCACATCTGCCTATCCGCACACCAACCTACGTATCTACCTGTCCATAACCTGCAGGCCACATATTTACCTAACCACCTACTAAATATATTTTTTCAACCTACCCATCTGTCCATCCAGTAACTTTACAATTACGTATATATTCTAAAGGCCACTCTAACTTCCCAATCGACCTAATCACCAAAATGCCTACCCACCCACAACAACGATTATAGTCAGATTGCTTCTCTTGCGTTTTACATAAATATGGCTTACATGTTAATTTTGAAAGTCCAGAAATGAAGTTTCGACAGAATTGGGTTCAATTTCTTTCCACTTTAACACCCAGTTTTTTTGATTACCGTTCATGTTTAGCAATATCAACCCAGATAATTTAAGATTTGTTTATAGCGTTACATATATTAATAAACTGAGCTAGCGTCTAAAGAAACTTTCTGTATGCAATGAATTCTATTTCGGATGTACTCTTGGTTGGAGATCAACTCTTACTGCTACTTACTCAGAAATACATATTTATAGCAGCGGTCTCTGATTCGATGAAACTATAGCAAATCACAAAAATAAAGACCGAAAAGGGCATATTTAAATAATTGGATGGCGAATGCACTGTGAGGTTAGGCGACTTACGCTACTTAGTTTGGCGTTACTTCACCAGGGCCGCATGCAAATAGATATTTCTTATTTTGCCGTTTAGCGGCGCCTCTGTGCTACTTTCTCTTTAACCCAGATTGGGTGTGATCCGAGAGTCAGTTCTGTTGGATGGATTCTCTCTACTGGTTTCATAAGGCTTTGTAAGTTTTAGATTTTGCCTAAATACCTTTTTTTTTTAATTAACGTCCTCCAACATTGTGTCATATCGGACGAACCCCAAAATACCAATTTACTATTTCATTATACTGGCCTTCTGACAGCTTTTCTTAATGTGCTCGGCTTAACTTATTGGAAGTTCGAAGTGCTGGTAAATGTTCTGTAAAGTTGCAATGTTTACGCGGAGCCACGGATGCGCAAAATTGTTTTCCTACTTTTTAACTGGCCTGTAATTTTTGGTGTGTCTTGTTATGTATTTAGAGTTTACTCAAATTATGTGGCATGGGTTTATTTATATTGTTATATCTTCTGCGTATTACTGAAATTTTCTTCAATATGTAGTTTATAGAAATTGCCAATCTCAGTATTTGTGGAAACTGTTAATCTTGTACGTGTATTAAGTTTTACTTTGATGCCTAAACTTGATTGATAAATTTGCAGAACTTGGAAACGTAGTGCGAACGTTCTCGTCACAGACAAGGTCATGCATGCATTATACTTCCTTTTTTGTCCAATGATTCCTTTCCTCATTCCATAAGCAATGATTGTGAACAGTCATGTGATGCAAAAAAAGGTATCACTATTGTGAACGAACTGTTAGCTCTAAATACTGAAATTTCTATATACCCACCATTCACTTTCGTGCATGGCGTAATGCAATTCAATCAATTCTGGATTGTTATTAAAGCATGTCCTTATGATTGCTGAATTTCAGTGCCTGTTTTCTTGGGGACGCCTCCTACCTTGCAACGAGTCTGCGTTTGTTCCCCTTTTCGATCTTTACGCTTCCACGTTAGTCTCTTCTCCATCAGTAGGTAGGTGTGTGCAATAAATTATGCATCATTTAAAGATACTGAAGGAAATGTGCAGCTCCATGCCTGAAGAGAAAGCATTTAGTTCCATATTATGAGAGCATAAACACTCGTATAAAGTGTTTTCCCCCTTTCCTTTTTCGGGCATATTTCAAGTCCTTACTGATATGGGCATGGTTTTGTCACTTCATTCAAAGTGCATATAGAAGCATTTTCAATTTTCAGTATAACGGAAGAACATTTTTGTAGTCTCTAATGGCTTCTTAGTTATATACAACTAAACAGAGTTCAGTGGAAATCTAAGGTGTACTTTTATTTATCATACCAGAAGCGATAATGTAATAAACATTAATGTGATGACTCCAAAAACGGATTTTGCGTTACGTAACCCATTTTATTTCCTTCGAAAGTGTTCCTTTTTCTTAGCTTTCATTCGCTACAGTTTGCTGTCAGATGCTCTATATAATTGAAGCTATTCCTTAATCTGCATAATTCATGGATAGTTTATTAACCACTGATTTTTTGGATCACTTCAATGGTTTTGACGATGTTGTAGGTGTTTTAGTGAACAAGAGAGAAGTTCGAAGATTAACAACGGTGCAATTTCCATTTTTTAACATTAATGATTTCTTACCCGAGGAATGCCTGCAAAACGTATTGAAACAAAAAGGTAACAAATTGTGGGATCTTTTAAATTTAATTTATACAAAAACCGCAGAATCTATTGAAATTCGCCAAAGGAAAAGGTCATTTATTCAAATTTCTATGAATATAGCCATAAATCAAGAACCTTCAATCAATAATAATTCAGCCAGATGATGATAAATTAAATAAACAAAAATATTTTTTTCTAGAGAACTATAAACCTTTCAACATTTTGGTACTAGACTTGCTTGGTATTCACAATATGAGAAATTCGCTGTTAAAGTATGGCGGATCATTTCACCTCCACTCTGTATTTGCGAACAGAAGTTTTCCAAATTGAACTATATTAAAAGTCTGTATCTCACTAGGTTACGCGACGATCGCTCGGTGTATCTTCTAAGGATATGCGCTTCGACTTTGTCGCCAAATATTGATGGACTTCTTAAACAAAAGCAGGATCAAAGAAGTCACTAAGTAACAGATGTTTATCGCATAAGATTTGTAAGTGCTTTCGTAAATCAAATGCAATGTACATATAACAAAACTACCACTGCACCACAATGCACATCTGAGTGTTAAAAGAATGAATAGTTCACCTAAGTGGAAGGAGGTAAATCTAACCCCCCTTCTTTCGCAAACGTTGGACATCGCTGATCTAGCCTAACTTCTACAGAGAACTGAAAGAACGCGTTGTCTCATGATAATTAAAAGCTTCCCTTAAGTGAGATTTTTGCATATGCAATAATACCCCTTGTCGGTAATAATCTATATACAGAGCAAAAGGTGTGGAATGTGGATTTGGGAAAGTTATTTCAGAATTTTAATGTCTTGATCTGATGTTAAGAAAAGGAATAGTATAAAAAAACTCCAGAAAATCTACTTTACAACAGTTCTCATTGAAAACTCTCTTACATGTGTTATGATAGCCAGTTTTTTTTTTCGAAATGTGCCCAGCGACGTTAAGGGAATAAGTATCATAGTAAACATTTTGTTTTTTCTGCACTTGATAAGATTTATTTGAAATAATTGTAATACATAGAAATTATGATAATTTTACATATAAATAATTAATATAGTACTACCAAAACTTCCGAAAAGGTTTTTAAATTTTGGCTTTATAAAAATATGTTTTGTGTACTATTCATTTGATGTAAGAGTTTCACTACTGCATAATGACGCTGTTAAATTAGGTATAGCATTCTGCTCCAGTATATCATGATATATTATTGAGTTTAAATTGTCTATGAACCACTAATTAGGTAACATTCAATAGAAAAAATGCTTAGTTATATAACATTTATAATATGAAGCACTGTAATTCACTTTATATGGATGTTATAAACTAGCTCCTTATTAATTACCTATGATAACAGTGTGATTGTCCGTAATATTGGTGTAATTGTAAATCCTACTGGAGTTGTATAAGCTGAAATGAAAGTATGTGCATAAAACATGATCTACCTATTAATATAGCCTGAAGTCTTTGAGAGCTTGTGCCAGCACTTCCCGAAGAAGACATATAACATCACTAATTGTAAATCGTAGTTCGGTAGCTACCGTAATAATAGTAGATGATGATTAATGCAGTTCGTTATTGACAACATTATTCTTGCATATACCTGGTCGGTCGATTCAGCGCCCTTTTATGCAAGAGCTTAAACGTACTTGCCTCTGATTGAACGTGAAATTGTTGACCCAACAATAACGATTAATGCAGATTTCTGACCAGGATGCCAAAGATCTCAAAGCCGTAAGTAGATTTTATGAGATAATGAAATGTAACGAAACTTGTTCCTTGTAAAGCTTGTTTGTGGTTGGAAAATTCTATAAAAATACTTCTTGGATGTTATGAAGCATTTCGGATTTAAATATTAGTATTCATCTACCTTTTTGTTTTCGAGTTATGTTCATAACACACACACGCACCACAGAGAGAGAGAGAGAGAGAGAGAGAGAGAGAGAGCGTTTTTAAATGCTTTTTCGGGTATCGATGACGTCAACATGTATGTTCCGGATCGAAGTTTGAATGGTATACAGCATATACTTCCTCTACCCGTCAAAGGTAAACCACAGAGACAGTGATATGTAAATATATAAATTTCAGTTAGAATTAAAAAACAGTTGTTTTCAACTCATAGTAAATTATATAAGTTATTTTTAACAGGTAAATGCACGATTTGCTGTCAGCTCCTAATGCTACCACCTGCCATTAACTTGTAAGCCATCAATCACGCTTGGAACCGGAAGTATTTTGTTGACAGAGCCTGAATTTGTCATGGAAGTCAATGTTCTGCGCACCCCTTGCAGGCCTGTCAATACCAGGTTTTTATTCCCTGATAGAAAAAAGTTTTCTGAAACGAAGCAATAGATGTGTTATAAACAGGAGCTCATTTTAAAGGGGATTTGAATACGTGATTTTCATTGCTTCTGTTGAGCCCACTATTATTTTCTTTAGTGCTACATACCTCGTTTGCTCCTCTATTTTGTTAAAAAGCGTTGTACTCATAGGAGGAGCAAAATCCAAAATACCCCAAAACTCTCTACTGAGGTTTTTGAATCTTTCACCATATCTGAAGGGTGTTTGAAGTGCGGTTGCAATTTTGATCATATAAAATTAAGTCGTTTGTATATTATGCATTTTAAAGTAAAAATGTAATATATTTTATGAAAAGGCTTGTTAAGATGCAATTTTCATAATTTTAAGCAATGTTTCATATTTATATTCCTTTTTGAGTTATAATATAAGGTTGCTAAGAAATATTATTATAAGTTAATTGATTTTTATAAAATACATTTCGTTCGGTTTTGAGTTTCAGCTTTTGTAAAAAAATGTGGGCTATCCAACTTGGTAACACGATTGACTTACAACTGTACCGCAAGATTCACTTAGGATTCGCTGAGGAAGCTTTTTCTGAACTTTCGCTCTAATAACCTAAAATAATTCATCACAAGCAGCATTATAAATACTGAGATCCGTATAAAATATTAAAATTGTGAAAAGTTCACTTTAAAATTCTTACACGTTAACTGGACTAAAAATCTGGCAGTGTATTTTTCATAAAAGAGTGTACATTTGTTTACATGGATTTTGTCCCGGCAATCTACAATCTATAATCCATAATGTAACACAATAGCAGCATATACAGGAATGAGTTTATTCCCTGGAAAACAAAGTCCCGTAAGTGAAGTGGAAAATATTCTAAGACTGTTCTTGTCTATTATTATGCGCTACACCCGCTAGTTGAAGCCTGGGGGATTCCTCTCCCGCTCGCCTTTCTTACAAGCAGAACGAAGTTCACTCACGCCACTGATTGTGTTTACCCCGGTGCTTTCTGCACCTCTTTTAACGCACGAAGGATTATCTACTTACCCCAATGCCGGTTGAAGTGGGCCACCTGGTATATAGTTGTGCATCAGTCCATTATGCATCCCATGATAGGCGAAACTTCAATATAACGAGGTCATTGCTCAGCTTTATGGTAGTCATGTAAATTCGACGTTCTACTTAAACCATAAGGAACCTTAGCAAAGGTAGGTGTGTCCGTTCCAGGAGGAAGCTGTTGTATGTAAGTAAAGATTAAAGGTTCTGCAAAGAAAAGAATGTTATACATACGCTTTAAACAAAGAAAAAATAAACAGATATAAATTAAATGTGGAAATGGAGGCAATATTTACAGTCTACAGTCTGAAGCGAAGTGATTATAGCTAAGTGATTATTGCCTACGCACATTCCTCGGCGACAGGCGGTGTGCGTAACTCTCAGCTTTATGGTAGCACTCCTTTCTTCGGCCTTCTATCCATAATGCGAACAACTAGGCCGCTCCAACACATAGTATAAACGGCCTTTCACTCAGTAAAAACACATGTTTTCATCGTTTATCAAAATATATCTTAAATTGATTTCAGTTATAGCCTGGAATGCAAGGCCACCACTTAATATTAATTTCGGCACTCCGCGTCCGGCTGCCGTTAAGGACAGTTTTTGGGTAATGCGTTATGTGGTATCATCTCCACAGCAAATGTATATTACCTGGTTCCTACATTTTGTTTCTTTTCATGGATAGGTTAATCACATGCATGGTAGAATAGCCAATTCCAAAAACAAAACTGGTCAAACCTACAGCCTTCTAGCTCCTGTGGTTCTAACGTTTATAGACCTTTTAAAGTTGTTCATGGAAGTGTGCACGTATTTTCAAAGCTTAAATAGCCCACCTGTTTGTAGTGCATTACAATAGAACTTATTTGACTTTACTGAGAAAACAGAAACGAAACATTACTATAATTAAGTTAAAAAGTCTTGTCATTTTGCTTTCTAACTCCCTTTGAGTTGTTTATCCTCCGTATTTTTCGCTGTGTTGGCACTTCTAGGAAACACGCTGCTAAAGTAATACATAAAGTAAGGGTTTTTGGTAGTACCATTATAATTTTGGGGTTTTGTGGTAATGTATGTTTTCTCCTTTCAAAAGGTGCTTTTTCAGTGCTGCTTATTACACTGTATGTAACGGTATATGCGTGAACTTAGCTATATAAATGCTACATGGTTTATATGCATGAACAGGTTTACAACCGCAAGCCGCACAATACAGCCTCATAAAAGGTAGCACAGACAAATCCATCTCACAGCTCGCCGATGTAGAGATGCTGTTACCGCAGAGTAAACTAAGGTGCCTCTTGCAAGGGGGGACGGCAACTCTTTGTGGGGTCATATCCTCCTAGGCTTTGTAATCAGGCTTAATTAAACTGATGCGGCAACTGGTGTCTATCATACGTCAGACTTCCTTCAACTTTCTCTTTTGTAGCTGAGCGGTCTGATTACATAGTGCAGAGATGTTGGGCATGTTTCTAACAGTCCATAATAAACAAGTCTGAATTCTAGCTTTTGACTATTTCTCGTTAAAACGTTCCTTTATCCCCCTGCCTGTATCACACTCTATGAAATGCTGGATCCTCAACAATTTCCCACAGAATTCTCATTACCTTTCAGCAGTAATATTAGTATCTATAGAAAGCGCATGCCCTTCATGATCTCTCTTTGAACTTTTTCGAAGTAAACCCTGCTTTAACCAATCGGTGAGAACCGCATCGGTTCAGGTGTAAGAAGTATTTTACAATATCAATTTTTTCGAGGAAAGTAGAAAACCGCCGGTGCGGTAATTTCCACTTCCTTGCTTTAGGTCTCAGCAGGCACTAGTTCGGAACCATTCGTGACTTCAACAAACGCATAAAGAGTTTTTACAATAATGACAGTAATTCCATATATTTCAGAAGTTTCTTTCACCAACGTACTCAAATGACGTTTGGCTTGATCATTGTGGTGCATTTAATACTGCTGGTCCTTTATTCATAGCTTTCACGTTGTACTGCTGAAAGTACCTCTGACTCTTGAGTAAAAGAATAATGAAGAGGAGGGTCAAGATTCTAGCTGCGACATTTGCTTCATACTTCAGATTGCTAGAGGCAATACATAATGGGCAAGTGAATCGAGATACAAAAGGTTGCTACATGCGTACTGAAGAGAAGAGTCCAGATTCCAGCTGGGATATTTGTTTCAATTTTCAGAGTGGTAGAGCAGTTATAAACAGGCACTACTGGTGACAAGTGCGCTCCGAATGCAACGGTAGCACGCTCTTCAACTATGAGCGCGCCAAATAACTGTACGACCAGCTCACTCGACCCCGTGAGGGGCAGTGTACCTAGGGGTTATCGTCGCACTGAACTCAGGTTTATGTAGCCATGGCTCTGTGGAAACCTACTACGTCTTCTGTTTCCAATATTAAATGTTTTTATTTAGCTTGGGAAGAGCAGAATTCATTTGGCACTCTTTATGTAGATACACAAAGATTAGAAAAAATGTTTTGTATTTTTGACACGCCCCTTTCAGCAAAAGTTAACGACATTGAAGATGCAGCAACTCAAATGGAGCTAAACGAGTTCACACGTGACCGTCGACTTACAGAAAAATACAACACTCTCAGTGGTGTAGAATTCTACTTGGCCTTCTTGATTCACCTTTTCCATATCTTATTGACCGTGCTGAGAAAATAATAGCTATGTTCGACAGCACTTAGATGTGCAAGCAGGCATTTTCCATAACGAAGTTGCTGTAAAACCAGCAGAGGGTTTGACTATAATGTTAGTATTATTGAACTATAATACCTATTAAGTATACCATATTTTAAATGCACTACATCACTAAAACAATCCCCAGTCAAGCATAGTCGTGAATTTCAAAAACATTATTTTCAAATACTTATCAACGAGGACGTATATTAATTATTATGTAACTTTAATCGTTTCATCTTTTTTTGTTGTTAATAGAAGCAACTTAAGAATCTTACGATCCAAGCTGAGCACCGCGATACTCATGTTTGTTCTAGATAAAGTTCTTCTGTTCCTAAATAAGTTAAACGAACATCCAGAAACAAAAGAAAAGTTGTTAATAGTGCTACGAACGTTTCACTTTGCAGCGAAATTTTTTGCCAACTTAATGATAGAATGGAACTTAATAGCACAGGAATAGAGCGCAAGTTGCCTAAGCTAGAAATAGCCGAAATCGTTGTGTGGCTGTGCGTGAGAGATTAAAGTACTGAGTGCCGGTGGTTCAAATATCGCCTCATGAATGTTTATTTTCTGAAATGGAAAATTAGCCAGTGTCTTTAATTCAGGATAAAGGCACACGTCTAGAAATTGACTGAATGGGCACATGGCAATACTGTGTAGTCCTTGGAAACAAGTGAAATGATAACGCTGCCATATCCAGAGGTTGCTTCACGCTGAGGTAATCTACAACTGAATTGCATTTTGTTTAAAACATTATTGACTACTTTAACCACTGGTATCAAGTTCTTCTAGCTATGTATTTTTGTGTTTAGTGACACCCCATTTTCTTTCGTATGGTATATAATACACTAAATTCATTTTCCTTCGATGTTTTGACTGTTATTCTCACATAGTGTGTTATTTGTATCGTATTACTGCATAAAAAGTATAAATGAACGTAATCATGCTGAGGGATTTAATTTTCTGAAATAATTATTTTATTGTGCCTGTGTAGCATTAGGGTAATTGCGAGTAGATGTAGTTTTTTAAGAGCTAATCACTGTGTTCATTACAGGGCTTGGCTGTGTCGTCACTTCTTACAAAATTCCTGAGGACAATGGTAGATGCCAAAATGCTTCGTTTATGCCTAGGGATGCTTATAGAAAGACTTGCTAAATAGCAGGGGTTTTACAGTCCATGATATGAGCTATCTTCTACATGACTGTTCTGTGATATGGGTAAAGGATAGGGCTAGGCACTTCAAGAACTCGCTCAACGGTCATCTTTCTTTCTTGCCTTCTATATTTAAGGGCATGAAGGCAATTTGAAACCGGGAGTGAGTGCGAAGTTTGTGTTTAGTGTGACAAACCTGCAATCTAAAAATATCAACTTATTTTGTTTATTAATATCAGCATTAAAAATGTGGCAGGATGTCTTCGAGTGAAAAGCGATCAATACCGGCTCCGTATCACGCAGTCCCTTCAAAGCCGCCCACGTTGACAAACTCATCATCATTACCCCTCCTGCCACCGTGGATGAGTTCATACCCACCATCCATCTCTGACCTTGCTTCTAAAAATGTATGTCCAGGAAAGTTCTTAGGAACGTTTTCTGCACAATAATAAGGATGGAGCGTTATTTCCATCACAATGGTTGAAAGTGAAGTTATAACTGTCAGAAATGCACGTAAGATATTCGCTGTTATAACTGGGGATAGTATTGTAATTGTAAATGTTTTCCTTTCTTCCTGTGTTGCCAGAAAGTCATATTTTCTCTTTTGTTAATAAACATAATGTGCCTGCAGTTTGCACATTATGCTGCATATTTTCTTATTCTACACGTACATTTAATAAATATATTTTTATTATAGTCATTTAATCTCCTATTTGATTTAAAATGACCATATTTATTAATAACACATAGGTACCATTAAGTCAGGCTGAAAGCTTGGAAGCGATCAACAGATCATGTCACATTGATGAATCCCTAGCTTATCTGGTCGTAGCCGTTCCTTCACGGTGTGAAGATGGCTGTTCAACAGTTCTCAGAAATAAATTCACCCTTCCCGAGCGGACGTATTTTATGGCTTTGAGCGGAAGGCAATTTTACTAAAGTATGAAACTCTACTAAATACAGTTAAAACTATATAAAAATTCTCAGATGCACTAAAACACATAGTATACCTTACTTTTTGTTGAATAGGATCATAATTGTCCTCCAGGAGTGAAGTTTTGTTAATCCGCGTAAAAATGTTATTACAAAAACAGCATAAGTAGCACTTCTCCATTTTCTACAGCGTAGTTCGTACATAAGTATTCACAAATAAACCAACAGTGCTTCAGGAACTAAATAGTGTCACATTATGATATTTAATACTTACATTCGTAATAATAAGGTAATGATGATTAATTATAAAAGTTTTGATAGAAATGTGCAGTTACACCTAGCTAGGGCAGGGTATCTAAAATGTGCATATGATTTTCATAGCGACTTGTTTATCTCAATACTATTGAGATAATACTATCTCAGAGCTTTTATATCGGCAATTTCTGGGGGATTCCAAGAAGCAATCCTGGCTTTTTTCGTTGGTGGTGTCGCTTGTTGATGTTGTTGTTGTTGGTTTTTTTTTTTTTTTTTGTTTTTTTAATGTTTCGCTGAATACGTCTCCTCAGTAATTATTTCCATAATTTCGTCATAAAAAATAGGCCGAAAAATTCTGCTGGAAGCGTATTCTCATCAAATGAAAAGGAAGTATTGGTCCCTGCTGGATATTGTGCACTGTGATACTAGATGTAGGGCCAGGGTCAATATTACTCAAATCTTCCAGCTAGGAGTATAGCTGTCTGCAGCGTCACTTATGTCACTCTCGCTCTCACTTGCACTTAGAAACGAATTCTCGCATATATCACTCTCATCATCACTGAGCACAAAATTCGATAACTCACCATCACTTTTGTTCAACAATTCTACAATTTCTTGCTCCGTCAACCCTTTCTTTCCCGCCATTCTGTCAAAAAACGAAAAAAAAAAAACTCTCACTTACTGGATGCAATCACCGCACTGTTTATTCCTACACTACTGAAAACCACGACAGAAATTATTAAATATGGAAAATCGGTGATGAACTGACCACAAACATCTGAAAGAACATTTCCTGCCATCTATTGGCAGTATATATTAATTATTTGAGCGACAGGAGCCGATCACAATAGCTCTATGACTCCAAACCCATATATGGGTTTTCGCTCGTTAGGGTCCGGACATGTCGTCCATATATGGGTTTTCGCTCGCAAAGGGTTCACATATTATTAAATTTAGCTTAAATGTTGTCTATCATATACGTTAAAGTTTATAACAATTTAAACTGCAAATTTACACAATGGAAAGTATTTCAAATGTTCAACCGTTAGTTATAGAAATTCAATCCCGAAAGTATTCCTGCAGATTCGCGATCGTTCCACGACTGAAACTTCGGGACATTCAATTCAAGGGTGGGCTGCTTGTATATGAAGACCTTGCTTTGGTGCAATCGCACTAATAATCAATGTGAATGACAAACCAACGCTATATCCAATATATCCAAACTCTTCAATATTAAAGATACGTTTCGACGAGATAAAGAGTTCATTTGGTTTCTGGAATACTACTATTCATCGAGAGATTGCCGTACATTTTTATTTTGTCGGTATGTTTTAATACTGTCTATATGGGCATATTTATGTGTTTATCATGAAAGTTTTCACTTCATTAATGCGTAAATATTAAAGGGATTATAAGATAATAAAATTCCTGTGTGTAGTTATTATGTACACTTGCGAGTGGAAAAGGTGACTTATACAGGATCAAAGTGTTTAAGTTGATTTTGCAATGTGTGCTTGCGTTCTCTCCAAGTTTCAAGTGTCACGATTCACTTCCTCTCTTGCACAATTCTCGGCACTTGACTGACAGCTTGCTTACGTCATCCCAAAAGTCGATTGGTGCCTAGATCTGCCACTGAGGTATCTATTATTCTTGTTAGTTGAGTACTTTTGAGTTAAGGATAATTATAAAATATAGTGAGACCAAGGATAATACCCCGTTTATTTAACAAATATTTGTACTACTAGAGCCATATGAATGTTTCACTGATAATTTTGTCTTGATTGCGAATAATGAAAGCGATTAACAGGGATTGGCATATTTACTCTATCTTGGTTGTCGAAAGTAAAATAAGCAGTTGGTAAAAAATTAATCTATGACTATAAGGAACACCCCCTTAAGATCCAAGCTAAATTTAGGGAGGAAAACGATTGAGTAGATTACGGTAATATTATGGTGTTGAGATAACTATCTCGGGATGACTGCAGCATGAAGTTGTATATCAGATTAATAATGCAGCTAGAATAGTTGGCTGCATGAGTGCCTATGGAAAAATAAGTAATTAAACAGCTACGCTAACACAATATCTATCACGCCTAATACGTTTACTTCTGAGAAAAGAGTAGCCACTTCTAGAATTAAACGGATCTTCGAGACAATCGAGATGAATTTTTTGAGGAAAATTAGTCAAAGGTCAATATATATATATATATATATACATTGTTGTTTAACGACGCTGTCAATTGCCAGGATCATATCAGCGTCGCCGGTGTGCCGGAATTTTGTCCCGCAGGAGTTCTTTTACATGCCAGTAAATGTACTGACATGGAGCTGTCGTTTTTAAGCACACTTAAAAACCATCGGCCTGGGCCGGGTTTGAACCCGCGACCTTGGGATCAGTAAGCCAGCGTCTAACCAACTGAGCCACCCAGACCGACTCAAAGGTCAAAGAGAGTAAGATCAGAAGTAAAGAAGTAGAAAGACAACTGAAAGTCCAAGTAATATGTTACTGTGTAGCTAGAACAAGATTTGAATGAATGAACCCCGTGTGAGATCGGAGAGAATTTTACGCATGGCAAGAGACATTTATCAATGGATGGAGGATCACTCGCAAGACCAACAAAGAGATGGAGGGTCGTTTAATTTTTGGATGGGGCAGACTGTAGGCTTTGTTGGATGAGGAGCAAAAGAGAAAGATGATGATAAAAATAATAATAATAATAATGATATTTGTGGCATCTTAATGCTTATGGACCAAAGTAATTATTAAACTTACGAAATATCCTCTTAGCAACAATAATTTAGGCTTAACTTCCATGTCCACTTCAGAATAAACGTTGTAAATACATATTGTGGCTGTTGTACAGTTAACGCAGCAGGGGAGGGCTGTATTTTATCACCGTTACTATTCCTTCTGTTTGTGCATGGTGTTACTGACGCAATGCTAACACAGAACATGGACGCGCCAGTATTGAGGGATATGTATATCGCAGATGACCAAATTCTGTGTTCTACGACAGTTAACAGACTACAACAGGCTAGACAAACTTACATATTATTGGAACGAATGGCTACTTGCAGCTAATATGAATGAGGCTGAAACAATCCTTCTAGAATGGTTTGCTTTACAGCAGAGAGAACATATGCACAAACGCTGAACAGCGTTAAAATTGTGTAGTTCTTAGGACTCACGTTTTCGATTAACTGAAAACTGAACGAAACATATTGACGCCAGAAAACAAGATAAGAGTGAAATCAGCAGTTCTCTGGATACGTAGCAGAGTTCTAGATATATCCGTAACCTTACTACACCGTGTATGGAGCGATGCTTAGATCCACGATGTCATACGTAGCAGAAATATGGCAGTGGAAACTCGTAGGGAATCTGGACTAAATCAAGTCCTGAATTTTGAAAGGAATTCAAGGGTATGGATGGGTACAACCAACTGCGGAATAAGGACGGAATTTGGGGGCACACAGTGAGATGATAGAGTGCAAAATGAGAGCAGTTAAATATTGGATGAGTGTCGTCCGCGAAAGCGAATCTCTAATTACGCCCGTCTACCACTGTTGACAGCTGAGAATTGAAGGAAATTCGACATGTGCATCAAAATTGGAGAAAGGTCTGGAAACAACACAACTGGATCGGGGGAAGGGAATGGGGATAGATTATGATTATGGTAGGGCTATTCTGTAGCTTTCTGTTTAACAATATTGTTACCGCTAATCTTACGTCCAACAACGAACCCTGAAAATCTTTGGCGGTCCACCAAATAAGACAAAGTAATTAGAGACTCACACTTCACTTCAATAACTTGAGTTAAACTCAATATTTCTCAGAACGATCGTTTCGATACACTTGTGTATCATCCTCAGTGTCGCACTGACTTTATGCAATAACTAGGGGAAAAAAAAAAAAAAAAAAAAAAAAAAAACCGTTACAAGTTCGCGATGACGTCACCCGCCTTGACATGTGATGACATTATTCCTCCCCTTCTCTGAATTCGAATTTTGTAACATAATCAGCAAAAGGTATTTCAAAATTCATAACATGGTCAATATTTTTCCCCAAACCATCAATTTAATGGGTCTGCTTAATTGCTTTGATGATTTAACCTCGGGGTTTGTTTCATGATTAAGTGACAAAAAATTATCTGCAACCGCTGATTTTTCTAGCTGTTTATATTTAAAATTACTAAAATGTTATTTATTTCTGGTTTCCAAATGTCGTTTTGTCTTACCAATGTAAACCTTATCGCAGTCTAGACAGTCAAATTGAAATTTGGAATTTTGTCCTTTTTAGAAAAATTGAGCACTTTTTTATATTATATTTATTTTGAGGAGCCAACATTATGCCATGTTCTTTAACTTTTTTTAAATCTTTTATTAGTTCAAGGGTGGTAAGTGCACTTTTTAAATTTACAGTCATCTTTTATTTTTATTTTTTTTAAAGTGGAAGCTTGATCTACGGCCTTTTGATATTTAAATTTCTCTATCCTTTTATGTATAAATTCTGTACTAAAGACATTAACTAACGCCGTATTAATAATGTGTTCATATTCTCAATTAAATCCTCCGTATTAAGGAGTATATTTACCAACGTATAAATTAAACAGTTAAAAACTGCGAATTTATGTGCAGGAGTATTAAAGCTATATAATTATCCGAATGTGTTAACTTTCTATGAATGCCATGGCAAGAAAACGATACATGGTACGAAAAAATGGAAAGCGGATTTGAATTCAGCATGCCATAATGTATAGGTTTAGTTAGTTGATTAACCTCATGCCGCAGAAAAAAAGTTAAATTCACAGGCCAGTGTTGGATACAGCATCATTAATTGGTTGGTTTTTATGTACCTTAACTATTTCCAGGTCAGTTACATAGAGAACTGATCTCGGTGGTTAGAGTCAAAGGTGGTTACCTAATGGTGGAACTTCACGGAGGGAAAAACAATATTAGGATCTGGAAAAATCTTTCGCTTCTTAGATAAGTCAGTGTAAATGCATTAGAAGGTTTGTGTTGGTGGAATATAAGTGCATCAGCATATTGCGTTTCAATGTTCACACTTTTTAATAAGGGCTTGACATTCATCCACTGTTCTCTAGTAGAATCAAGAAAAAAATTTTTTTTTTCAGTAACAGATCCAAAATATACTAGGATCCAAATAGAAATTCCAAAATAACATTAAAGTATATCGATAGTATGTTCTATTTATGAAAAGCCATAAGAACAAGTTGCTCTTGGTTCTGCTGTTACGATACTTATTTGACTCAGATTGTTTCGCATGGGTCATATCTCTGCGTTGCTGTCCAAAATATCGGAAGACAATGCTCCACTTGCTTCGAACTATTGCTTACTGTTAATAATACTTGTGCATTTCATTTAAGCAAATATTGTGATTACTGCATTTTCCGTGATGGTAATAAATAATTCCATCTCGGGTAGTTACCATTCGCACGTATATCGGAAGAACTAAACAATATAATTAAATGTGATTGGTCGGAAGACTTCTAGTGAACGTAGCTTTCTATTGGTTCTTGGAAAATTTCTCTTCATATGCATCATTGTAAATTTTAGACTGTAACGTGATGTACTGGCTGCAATCAGTGTTCCTTTTGCAACCGATTGTAGAAATACACGAATGATTGCATTGTTGCAACGTTGGAGAACTATTATTTTGACACAATTTAACTGCAGCTGTGGCCTTGCATTTAATTCTCAGTGCGCTGGTCTTGGAGACAATATTGGATTTTGAAAGCACGGTTGTTTCCAACGCGTTAACCAGCCTAGTAGCCCGGGAAGACATGTTTGCATCAAGGCGCCAGGAATGTTTCAGATTTCGTAATGATGAGTAATCCTAAAAGTCAGGGGTCTATGAGGTGATTATGTCGACTAGACTAATATACGCGACTTGAACTACACAAAACAAGATAATCAAATGAAGATTGCGCTGTTTACACGCTCAAGTTTCACGTCACTGCATATTTGGGAGATGCGGTTTGTTCACTATCGTCTAGGAAAATGCTAGGAGATGTAATAACAAATTAGTGAACATCCATGACTCATGGAGCGCAATGTAGCTGGCCGTAGGGGGTGTAATCATGGCAGTGTCATTCCGCGTCAATTCACCAAGGCTCCCAACCCAACATATATACTTTCCTGAAAGCCTTTTACCTTGGGTTGGATGAAACTACGTAATTACAAACTTCTAGTCATTCTGTTTAATGTAAGAGAAAACAAAACAAAAAAGGGGGAGGGATAGGAAAAATGTAGAAGTTTCATACAGATTGCTAATATTTAATAGTTCCCAACCCACTTACAGAGTTAGAAATAGTAATTTTGGCAAACTTTGTACTTGACGTTCAGAGGGAGCTGGATTTCTTCGGGCGTAAAACGTTTTACCATCGCTTCCTTGGAGAGGCAAGTAAAGCTGGTGGTCCCGTGTTGTAGATCTAGGGCATACAAAAGAACCTTTAGGCCTGTAAGGTGGTCTGAGGAAAATTAATTGGTCTTTTCCTCCCAATATAGCATGGACGCTGATAATCATAGCAGTGACAGAGCGTCCATAAATAAATCTTAATTTTTAATTTCAAAACGTGACCCTAAGGTCTTTATATATCTTTATTAAAATAGGTATTATCACATAATATGCAATAGTACTGAAACATTTGTCATAATAGATATCATTTCAGCACATTTCAATTTGGCCACCTTGTATGTCTCGATGCAACCTCCAGCGCCCCACCACAGACCAAAAAACGTTCTCATGCAGAGCTGTAATCTCAGCAACTGCGGCCCTAATCCACTGTTTGAACTATTCAATGTTGTCGATATGGACCTAATAAACCTTAGACATACTTATCTTTATGCTTGCTAAGTTTTTTTTTATTTTTTTTTTTTTATTTTTATTTTTTTTTTTTTTTTTTTTTGATCTCTACTATTGTGCTTTGCTGTGATCTTATTTGTAAGGGCGTTAATTTCTCTTCAGTTGAGCACCATTAAGTATACGAGGTAATTGTAATTCTCTGGCAGTGAAACAAATATTAAGACATCACTCATTCGGTCGACATCAACTTTTCGAAAACGTTGCAACAATGTCAACTGTGAATGAGCGATGAGTTTCAGTACTTCTTGCTCACTGATACAGAACTACAAGGAATTTGTCATCACTTTCAACATTTCCTCTCATCATCATCATTAAACATTGGACACCTAAGGGGGGGAGGGTTGCCTAAGAGCATCAGAACTGATAAGCGGTGTACCCAAATACTTGGCATGGCATGAACAATTCATTTGCAGGAAAAAATTTGATTTATGTAGTTCCGAACATCGATGCAAAAGGGGTTGGTGCCCCATCTTGTTGAAAAACAATAGTGTTCATAATAATTTCGGATACCAACCCAAAAATTTATCCAGCATATCGAGATATATATATTTCAAGTAACGAGCTGAAGCTACAGTTATTCGTTATTTTTTGATTAGTATTCTGTCACATTACTTGCAAGGGGGAAGCGGAGATATATTCTGTAAGTGTGTCACGAAACTATGTTTTTTTTTTTTTTTTTTTTTAAATCACCGTGTGCCGAGCGTGGCGGAACAGGCTGCATGATTCAAGGAGTTAAGCGCTGGCTACTCGGTCACATGCTATATAACTGATGCTATGTATTATTGGTGAGAAATTACCTTGACGTTCGTGCTACCGTGGCTGCTTCAATATGCTGTTGCCATATTTATTCGCTGTCCGTCTACAGCAGCAAGGCCATTACCCGCGAGATATTAAAGATCGTAAAGTTCTGAATGTGACATAACACTTAGAATGATTATATCCTTACCGAGTCACTACGTATAACACTACCGAACACTTTACTAACTAAATTTCTTGCAAACAAAGAATCACATCAATACATGTATGCAAAAACGCGTGTAAATTTCCATTCAACCCTAGCTCTTGCAACATCAATGACGTCATGCCTCTGGCAGTAATGCTATATTTTGGCCAGCGACTTGATGAGCCCTTCTCAGCTGAGAACAAACCACACAAGCGTCAATCACAAGGAAATTTCTCACCGACCGCAGCCCAATTCATGCATTTCGTTTAAGCTATAAAGGCTTTTGTTCTATATTTTGATAGCATAAAATTCTTATTCTAGACTATTTATTGTGTAACACAACATAGCTTTTCTAAAACCCGAAGTTATCTTTATTTATGTACTCTGTACAAATTAACTGTTTAAATGATAAACAGGGCTCGAGATTTACACACCGGAACCTTGAAGTGCACGACAAATGGACAATAAACATCGCATCAGCAACACGCTCATAGGGAAGGGAAAGGACTGAGTGAAAAGGTACGTCAACACACAACTAGGTACAGTCGGTGTATCAAAATAGTAAATAGCACACCTGAATTTGTTCCGTATATTAAGCTGAACTACCATCAATTCAGTGATTACTTCAATGAAGGTGTTGTCAGTTTTGTCACGGTGCACATTTAAGTACAGCCATGGAAAAAATATTGCACACGTTAGGAGAGCGGAAAAATTTTAAGTCTCACGTCGTGTTGCAGCGCGGTTTACACAATTCTATATTCCAAATCCAGCTGAGTTGACTTATAGTGTCTGATCCAGACGTTATCTCTGACTTACACTAAAATAGGCTGTGTCTTGAATCATCACTCGCATTTGCATATATGCTCGCAAATACAAATGTGAGTGGCGATTCAAGACACAGCCAATTTGAGCGTCCAATAGACGATAACATGTCGTTGCTTTGGAATTACAAGGTTCTAACTAAATTTAAAAAAATTGGGTTAATATGTGCTTTGATACTGAAATAATTCAACCTGTGACATATATCATCACTGATGCCATCTAGTGGTTCACAAGGGAGATTGAAAAATGACAAAATTCTATTTGCAGAGAACAAAAAATATCCCTTTGGGGTAATAAGGTTCTAACTGCACTATTAATGTATTGGAACTGAGAGTTATACCCGCACGATTAATCTTTTGGAGTAATAGCATACTATCTACAGCCTTTAGTTATTACATCAGTGTTTCAACGTGTAACAACTGAGGTTATAATAGATATAAAAGTAACGCGATGGTTTTAGGAAGTAATTCACCTCCAAAGAAGAACATGAAGAAAGAGCAACCAGAGCAAACGGAAAAGTAATGTCAGAAATCAGAAGCATGAAGAAGAAGACACTTGGTTCCACGAAAACAAATTTAAACAACCAAGGATTGCCAAAAACATTCTAAGCTTAAGTATAGAAGCAAGAAGAAAATAAAGAAGTGTTCAATGAAAAAGAAGGGTTTAAAGCCCCTGATGAATGTTACGCCTGGACATGGTATAAATATTTGTTTCTGTTTTCTTTTCACATTTATTTATTGCAAGCATACTATAGAAAAATAATTTTCTTAGTTAAACCCAGAAATTTGTGTATGAAAGCATATTAATATGCAATTATATATTATTTAATGTCTAAAATAAACTAATAAAACTGCATTTTGGTTTGTAATGGACAAGTAATATAATTCAATTTTTGAACTTATTGAAAACTGCAGCTAGAATCTTTTATTCCCAACAGTTTAGATGATCCGGGATAACATGGTTTCAACTGCAAAGCATCACCACCCATAACTTACACTGTTTAGACTACTTGGATTCCATGACCATAAAATCCTGAACTTAATACAAATTGTATCATAAATGCTCAATTTGTGTACGATATGTAACAAGCTGGTATAGTTATTGGACTCTATAGCTTAAAGGCCTAATTTCTCAGAACAACTAAGTAGTCAGAACCTTGTCACTCCAAATACCACATGGATCAGAGACTACCAATAAACTCTGCTGCACGTTGGAATATCGAATTGTGCAAATCGCACTGCAACATGACGTGAAACTTAAACATATTGCAAATGCGCTCAATCGTCTTTTCCATGGTTGTACATTCTAATTACCAAACGCAAAACTCCTTCGTGTAACATTCAGACAATTGTTATACAGAGAAAAGGATCGTTACTCGCCACGCGAAGTTATCGGTGCATATTTGAAATAGTTGACACCGATAATATCCTGTACCTTTGTAATATCCTAGCTCTTTCTGCTATTTAAAACAGCTTGTGCTTCCAAAAGTAGAGAATATCCGGGAGTATGTTCAAGAACCAGTTTCAATTTTTGTTTTAGGTGAATAGTGTCATTCTTACCTGCATTAATTAGCTGAACCAAGTTTTACAGAGCACCTAAATTATGACATTTTTCGACATTGGTAGTCTGTAAAATGGTGATAGTTTTTGCTACGCCTGTAAGGTTCTGAGTGACATAAGAACTATTTTCAAATGTAAATGTAAACCCCGCGCGACAGCCCACGAAGGGCCAAGGCGTACCGCCCAGCCGCTGCGTCCCCCACCTCTGCCCACTACAGGCGTCATTGGTGAGGTGCAGTACTGGAGGGTGGGACGTGGTCAGCGCCCCGAGCCCTCCCGGCCAGTTATGCGGTTTTCTAGACCTGGGGCCGCTACTTCTTCATCAAGTAGCTCCTCAATTGGTCCCCCCGGGATCTAACGAGGCTGAGTGCACCCCGTGCCAGACCTCCCAGAGGGGATAAAATCCCCCTGCTGGTACCGGGGATCGAACCCGTGTCCTTCGCACCAGAGGCAAGCGCGCTACCAGCTGCGGTCCTATTTTCAAATATCTCTCTGGAAATAAGAGACTTTACGGTTCTAAACGCACTACTATCTCTGCTATCATTGATAACTTCGACAATTTCGTTACAATATTTTGCATAATAGTTCACTCTTATAGCGTTAATATTCTAGATGTAGTTTTGAGATTTTCTTTTTCGTATTTGGTACAAAATCATCTACGCTATAGTGGGTGGCATTTTAATAAACCTCCACCCTCCAATCAAAACACTCGTTTTGTAAGCACAGAAATAAATAAATCTGTACAGTACAATAACTATAGCACCACAGATATTTCCAATGTGACAGAAGCAGAAATACACAAACTCAATACCAATACATTAGACCTGAATGTCGTGCCCAGTTTTATTATAGCATGTCGGTACTGTGTCAACTCCTTCCTCCACAACAACTTACCGACTAACCGAATTGCAGTTAAATCAAAGTCTTTATCTTAGTGTGTAAACCGCTGGCACTGGTGATAAAGAATACCTATCGAAGTGTTAAAAATACATTTAACAAGACTAAGTATCGAAATACTGAGGATTATTTACTAAATTACCTTGTGTTTAATTGCTTAAATTAAACTCCTGGCTCACTTTTTAATAACAAATGCTGAGATGATTCAAAGGATTTGGAAGAAAGTTTTACAAGTAAAATGGAACATTTAATTTTAATTATTTTCCAGGTTGTTTTGTTTACTGTCATTAAGTCACCATTTGTGTGAACGTGGAATGTTGTATAGAACATTCGGGAGGGAAATGCTATTTTTCACACTGAACTGATGTGCAAGGGCCCACATAGATTGTAGGTTGACAACCAAGCTCTTCCTTGAAGTGTTGTGGGTTTAACGAGCTGTGATGTAGGAGACAGTTGATAACGGAATTATGGCTGCTAATATTAATAGTTTTATAAAGAAATGATAGGGAGATGACTAATTGCAATAAATAATTTCTATATGTTAAAATCAATGCACGTTGTAAGAAAAAAGTGTTTGTTAACGACACTGTCAATTGCAGAATTACACAAGCGCACCGGTGTGTCGGAATTTCACCCCGCAGGAGTTATTTTACCCGTCAGTAAATCTATGACATGGGGTTGTTGCATTTAAGCACACATAGAAACCGTCCGTTTAGGCCGGTTTGTACCGCGGCCTTGGGTCAGTAGGCCAGCGCTTAAGCAGCTGCCACCTACACCGACATAATGTAAGTAGTATTTTGAACTGGTTTGCGCTTTTTCCAGAATACTTAATTCCTCGGCTAGAACTTTATTTTGCCTACTTGATACATAAATAGCTGTAATACCTAAGTATTCGAAAAAGTATTCTTTTTGACATTTTAAAAGAAACATACCAAGTGTTTCAACGTGTAATCGTATCTACAAGATCCAGAATTTTAATTCTATCGGTGGCAGATTTTACGTATTATTATTATTATTATTATTATTATTATTATTATTATTATTATTATTATTATTATTATTATTATTATTATTATTATTATTATTATTATTATTATTATTATTATTATTATTATTATTATTATTATTATTATTATTATTATTATTATTATTATTATTATTATTATTATTATTATTATTATTATTATTATTATTATTATTATTATTATTATTATTATTATTATTATTATTATTATTATTATTATTATTATTATTATTATTATTATTATTATTATTATTATTATTATTATTATTATGATTATGATTATGATTATTATGATTATGATTATTATGATTATGATTATGATTATGATTATGATTATGATTATGATTATGATTATGATTATGATTATGATTATGATTATGATTATGATTATGATTATGATTATGATTATGATTATGATTATGATTATCGTTATGATTATGATTATCGTTATGATTATGATTATCGTTATGATTATGATTATCGTTAAGATTATGATTATCGTTAAGATTATGATTATCGTTATCGTTATCGTTATCGTTATCGTTATCGTTATCGTTATCGTTATCGTTATTATTACTGTTATTATTACTGTTATTATTACTGTTATTATTACTGTTATTATTATTGTTATTATTATTGTTATTATTATTATTATTATTATTATTATTATTATTATTATTATTATTATTATTATTATTATTATTATTATTATTATTATTATTATTATTATTATTATTATTATTATTATTATTATTATTACTGATGTTGTTATACATGTACATGTCTTTAGCCATAAAAACTTATACTCTGTCTATCTGTCTGCACAACATCGCCGCACAGGTATGTATCTGGCTCAAAACAGAATCTCCCGGACAATTGTTGACAGAAAGCGGTGTATCTTAGTAAGGAATATTCGGAATTTATGCAGAAAACACTGTTGTATTTTCTTATGCAAAGTCTTCATTCACTGTGGTTCGCTTTCAAACCGGAATGCTGCTTTGACACAAACGCTGGACGGTTCAACCAAAGCCAGTAAGCACACATTATCCGTGACACAGGACTGCAACTGTTTGAATATCGTAATCTGGAAGTGAGGGATTTTCAGATGCGATGGTATGGAAATATCGCAACCCTGACACACACGCGTTCCATGTGCACAATATCTAATTAATCCAGGGACACCGGGCAGGCGGTCCGAAACTCTTGCTGCATTGTTGAAGGTATGAGTGGCCTCACATCAAGTGGAATCGAGCGAGAGTGGTGTTCACTCTGTACCAGTCGACTGTGTACTTTACAAACCTCAGGACACCATAACAACACCACTCTCTACATCTCGTCATGCTTCATGCCGTATCAGAATATTCACACAGCTATCACTCCAAATTCATATAAAACAAGCAATTTCTGGCTCAAGAGTGTGTCCTTGACTAAAAGCCTAGCTTCCTCCACTCTTCCCTGTTTTCCAATTTCCTCCTCCGCTGATGACCCAGCAGTTGAGCGCCCTTAAACCTACACCTCTCTCCCTCCTCCTTCTCTCATACTTTAATAAAAACATTGGCTGCAAAATAAAATTGTTACATTCGCTTGATTTTCTCTACCCACTCTTCTAAAACTATAGACCTACGAAGTCTTAATATTCTAAACTGCTTCATGTTTTGTGGAAATAGTTTCATTAATAATGCTCAGAGTTTTAGATCCTGTTAGCCTGTTTTAGGTTTTGTATACCCTTAATATACCTATTGCTTATGTTTTCTTTGTGTTCATTACTACTAACCATACTAGCATTCTCTAGCATACGATTTAAGTTATATCCTCAAAATGGGTTTCCTTTAGTAAATACCAACGTATACGAGTTTCCTTGTTCTATGATTTTAGTAACACTTATTTACAATCTTGTTTCGTAAAGTTATAATCTTATCAAGAAATCAAATAAAATTCACAGAATATACTGTGACGTCGGGCTCGACATACAAACGAAAGACGGATGGGCCCAAGCTACTTCACAGCACATGCCAGGTAAGGCGAGCGGCCAAAAACGTTCAAAAGAGAACGGCGACCTTCGGTTCTGTGTGGATTATCGGAAGCTGAATGCTGTCACCCGAAAGGACAGCTCTTCCTTACCCCGGATTGATGACACTGGATACTCTTGCTGGTGCCCAGTGGTTTTCAGCTTTGGACGGCAAATAGTTCTTGATCCCAGAGACAAAGGAAAGAACGCATTCTCGGCGGGTCGAGGGCTATGGCACTTCACTGTTATGCCCTTTGGCCTCAGTAACGCACCAACAACCTTTCAGCGCCTCATGGAGTCGGTGATGAGGGGCTTGACTTGCGATGCCTACCTGCTATACCTGGGCGATATCATCGTGATTGGCAGCACCTTTGAAGATCATTTGGATAACCTGAACAAAGTGTAGTTGTACTAATTCGCTTATGTGAGCCATACCTATTGTAAATTAAAGAGAAAATAAATAACGGAAAATTGACAATTGTTACAATATCTTAGACACATGGTACTTTAACAATGTGAATTATTTACGTTAGTGCCATTTTTGGGAGGATAGACATTAACAAAATGTATAAATGCAAAGTTTAGGGCGAGGTAGGAGGATTTTCTGGGACATCTTCATTTCGCATTCCTAAAATATCCCTAAGTAAGTAGTTGGTGTTAAATTTGAACTTTCGTTTCTGAGTTATGCTGTTCAGTATCAAGGAAAGCGCTCGCGAGAACCTTTTCTAAAGCTACCTTTATGGATTTAAAACACGCTTTTCTGCTGGTAGACTTTCGGCACAGAGTTCCAGTGATCTTTCCACACTGACATGTTTTCTTCCTCTTCCTCTTTCCCTTGATTTGCTAATGGACATCTCTGAATCTCGCTGTGCAGGCCGTCTTCCGCGCAAGGTCAGGCTATGAAAACGATAAAAACATGGTGTCATGATAAATGCACGTGCTTTCATCATTCTGAGAAACTGGTTTAAACCGATTCTCCTACGTATTTGTGCAGGAGTCGGCAAATTGGTCCTCGGGACTACACGAACTCTGACGTCAGGGAACGCAACCCGGCATGCACATATTGCACGATTCGAAGGAGGGGGTATGAAGGCTGCAGTGGCGGTGTAAAGGAACTCTTCTAACACATTTTTTATTTACGTTAGTTCACAAGTAATGACATACAACACAGCACATAGGTTTTCATCAGTCAATAGCGATCTGCTTCTAGATTATACAACCCTCAGGATAGAACAAATTTGTTCGCATAGCACTAATTTGCGCACCCAAAAAAAAAAAAAAAAAAAAAAAAAAAAAGAGAGAGAGAGAGAGAGAGAGAGAGAGAGGGAAATGTTGTAATATCAAGCTTTCTACATTAAAGTAAACCAGCCTTGTTTTTGTAATTGTGATCTCAAAAGTGTTTGTAAATTCGCAATCTCCATTTGTTACCGTGGTTTTACACAATGACCTGTAAGGTTTTATAATCTTAGTGTAGATACGTTGTAATCCACTTGTGCACTAGATTACGAAGCTTCATTGAATATTTAAATTTTATTGTTACATTTACGAACAAGGTTTGGTTTTATGATATTATTGTAAAATACCTCAGATTTCGTACTTTGTGACTTGGTTGTAGCCTTTGTAAAAACGTTCGTAATGTCGTTTAATGTTTGACTTCTAAGGTGCAATCAAAACTTACAAACACAACATACCTTTCACATTTTCAGCCACTCTTCTTGGAATAGGAATGTTTCTGTGCGTTTTCGTGGTTTCCACCACTGCTTGTTTTCCTTTAAACGCCTGTTGGTTGAAGGAATGAGGGTTGAAACAGGGCGACGTATTGCTTGCCGCTGACGTGGCATCACGTCATATTAACCGCTATAGATTTACCGAGCTCTTATTTGTGGATAAAACTTTACATAGATTCCAAATGCAAATACTCTGTTACACAGTATATTTCATTTATTCTGGTAAGAAAATGTAAATATATATGATAATTCTCTTCCAAAAATTAAGATAAATCGTCATGACAAAAAAGGAACTAGTTTGTCTCGCACAACAACCTATCCCACACGACAACCAATCAGAGGTGACTAGTGCATGTGGCAGTTAAGAGATGCGGGTAAAAGATTATGGAAAGGGGGTCATTCAGCCACAGTATTATGTACCAGGCTGACGGGATTATATCATCATCATCATCATCATCATCATCATCATCATCATAATCATCATCATCGCCATCGGCATTATCATCATCGTCATCGGCATTATCATTATCATTATTGCTGTTATTATTGCTATTATTACTATTTTTATTATCAGTATGATCGTAAACATCAAATAGAAAGCTGCACATGATACAGACGTAGTTTGAATACATATTATAAATACAGAAGTGGGCTGTGCTAGGGATTCGAATTGTGGTTTGAGAGGGTTTGGGTTAGAGGACATGCAGGGTGGGCACGACACCTAGCACTCACACGTGTCATGAGATCCGGATAGCCGGGATCGATGCTGACTTCCCCAAAACACCTGGCGACAGATATCCTGCAGTACACGGTTCGTGAGTATAATTCTGGCTCACCTGTCCCATTCCCATAATTGTTTTTGTGCTCTAATTTTAAAACTGCCCCGGACACCATATCAGTATTAAATACCTAGCACACCAGACTTTTTAGGGTTGCAAGTGCAGGGATGTAGAACATTGCTGATTTTGGAGGTTGCATGTTTATGGATGACATTTTACATTTTAGGAGGATGTGCCTCATTCCATTTGTACTTTCTCAGCAGCATATCTGTTTCATAGAGCAGTTATGGTATTCCACCAAAAAGTTTCAAATCGATGTTTCACCAGAAATGTAGGTTCTAAGACTCCCAGATTCCAAAAGGTCATTTTTAGCGAAACCTCTGTGTTTTAGTGTAGGTGTGTAAAAAGTGTAACTAAAACATGTAATGTTGGATAAATACAAATTTCAAACACCGTATTTAAATTCACTAACTTCTAAAGATGCGGCATGAAGATTTTGAAGAAAATTCCTCGTCCTCTAACTACGCTTTACATGGAAAGCTTTCCGATATTTTTTATTTTCTCGAAAGTGACCTAAGATTTTTATTTTAAAACGTATATTTGAAAAGGTGTAAACGACATGTATATCCTGAATTTACTTGGAATAGCCTATGAAAACCAGTTCATTCATAAGGAATATTGTATCATCTTGTATAACGGGTACACCATAGACTGGACTGGAAGCGGAAGGATTCCACACTGAGCACACTCAGAGCAATTGTATATCAGACTCCTGGGAGGAAGGGATGAGATGGAGCACATCAAGCAAATATAATCTCACTAGGTCACGAACAGCAATTATAGTTCATGAAATTCCCACACAACAGCGCCAAGCTCGCCCATCTTCGGAAACCCCGGATTCGTATGAAGGTGAAATGAAATTGAGGGACAGGAACTTCGGGGGTGTAATTATTCCCCCCACTGTACTGCGGAGCCATCTCGCTCGGTACGGTTACACCATAAGAGGAAGACTAAACCTTACTACATAAAAAATGTAGCATCAGCCATTTCCGAGGTATCCGTTATTATTGGGCTGCATTTTTCAGTACTTTGTAATTCTTTAAAAGGCTGTCACCATTCTCTAACTTAAAAAAGAATATGGAATTTCAAAGCCAGCATATAACGAGAGACCTTAAAACCACTGATTGACACTTCGGTGTCCCCATCCCCATTACAGCTACAATAAAATGTGTAATGAATCTATTTTCGATAGTGTTTATCTGATAAACAGGAAACGGATAGAACAAACAGACCTAGCTGGTAAGAGGTGAAGGATCTTTATACATTTTTGTGCATCTCTAAGAATTCGGAGCACCAAGGTTTTCACTTTTAATTTTTGGAGGAAATTTGGGCATATGACATATACACCACAATACATTGGTTTGATATACATTTATTTCAAAATAGAACAGCATTACAAGACCGTCAACATGAGATACTTATATAAACATCTGATATGTTGCACTCGCATGACTTTCTCTACTCTTGTACTAGCTATTCTTATAAACTCTTATTTCTCTATGCTCTTCATGCTAGTCAAGATAAACATTTGCAGAAATTTACTTATTGCTAATTTTCTTGTAGGTGCAAGGGGAACATGGGAATACAGTAGGTTTTGAGCGATAGTCATGTATTTTAAAGCTGGTCGCTATATGAGGGCTTTGAGATTCCGTTCCGGTTGCACGGTCGAGATAAAAATGAATAACAACCTCTCATTTGAGAAACGCATAAGTATTGGAAACCTTACACAAAAATACAAGGAAGATCTTCGAAATAGTTCACTCCACAAAAAATGCATTTAACATAAATTGTGTGTTTTAATGAGATCTACAGTTTTTGTATAGCAAAATTTAGACAACCTCGTTAGAGCCGTTTTCGAGAAAACCAAAATTTTCGAAAAATGTTTCGTGTAAAGTGTAGTTTACAGTGGAGGAATTGTCTTCTAAATGTTTCTGTCGCATCTTTGAAGGACGTTAAACTTAAATAACAACTAGGGTGTTTAACAGATTTTATGTTTTTAAACTATGCTGTTCACAGGGACACACACTGACACATACACGGACCTTTTTCTAAAACTGAATTTTTTAATTCACGGGGCTTCAAAACATATATTTCCGGTGAAATCACGACATCAAAATTTTGGGTCGAATGCAATACTTCCCCTACTTATACATAGTAGAGAAAGTAATAAGCTTTCGTAAGAATGTTTATAGACACCAATAAAAATGTGTGATAGTGGGTACAGAAAGTTATGTGGCTGTAACACATCAGAATATTTTTCATTATACATTTTGGTGGTGCTGTAAAAGTTGTCACGTTTTTATTTCCTAAAACCTTGAACCAGTGGATTGTTTTATGAAATAAGAAATACATCATATGAACCAGGAAGTGATTCACTTAACCGTTGCACGCAGTGGAAATATTTTCCGATGCTAATAACAGCAATAACGAGTCTTCCATTTAGCACTGAAAACCAAGAGCAGCTGCATGGAAGAGCTAAAAGCTTTTCCATTCATCTTGTCCTAAAAAAGGTATGTGTGCATCCACATAAGTTTCTCTACTCAGTTTTGTACAAAATACACTATAAATGCTTATTCTTCTATCTACTTCATGTTAATTGAGATAGATGTTTTAGAAATGGTCTTATTACATATTTACCTATAGGTACAATGTGAATAAGACAATACAGTAGGCTTAAGATATAGTCAAATCTTTTAAGAGCTAGTGGCTTTGTGATGGATTTGAAATTTCATTCTCCTTGCATGTCCAATTTCCCATTAGGAAAAAGTATAAATATTGAAATGTTCAAACTAATAACACATGTTCATGAAATAGTTCACTCAAAAAACAAAACGTATTCCATGTTTAAACGAGATCTACATTTTTTGTATAGTAAGTTTTTCTCTACCTCTTACGGCTTACCAATTATATATGAGAAAATTCAAGAGATACATTTCATTTGGCATGAAAATGTATTACAGATGCAGTACTCCAATCAAGATCGTTAAGGACATTTTTGATAAAATAAAACTTTTTGAAACATTTTTCTTGTAAAGAGTAGTGTAGGATGGGGGAAATTTCTTGAAAATCTTTGTATATATACTTCTGTCCGTGTGTATGTGACTGAACTGTTCCTAAACTGCTGGACCGATTTTTATGACTTTTGTGTGTGTGTGTGTGTGTGTGTGTGTGTGTGTGTGTGTGTGTGTGTGTGTGTGTGTGTGTGTGTGTGTGTGTGATAAAGGTGATTCTTCATTTGTTCCCCCTGCCGTACAGCTACCGCGACGCTCGCCGACGCTTCCAACCATAACAGGATGTAGGGTGAAATTAAGTGATTAGTGTAACAAAATGGAGAGACAGGAAATTCGGAAGATATGGAAATCCTTCCCAGCATTCACCTGTCGTTTCGGGGAAACTTCCGGAAAAACCCATGTGGCAGGAAGGTTGACCACAGGGTTCGAACCCGTGACTTCCCGAATGCCAACCACAGACGTTGCCGTCTGAGCCATCCCGCTCGGTGACTGCCATCGCAAGAGAATTTTGCTGTTTGGACATGTTGTAACTAACGATCTTTTGCTTAATTTGAAGTCAATCTTATGCAAAACTTTATCGTAATACAAGTTGGATAGAAGCTTTATATAAATTGTGTAATACATAATAAAATTACAGGCTTTGTCCAATAAGTATCAGGACTAATTTGTTTTCGAAAGAAATGGAGGGAGATCTATTTGCACTAGATCAATGGTCAGGGCATCGCGTAGGCTAGGAAAATGACACAGTAGTCCCTGAGCTTCTGGAGTGTGTGAACTGTGCCCAAAGTGAAAGTGTGTTTTAAGTTCGCATCGACATTCAAGATCCAGTGAACCAAAGAGTAGTATTAAGCCATACAATTTTGGGTTAAACTGAACAAATCTGCTATGGAGACTTTTGACGTGGTTCTTCAGAACACATGTTTTTGTGTGATATAAAAAAGCTAATGAACGACCGATATTTTGAAGAGGAATGACCTGTGGCGTCTAATTTCAACGAAAACCATCAAAATGTGGTTAAAGTAGAGAAATTTTGAACTCTGAATCCAGATTAAATATTCGCCACATACCGGATCGTCGACCCCTGCGTCCTCCATCACAATCCGCCATGCAGCTTGTATGCTAATTTTATGGGAGTCACTGTCTAGACATAAAGCGACTATGCTGCCCCAACCGCATTACAGTCCAGATACTCGTATAACTCCCCATGATTTCGCTTTGTTCACTCAGTTCAAAGGACATACAATTTTAAGACGACTGAGATCGCCCAAAAGGCTTCGGCAGGATGCCTGAATGGCCATGAGTTTGGTGACTTCCAGGAGGTGTAAAAAGGCTACAAAAGCTCTGGCAGTGGTGTCAGGGTTGCCAACCCGTACGATAATTATGGGGGCATACGATAATTATAATGTTTGCACGATGGTTGCAAACCCGTACGGTAATTATGGGGTGTACGATAATTTGAATGTATGATAGTTCGATACCGGCGAAATATCATTTTCACTGGTTTGTCACACCAGCGAAATGAAACAAATTACAAATAGCAACACCTTTTGCCCACATGGCCTGCCTCCACCCCTCTAAGGCAAACATTTTATATCATACTAATCCTTCTTCCCTTTATCCTCTTGTTGCCAGTGTGTCCAATCTCAATGAAGAAGGCACTGTTCAGAAAATTGATGATCAATGGAGAAAACTCGGAATACGTGATATTCCGTGTGAAATAAAGAACATGCCCGAACCTGGCAGTTTCTGGAGTGCTGTTAAACACATGTGTCACATTGGTGGAAATACTGATTTCAAAGAACCAGCGACCTTTGTATTATCAGTGATTTCGTTCGTATAATCTGTTGTCCCACAGAAGCTTCTTGCGAAAGCTTTTCCTAAACTGGGTTTAGTAAAAACCAAAGTTAGAAACAGATTGGCTCTAGATACGGTAAATAAACTTATTCTGTCGTTTCAGCTTATGACAGAGCGTGGTATATCCGAAAATCTGCAAATCACCGAGAAGATTTAGGGTTTACCCCAACAACAAATTTGTATAATGCTGCAACAGTTGAGGAAGATGAACTTTCAGATGAATAGTACGAGAAACATAAGTACTAAAGTTGTAATGCTGATTGAGGTCATCAATCTTGTAAGTGAATATAATAAACATAATAACTATTACATTTTCATAAGTGTTATACTCATATTTTTATTGCTGTAGCATTTGGTTTATGATGTACGATAATTTTGAATCCAAATATATAATTTTGAGTGACTGGTACGATAATTTTACTTTTAAATGTTGGCAACCCTGAGTGGTGTAGTGGTGCAGTAGTATCTTATTTTGAGCAATATTAACTCATTGTGCATATGGCTTCAACAAATTTATTTGTATGACTTCAGTACCGATCCTTATTGGGCAAATCTTGTAGCTGAATATGTCATTGGTAGAAATATTCGTTTGGAGGTGCCACACCAGATTTTTCAGCAACTAACGGATGGTAAAAGTCGTATGGTAGTTTGAACAAGACTTCATCACTGTTCATACAGAAGAGGATGCGTAGAATTTGGGAAACATTTGAACAACTGAGTGAACACTGCTGGTGTGTGACTTTCTCACCTACCAGATGTAACAATCTTTGAATTTTATTCGTGTGATAGATTACACAAGGCAAACAAAACGAATTATCGCACATTAAAAAATTAAAGGAAAAATACGAAATGAAATCACAAGCATTATATTTTGTTGATCGAATATCTGTTCATTTGGGACGCTTATTAAGGGATGATGTCATTTCTGGCATTTTCTACAGGTAAGGTTGCACTAACATTTTTAAGAAGCAAAGTCAGAGTGCCAGTACGGGAGACTCTATATTCGGGATGTGCCGAGACGTAAAATCCCGATCGAACGGTAAGGATCTATTCTGGAAGACCTGTGATGATAAACGCGTGAAGTTGGAGCAGCGGTGCCCAAGCTTTGCAAAAGCGGGGAGGTTGGATTTACCTCCCTCCACTATACGCGGACGTGCAACTGGCAGGTTGGTTTCATGTACGTTGCGTTGGATTTACGCAACCACTTTCAAATCTTATGCGATAAACATGTGTTCATTAGTGGCTTCTTTGGTACTGCTTACATTTAAGAAGTCTATCAATATTTGGCGACAAGGTCAGAGTGCATAGCCTTAGACGATACACTAAGTGATCACCCCGTAACCTATTGCGATAGTTTTAATACAGCTCAATTTGGTGAAACTCTGTTCGCAAATATATGTAGAGCTATACTCACTCTTAAACACACTATTCTTGCAAATGTTTAATTTTCTTGAAGGTGCAGGGGGAGTATGAGAATAGGGTAGGCTTTAAGCGATAGTGAAATGTTTTAAGAGCTGGTTGCTATGCAATGTCTTTGAAATTTCATTCTCTTTGCAAGGCCAAGAGATAATAAACAAATAACACATTTCTATTTGTGAGTATAAGTATTAGCAAATTCAAGCAAATAATAAAGAATATCTTGGAAATGGTTCATTCAAAAGAAAACAATAAGCATTTGAAATAAATTGAGTTTTAACGAGATCCACATTTTTTATTTAGTAAGCGTTTGTCGGTCTCTTAGTTTTACCATTTATGTAAAAGTCATACAGAATGAAAAGGTATTCTAAGGACATCCTGAGAATATTCAAAGTATGAATTGGAAACTGCCATGGAATCGCCCGTTTGTGTCCATCGCTGGATACGGACTGTCTGTGTTTCTACCCTTCACAGGCAACAACTGATTCACTTTCTGACTGAAGGAGTGGGGTAGTTGTTGTTGTAGTGTTTAACGCCCGCTTTTACTACTACGGCACCGCAGGCGGTGACACTGATGATACATGGAATGAAGATGGAGCACCGGTGGAATGAGATGGCGGGGGAAACCGGATAAAACCCGCCCTGACGCCGCTTCGTCCACCACGAATACTACCACATGCGGGTCCCTGGGATCGAACCCGGGCCGCCTAGGTGGTAGGCGAGCGCGCTAACCGCTCGGCCACGGCGCCGCCACAGAGTGGGGTGGAAAATAGGTAATTACGTAAGCATCTCCAAAGAGACAAGGTTGGACATCGCTGATTTGGAACGTCTCGGACGGTATCTGAATTGGATATCGTTACGGTAGTGAAATCAGATTCAAATTTCCAACAGTAGTAATCGTGTAGGTAATATCAGTTTCCTAGAATTTCTATGTTAAGTGTAACGAAGTTCGACAAAGGGAGTATCGAAATTTGTCCAGTGGATTTTGTTCAGTCACTTGAATAACAGGCTGGCGCAGTCCACATTGTGAATGACAAACTATTATCAATACCCTCACTTTTTTACTATTTTGTTTATGTGCCTGCCGTAATGGTGGCATACAAACCATAGTCATAAAACATTACTACTAGTATTGTTATCAATTTTACTGGGAATTCACTGAACAGCTGCCATTGTCCGGTTAATTAACACATTAAAAGATAAATTGCGAACCTAGTTCCCTTTTACAAGTGTACGGTTTGAAATCTATTGCCAGATGGAACGAATTTCGCGAGCTCAATGACCAGAATAAATGTTTTCACAACTAGTTGGTCGTTGACATCTTTCGTGCATTAATGCATATATTTTTCTACATTTCATTCCGAATGTCACCATACCGCCATTGAACACCTTTCATTGCAAGTTATTATGACATTCATTTCCTCTCCGGTCTCTATGACCTTGTTCATTAATTTTTATTAGAATTTGCAAACCATGTTCACATTAACTTTTACGAGGAATTTCTTTCTGCAAAGTAGTTAGAATGGACATTTCAGTGAAATATTGACCTGAGTGCACGGCTCGACTACGCCCTGCAGCCCTTCTAACTTGACAGAAAGTATGAGTTTTTTATAATACCAGACAACTGCAAAGGAACGTGCATTCGTGCGTTCCAAAATTCATGTGAAGTTGGAAATAAAACATCCGTTCTTGATGTTATATTTTACACGTTTTAGTTTGTGTCATGTTTTTACTGACATGAAACAGCATGTAAGATATAAACATGGCTTCTAAAATGGTTTAACGTTACTTTATCAAGACTATATTAGTGTCCCAGTTAGGCTTCACTCATTTTTACTTTCTCTACTACGTGTAGTAAGTACGGAAAGTATTGTATTCGACCCAAAATTTCGATATCGAGATGTCACAGGAAGTATGTTTTGAAGACCCCTGAATTAAAAAAGAGCATTTTTAGAAAAAAACTCCGTGTATGTGGGCGCGTGTGTGTGTGCGTGCGTGTGTGTGTGTGTGTGTGCGTGCGTGTGTATGCTTGCGTGCGCCTGTGAACAGCATAACTCAAAAACGAAAAGTCGGTTCAAAACCAAAGTTTGTATTTAAATTAAATATCCTTTAAGGATCCGACACGAAGAGTTTGAAGAAAACGCCTTCACCCTAAACTACCCTTTAAATGGCACATGTTTCGAAAATTTTGTTTTTTTCAAAAATGACTCTGACACTTTTAATTAAAATTACATACTTTTAAGATATTTTTTATGGCAAATGAAATGTATATTATGAATTTTATGGCTATAGCTTATGTAATCCCTTTTACTCTTGGTGACTTTCGTTTAATTGGTAAACCGTAAGAGATATACCAAAACTTACCATAAAAAGTAGATCTCGTTAAGACACACAATGCATTTTTTTGTAGAGTTGGACCAAGGTGACCAGAGGCATCTTCTTTTTCCTGCCATGCAACGCCGAGACCTCCGCTGACACTACCGTGAAAGAGACTAGCTAGGCGAAGGGTGATAGGAACTGAGAAAGAAAATGAAATGAACGAACAGCGTTTGCCTGGTGACCCCAGGAAACCCTCAAAAAAACCCTTGGGTCAAGTAGGTCTGCCGCGACCTCCCGAATGCGGGTCACAGACGAAACCGCCTAAGCTATCCCGCTCTTCGAGGTGAGAGAACATTTTACGGTTAACTCTCTCTCTCTCTCTCTCTCTCTCTCTCTCTCTCTCCCTGTCTATGTTTGTTTTATTCATCACAACAGTACATTACATTCCGAAGCTCTTCCGACCAGTTACCATAGGATTAGAGGGAACCCAGGACAAATTATATGATTTTCTACAATATTTTTCTACGTTTTTAATGTTTGTATGTTGGTTACTCTCATTATAAATAACATACTGTGTAAATTTCAATACAACTAATTAAGCAGTTTTTAAATCCTCAACAATTTTCTATTTTTCACACCATTATGTTTGAAACATTTGAAATACTCTTTGCAGTAAAACAATGCTTTTTACATTTCGTGCTTTGAATAACAAAATATTAATTATAATAAATAATGTAGAAATTGCAGCCTAAAAATAAAACAGGAATATTAATAGCACCACTTTGCCAAGTTTCATGAAAAAAGTAACTATACTGCATGGGCTATTTGTCTTGTCAAAAAATGTTGTACTGAGAAAACTTAAATTTAAATTTTAGATTGAAAACATTAACACGGCCAATGTACCTGGTTTAAAGGGTTAAATTTGTTTTAACCTTAAGAAGATCTGGAACACCATAAAATGCATTTAAATACGTTACTAACATGATAAAGAGCTCAATTTTGCAGAAACAGGTTCACTTAAATGTGACTTAAGCCACGATTCCGCGTAAGATCGCAGCCATTTCTTGTTCTCTTGTACAGTCAGCACCATCTACAGTGGACCCCAAATACAACAGGTCTTAGTTCGAATACCCTCAATTGTTCACCAATACTTACTGGTGATTTTTTGCTTCTCTTTGTTCGCGTTTTTATCTTCGGACCACTGACCACCATTTCTGATCACTCTGCATGCAACTGTAAAATTCGCATACATAATTGCCTTACAACATGTCTTTTCTACCTTCAGAATGAAGGTATTTTGTAAACGTTTCACTGCATGCGAATCCAATTTATCCTACACGTTCCTTTCTGCAGTGAGTAGTGCAACACAATCCCCCTGGTGCATAAGAGAATGACACACGCATTACGAAACACACTATATTTAATATACTTTGTTAATAACATAGATGCGACTGATTACCCGAAAACCTATAATCAACAGGCTGAATTTCAGCTATGTAATTTAATTGCGCATTACATTCCATGGTCTCTGACACTCGATCAGTTAAGGATCCAATTAACTGAAATGAATTTTGCACATGATGCTCCAGTTATGTGTAATTAGATCATAAGAGACATCAAAAGTTGAGAACCAAATTAAATTTATTCAGATAACATAAATAAAAAATAAACAACATTTCACATGCAGCTGTTTAGGATGTGCAATAAAGTTAATTTTATTCAGGAAAAAAAAACCATAAGTTTGAAAAAGGGCTAATGCATAGCTACCATGCTTAATGTTTCTCTCTACGTAGGTATAGTAACAAAATAAGTTGCTTCTAGTATTTATAAGGGTATGTGAGTAAAACTTGACACACCAAGCGGGTTGGCTGAGGCTATAGAGTCTCTGGGTTTGACTCCCTTGGGCAACATTCCTTACTCATATGTTTTCTCGGGGCTTCCCTGGGTTGCTAGGGGAATGCTGGGAAGGATAATTACCCCCTCAAAATTTCCTGCCCCTCCATTTCACCCCAGTCTTCATTAAACTTCACCTTTCATCCTGGTTGGTTATTTCAGGGTTTTAAGATTCGGCGGGGTTTACGGCGTGCATGACAGAGAATTTGCTCTCTGTGTATCCTCGTCCTCCGAATCGGGGGAGGTCTTCGGTACCCGGGTCCCCACAAGATGTATAAGGCAGCCACCGGGAAGTTTCAATCTATAGCTTTTAGGGAATCTGTCCTCTGCAGTCACCTCTCCAGAGGACCGACCACCCTTCATGTCCCCTCACCTCCTCCTTCCCCCAAGGCGCCACATTAAGGCCATATACAGAGAAGATCTTCTGTAGGTCGGAGTGCTAAGTCCTCCCGTCCGAACCTTGTCATAGTGTCACAACTTGAGACAACTGCAGCAAGAAGATATAAAATAAAAAATACATTTCTGCAGGAAAATTGTTAACAATTTGCTTACTTACATAGAAGAAATCTTTTAGAAAATCTGTGTAGAGAAAACATTTTAATATGTGAGTCAACAAGACTCAGTGTCATTCAGAAGCAAGTAAGCAATAAATGATTACACCGTTTATACTAAATCAATATAACAGAAGTCTCGTTGAAATTGCGTGACCTATTATATAGCGATACAGTATATAATAGAGAAAGATACAACAATAATAATCACAATAGCAGAAGATTAATGGATCCACTACTTTAAGATACTGTTGACAAACTCCAAAGAGATTGTCTATAATACTAGTTATGAATATAAAGACGATGTTGATCCTCTAACTATGGAGGAGTTATGCAATGTTTTAAGTGAAAGCAAAAATAGTAAAGCCCAAGATATAGATAATATGAATTTAGAGTTAATTAAATATGTGGCAGAATGAGTAAAATTAGGATTCCTGAATTTTATCAACTTATGTTGGAAGATTAAACTCATAACATAAGAATGGAAGATAATAATATAACCAATATTTCGAAAAAGAAATAATGTACTAGTAATAGACGAATAAGCTTCTAAGTACAGCGGAATAAGCTTCTCTCGCACTCTCTTTGGCTCTTTCGACCTCTCTTCGGCTCTTTCGCCCTCTCTTCGGCTCTTTCGCACTCTCTTCGGCTCCCCCGCCCTCTCTTCGGCTCTTTCGCCCTCTGTTCGACTCTCTCGCCCTCTCTTCAGCGCTCTCGCCCTTTCTTCGGCTCTCTCGCCCTTTCTTCGGCTCTCTCGCCCTCTGTTCGGCTCTCCCACCCTCACTTCAGCTCTCGCGCCCTCTGTTCGACTCTCTCGCCCTCTCTTCAGCTCTCTCGCCCTCTCCTCGGGTCTCTCGCACTCCCTTCGGCTCTCTCGCCCTCTCATCGCCTCTCTCGCACTGCCTTGGGCTCATTCGGCCTCTCTTCGACTCTCTAGACCATCTCCTCGGCTCTCTGTCTCGTTCGCGCTTTCGCACTCTTCTGCTCTCTCGCAGACTCATCGGCTCTCTCGCTCTCTCGCTCTCTCTTCGACTCTCTCGTCCTCTCTTCGGCTCTCTCCTCCTCACTTCGGTTCTCTCGCCCTCTCTTCGGCTCTCTCACACACTCTTCGGCTTTCTCGATCTCTCTTAGGCTCTCTCGCCCTCTCTTCAGATCTCTCGCCATCTTCGGCTCCCTCGCCCGCTCTTTGGCTCTCTCGGCCTCTCTTAGGCTCTCTCGCCCTCTCTTCGGCCTCTCATCGGCTCTCCCGCCCTCTCCTCGGCTCTCGGTCTCGTTTACGCTCTCGCAATCTCTTCGGCTTTTTTGCCCTCACTTGAGCTCTCTCACCCTCTCTTCGGCCCTCTCGCCCTCTCTTTGCCCTCTCTTCGGCTCTCAAGGTCTCTCCCCGGCTCTCTGTCTCGTTCCCTCTCTCGCACTCTCTTCCGCTCTCTCGCCCTCTCTTCGGCTCTCTCGGCCACTCTTCAGCTCTCTCGGCCTCTCTTCGGCCCCCTCGCCCTCTCTTCGGCTCACTCGCCCTCCCTTCGGCTCTCTCGCACTCTCCTCGCCCCTCTGGCACTCTCTTTGGATCTGTCGGCCTCTGTTCGGCTCTCTAGGCCCTCTCCATGGCTCTCTGTCTCGTTTGTCCTCTCGCACTCTCTTCGGCTCCCTCGTCCTCTCTTCGGCTCTCTCGCTCTCATTTCGAACCTCTCACCCTCTCTTGGGCTCTCTCGCAATCTCTTGGGCTCTCTCGCCCTCCCTTGGCCTCTCTCGCACTCTCTTTCGCTCTGTCGGCCTCTCTTCGGCTCTCTGGGCCTCTCTTTGGCTCTCTTAGCCTCTCCTCAGCTCTCTGTCTCGTTCACTCACTCGAACTCTCTTTGGCTCTCTAGCCCTCTCTTCGGCTCTCTAGCCCTCTCTTCGGCTCTCTCGCCCTCACTTCGGCTCCCGCGCCCTTTGTTCGGCTCCCTCGCCCTCTGTTCGGCTCCCTGTTCCTCTCTTCGGCTCCCTCGCCCTCTGTTCGGCTCCCTGTTCCTCTCTTCGGCTCCCTCGCCCTCTGTTCGGCTCCCTGTACCTCTCTTCCGCTCTCTCGCCCTCTCCTTGCCTCTCTCGCACTCTCTTTGGCTCTGTCGGCCTCTCTTCGGCTCTCTCGGCTATTCTTCGGCTCTCTAGGCCCTCTTCAAAGCTCTCTGTCTCGTTCGCTCTCTCGCACTCTCTTAGCCTCTCTCGCCCTCTCTTCGAAACTCTCGCCCTCTCTTCGGCTCCCTCGCTCTCCCATCGGCAATCTTCCCCTCTCTTCGGCTGTGTCGCCTTCTCCTCGGCTCTCTCGCCTTCTCCTCTGATCTCTCGCACTCTCTTCCGCTCTCTCGCCCTCTCCTTGGTTCTCGCGCCCTCTCTTCGGCTCCCTCGCCCTCTCTTCTTCTCTCTCGCACTCTCTTTGGCTCTGTCGGCCTCTCCTCGGCACTCTCACCCTCACTTCGGCTCTGTAGACCGTCTACTCGGCTCTGTCTCGTTCGCGATCTCGCACTCTCTTCGGCCCTCTCGCCCTCTCTTCTGCTCTATCGCCCTCTCTTTGGCTCTCTCATCCTCTCTTTGGCACTCTCATCCTCTCTTCGGCTCTCTGGCCCTCTCTTCGGTACTCTCGCCCTCTCCTATGCTCTCTCGCCCTCTCTTCTGCTCTCTCGCCCTGTCTTCTGCTCTCTCGCCGTCTCCTCGGCTCTCTAGGCCTCCCCTCGGCTCTCTGTCTCGTTCGCTCTCTCGCACTCTCTCCGGCTCTCTCACACTCTCTTCGGCTCTCTCGTCCTCTCTTCGGCCCTCTAGCCCGCTCTTCAGCTCTCTCGCCCTCTCTTCTGATCACTCGCCCACTCCTTGGCACTGTCGCCCTCTCTTCGACCTCTTTTCGGCTATTTTGCCCTCTCCTCGGCCCTCTGTCTCGTTCACTATCTCGAACTCTCTTTGGCTCTCTCGCCCTCTCTTCGGTTCTCTCGCCCTCTCTTCGGCTATCCCGCCCTCCCTTCGCCTCTCTCGCCAGCACTTCGGCTCTCACGCGCTCTCCTCGCCTCTCTCACACACTCTTTGGCTCTCTCGGACTCTCTTCGGCTCCTTAGACTCTCTCCTCGGCTCTCTGTCTCGTTCGTGCTCTCGCACTCTCTTCGGCTCTCTCACTAGCTCTCATCGCCTCTCTCGCACTCTCTTTGGCTCTGTCGGCCTCTCTTCGGCTCTCTCACTAATCTTCGGCTCTCTAGGCCGTCTTCTAAGCTCTCTGTCTCGTTCGCTCTCTCGCACTCTCTTCGCCTCTCTCGCCCTCTCTTTGGCTCCCTCGCTCTACCATCGGCTCTCTTGCCCTCTCTTCGACTGTGTCGCCCTCTCTTCGGCTCTCTCGCCTTCTCCTCTGATCTCTCGCCCTCTCTTACGCCATCTCGCACTCCCCTCGGATCTCACGCCCTCTCTTGGGCTCCCTCGCCCTCTCATCTTCTCTCTCGCACTCTCTTTGGCGCTGTCGGCCTCTCTTCGGCACTCTCGCCCTCACTTCGGCTCTGTAGACCGTCTTCTCGGCTCTCTGTCTCGTTCGCGATCTCGCACTCTCTTCGGCCCTCTCGCCCTCTCTTCTGCTCTATCGCCCTCTCTTTGGCTCTCTCATCCTCTCTTTGGCACTCTCATCCTCTCTGCGGCTCTCTGGCCCTCTCTTCAGTACTCTCGCCCTCTCCTATGCTCTCTCGCCCTCTCTTCTGCTCTCTCGCCGTCTCTTCGGCTCTCTAGGCCTTCCCTCGGCTCTCTGTCTCGTTCGCTCTCTCGCACTCTCTCCGGCTCCCTCACACTCTCTTCGTGTCTCTCGTCCTCTCTTCGGTCCTCTCGCCCGCTCTTCATCTCTCTCGCCCTCTCTTCTGATCACTCGCCCTCTCTTTGGCTCTGTCGCCCTCTCTTCGACCTCTTTTCGGCTATTTTGCCCTCTCCTCGGCCCTCTGTCTCGTTCGCTATCTCAAACTCTCTTTGGCTCTCTCGCCCTTTCTTCGGTTCTCTCGCCCTCTCTTCGGCTCTCCCGCCCTCTCTTCGGCTCTACCACCCGCCCTTCGCCCCTCTCGCCCCCTCTTCGGCTCTCACGTGCTATCCTCGCCTCTCTCACACTCTCTTCGGCTCCTTAGACCCTTTCCTGGCTCTTTGTCTCGTTCGTTATCTCGCACTCTCTTCGGCCCTCTCGCCCTCTCTTCAGCTCTCTCGCCCTCTCTTTGGCTCTCTCATCCTCTCTTTGGCTCTCTCATCCTCTCATCGGCTCTCTGGCCCTCTCTTCGGCACTCTCGCCCTCTCCTATGCTCTCTCGCCCTCTCTTCTGCTCTCTCGCCGTCTCTTCGGCTCTATAGCCCTCCCCTCGGCTCTCTGTCTCGTTCACTCTCTCGCACTCTCTCCGGCACTCTCACACTCTCTTCGGCTCTCTCGTCCTCTCTTCGGCCCTCTCGCCCGCTCTTCAGCTCTCTCTCCCTCTCTTCTGATCACTCGCCCTCTCTTTGGCTCTGTCTCCATATCTTTGACCTCTTTCCGGCTATTTTGCCCTCTCCTCGGCTCTCTGTCTCGTTCGTGCTTTCGCACTCTCTTCGGGTCTCTCGGCCTCTCTTCGGCTCTCTCGCCCTCTCTTCGCCTCTGTCGCACCCTCTTTGGCTCTGTCGGCCACCCTTCGGCTCCCTCGTCCTGTCTTCGGCTCCCTCGTCCTCTCTTCTGCTCTCTCGCCCTCTTTTCAAATCTCTCACCTTCTCTTGGACTCTCTCGCCGTCTCTTGGCCTCCCTCGCACCCTCTTTGGCTCTGTCGGCCTCTCTCCGGCTCTCTCGACCTCTCTTCGGCTCTCTTGTTCTCTCCTCGGCTCTCTGTCTCGTTCGCTCTCTAGAACTCTCTTCGGTACTCTCGCCCTCTCTTCGGCACTCTCGCCCTCTCCTCGGCCCTCTCGCGCTCCCTTTGGCTCTCTAACCCTCTCTTAGGCCCTCTCGCCCAGTCTTTGCCTCTCTCGCACTCGCTTTGGCTCTCTCGGCCTCTCTTCGGCTCTCTAGACCGTCCCCTCGGCTCCCTGTCTCGTTCGTGCTCTCGCACTCTCTTCGGGTCTCTCGCCCTGTCTTCGCCTCTCTCCGCCTCTCTTCGGCACTCTCGCCCACTCTTCGCCTCTCTCTCACTCTCTTTTTTCCCGTGGGCCTCCATTAGGCTCTCTCGGCGTCTCTTCGGCTCTCTAGGCCCTCTCCTCGGGTCTCTGTCTCGTTCGCTCTCTCGCACTCTCTTCGGCTCCCACGCATTCTCTTCGGCTCTCTCGCCATCTCATCGGCTCTCTCGCCCTCTCTTCAGCTCTCTCTCCCTCTTCGGATATCTCGCCCCCTCTTCGCCCCTCTCGCACTCTCTTCGTCTCTCTCGCCCTCTGTTCGACTATCCAGGCCTCCCTTCGGCTCTCTCGCTCTCTCTTTGACTCTGAGACCTTCTACTCGGCTGTGTCGTTCGCGATCTCGCACTCTCTTCGGCTCCCTCGCCCTCTCTTCTTCTCTCTCGCACTCTCTTTGACTCTGTCGGCCTCTCTTCGGCACTCTCGCCCTCACTTCGGCTCTGTAAACCGTCTCCTCGGCTCTCTGTCTCGTCCGCGATCTCGCACTCTCTTCGGCCCTCTCGCCCTGTCTTCTGCTCTCTCGCCCTCTCTTTGGCTCTCTCATACTCTCTTTGGCACTCTCATCCTCTCTTCAGCTCTCTGACCCTCTCTTCGGTACTCTCGCCCTCTCCTATGCTCTCTTGCTCTCTTCTGCTCTTTCGCCGTCTCTTCAGCTCTCTAGGCTTCCCTTCGGCTCTCTGTCTCGTTCGCGATCTCGCACTCTCTTCGGCCCTCTCGCCCTCTCTTCTGCTCTGTCGCCCTCTCTTTGGCTCTCTCATCCTCTCTTTGGCAGTCTCATCCTCTCTGCGGCTCTCTGGCCCTCTCTTCAGTACTCTCGCCCTCTCCTATGCTCTCTCGCCGTCTCTTCTGCTCTCTCGCCGTCTCTTCGGCTCTCTAGGCCTTCCCTCGGCTCTCTGTCTCGTTCGCTCTCTCACACTCTCTTCGGCTCTCTCGTCGTCTCTTCGGTCCTCTCGCCCGCTCTTCAGCTCTCTCGCCCTCTCTTTGAATCTGTCGCCCTCTCTTCGACCTCTTGTCGGCTAGTTTGCCCTCTCCTCGGCCCCCTCTCTCGTTCGCTATCTCTATCTGTCTTTGGGTCTCTCGCCCTCTCTTCGGTTCTCTCGCCCACCTCGGCTCTCCCGCCCTCCCTTCGCCACTCTAGCCCCCTCTTCAGCTCTCACGCGCTCTCCTCGCCTCCCTCACACTCTCTTTGGCTCTCTCACCCTCTCTTCGGTTCTCTCGCCCTCTCTTCGGCTATCCCGCCCTCCCTTCGCCTCTCTCGCCACCTCTTCGGCTCTCACGCGCTCTCCTTGCCTCTCTCACACTCTCTTTGGCTCTCTCGGACTCTCTTCGGCTCCTTAGACCCTCTCCTCGGCTCTCAGTCTCGTTCGTGATCTCGCACTCTCTTCGGCTCTCTCGGCCTCTCTTCGGCTCTCTCACTCTCTCTTCGCCTCTCTCGCACCCTCTTTGGCTCTGTCGGCCTCTCTTCGGCTCTCTCGCCCTCTTTTCAAATCTCTCACCTTCTTTTGGACTCTCTCGCCGTCTCCGGGCCTCCCTCGCACCCTCTTTGGCTCTGTCGGCCTCTCTCCGGCTCTCTAGGCCTCTCTTCGGCTCTCTTGTTCTCTCCTCGGCTCTCTGTCTCGTTCGCTCTCTCGAACTCTCTTCTGCACTCTCGCCCTCTCTTCGGCACTCTCGCCCTCTCCTCGGCTCTCTCGCGCTCCCTTTGGCTCTCTAACCCTCTCTTAGGCTCTCTCGCCCAGTCTTTGCCTCTCTCGCACTCGCTTTGGCTCTCTCGGCCTCTATTCGGCTCTCTAGACCGGCTCCTCGGCTCTCTGTCTCGTTCGTGCTCTCGCACAATCTTCGGTTCTCTCGCCCTGTCTTCGCCTCTCTCGGTTTCTCTTCGGCACTCTCGCCCTCTCTTCGCCTCTCTCGCACTCTCTTTGGCCTGTCGGCCTCTCTTAGGCTCTCTCGGCGTTACTTCGGCTCTCTAGGCCCTCTCCTTGGGTCTCTGTCTCGTTCGCTCTCTCGCACTCTCTTCGGCTCGCACGCATTCTCTTCGGCTCTCTCGCCCTCTCTTCGGCTCTCTCTCCCTCTCTTCGGGTCTCTCGCCGTCTCTTCGCCCCTCTCGGACTCTGTGTCTCTCGCTCTCTCTTCGACTATCTCGGCCTCCCTTCGACTCTCTCGCTCTCTCTTTGCCTCTGATACCTTATCCTCGGCTCTCTGTGTCGTTCGCTATCTCGCACTCTCTTCGGCTCTCTCGCCCTCACTTCGGCCCTTCTTGGGCCTCTCTAGGTCTGCCTTTGGCTCTCTAGTCCTCTGTCTCGTTCGCTCTCTCGCACTCTCTTTGGCTGCCTCACACTCTCTTCGGCTCTCTCGCCCTCTCTTCGGCTCTCTCGCCCTCTCTTTGGATCTCTTGCCCTCTCTTCGGCCCTCTCGCACTCTCTTGGGTTCTCTTGGCCTCTCTTCGGCTATCTCATCCTCTATTCGGCTCTCTCGACCGCCCTTAGGCCTCAGTTCGGCTCTGTAGGCCTCTCCTCGGCTCTCTGTTTCGTTCCCTTTCTCGCACTCTCTTCAGCTCTCTCGCATCTCTTCGGTTCTCTCGCTCTCTCTTCGGCTCTCTCATCCTCTCTTTGGCACTCTCATCCTCTCTTCAGCTCTCTCGCACTCTCTTCGGTTCTCTCGCTCTCTCTTCGGCTCTCTCGCCCACTTTACGGATCTCTCACCCTCTCTTCGGCTCTCTCGCCCTCTCTTCGGCCGTCTCACTCTCTATTCGGCTCTCTCGACCTCTCTTCGGCTCTCTCGCCCTCTCTTCGGCTCTCTCGACCTCTCTTTGACCTCTTTTTGGCTCTCTTGCCATCTCCTCGGCTCTCTGTCTCGTTCGCTCTCTCGCACTCTCTTCGGCTCCCACGCATTCTCTTCGGCTCTCTCCCCTTCTTATCGGCTATCACGACCTCTCTTCGGCTCTCTCTCCCTCTCTTCAGATCTCTCGCCCTCTATTCACGCCTCTCGCACTCTCTTCGTTTCTCTCGCCCTCTCTTCGACTATCTCATCCTCTCTTCGGCTCTCTCGCCCGCTCTTCGGCCTCTCTTCGGCTCTGTACGCCTTTCCACGGCTCTCTGTCTCGTTCCCTTTCTCGCACTCTCTTCAGCTCTCTTGCACTCTCTTTGGCTATCCCACCTTCCCTTTCGACTCTCTCGACCTCTCTACGGATTTCTCGTCCTCTCTTCGGCTCTCTCACCCTCTCTTCGGCCTCTCTTCGGCCACTCTGGGCCTCCCCTCGGCTCTATAGGCCTCTCCTCGGCTCTCTGTCTCGTTCTCTCTCGCACTCTCTTCGGCTCTCTCGCCCTCTCTCCGGCCGTCTCACTCTCTGTTCCGCTCTCTCGAACTCTCTTCGGCTCTCTCGCCCTCTCTTCGGCTCTCTCGATCTCTTTTCGGCTCTCTTGCCCTCTCCTCGGCTCTCTGTCTCTTTCGCTATCTCGAAATCTATTCGCCTTTCTCGCACTCTTTGACTGTCTCGGACTCTTCGGCTCTCTAAACCCTCTCCTCGGCTCTGTCTCGTTCGCGCTCTCGCAGCCTCTTCAGCTCCCTCGTCCTCTCTTCGGCACTCTCTCTCTCTCTTTTCGAACCTCTCACCCTCTCTTGGGCTCTCTCGCCCTCTTTTCGAATCTCTCACCCTCTCTTGGGCTCTCTCGCCATCTCTTGGCCTCTCTCGCACTCTCTTTGGGTCTGTCAGCCTCTCTCCGGCTCTCTCGGCCTCTCTTTAGCTCTCTTGTGCTGTCCTCGGCTCTCTGTCTCGTTTGCTCTCTCCAACTCTTTTCGACTATCTCGCCCTCTCTTCGGATCTCTCGTCCTCTCTTAGGCTCTACACACTCTCATCGGCTCTCTCGCCCTCTGTAAGGCCCTCTAGCCCTGTCATCGCCCTCTCTTCGGCTCTCTCGCCCTCTCCTCTTCTCTCGCGCTCTCTTTGGCTCTCTAACCCTCTCTTCGGCTCTTTCGCCCAGTCTTTGCCTCTCTCGCACTCGCTTTGGCTCTCTCGCCCTCTCTACGGCTCTCTAGACCGTGCTCTCGGCTCTCTGTCTCGTTCGCCCTCTCGCACTCTCTTCGGCTCCCTCACCTCTCTTCGGCTCTCTCGCCCTCTCTTCGGCTCTCTCGCGCTCTCTTCGGATCTCTTGTCCTCTCTTCGGCCCTCTCGCACTCTCTTCAGTTCTCTTGCACTCTCTTCGGCTCTCTCGCCTTCTATTCGGCTCTCTCGCCCTTTCTACGGATCCCTCGCCCTCTCTTCGGCTCTCTCGCCCTCTCTTCGGCCTCTCTGGGCCTCCCCTTGGCTCACTAGGCCTCTCATCGGCTCTCTAGGCCTTTCCTCGGCTCTCTAGGCCTCTCCTCGGCTCTCTGTCTCGTTCGCTCTCTCGCATTCTCTTCGGCTCTCTCGCATTCTCTTTGGCTCTCTCGCCTTCTCATCGGCTCTCTCGCGCTCTCTTCGGCTCTTTCGGCCCCTCTTCGGCTCTCGCGCTCTCTCTTCGCCTCTGTAGACCCTCTCCTCGGCTCTCGGTGTCGTTCGTGATCTCACACTCTTTTCGGCTCTCTCGCCCTCTCTTCGGCCTCTCTTCGGTCTCTCTCGGTCTCCCTTCGGCTCTCTAGTGCTCTCCTCGGCTCTCTGTCTCGTTCGCTCTCTTGCACTCTCTTTGGATCTCTCGCACTCTCTTCGGCTCTCTTCGGCTCTCTCGCGTTCTCTTCGGGTCTCTCCCCTCTCTTCGGCTCTCTCGCCTTCTCTTCGGATTTCATGCCCTCTCTTCGTCCCTCTCGCACTCTCTTCGGCTCTCTCGCCCTCTCTTCGGCTATCTCATCCTCTCTTCGGCTCTCTCGCCCGCTCTTCGGCCTCTCTTCGGCTCTGTAGGCCTCTCCTCGGCTCTCTGTCTCGTTCCCTTTCTGGCACTTTCTTCAGCTCTCTCGCACTCTCTTCGGCTCTCTCGCCCTCTCTTCGGCTATCTCATCCTCTCTTCGGCTCTCTCGCCCGCTCTTCGGCCTCTCTTCGGCTCTGTAGGCCTCTCCTCGGCTCTCTGTCTCGTTCCCTTTCTCGCACTCTCTTCAGCTCTCTCGCACTCTCTTCCGTTCTCTCGCTCTCTCTTCGGCTCTCTCGCCCTCTATTCGGCCGTCTCACTCTCTATTCGGCTCTCTCGACTTCTCTTCGGCTCTCTCGCCCTCTCTTCGGAACACTCGCCCTCTCTTCGGCTCTCTCGACCTCTCTTTGACCTCTTTTCGGCTCTGTTGCCCTCTTCTCGGCCCTCTGTCTCGTTCGCTAGCTCGAACTCGCTTCGCCTCTCTCGCACTCTCTTTGACTGTCTCGGGCTCTTCGGCTCTCTAGACCCTCTCCTCGGCTCTCTGTCTCGTTCGCACTCTCGCACGCTCTTCAGCTCCCTCGTCCTCTCTTCGGTTCTCTCGCCCTCTTTTCGAATCTCTCGCCCTCTCTTGGCCTCTCTCGCACTCTCTTTGGGTCTGTCAGCCTCTCTCCGGCGCTCTCAGCCTCTCTTCGGCTCTCTTGTTCAGTCCTCGGCTCTGTCTCGTTCGCTCCCCAATCTCTTCGGCCCTCTCGCCCTCTCTTCGGATCTCTCGTCCTCTCTTAGACTCTACTGCCCTCTGTTCGGCTTTCTCGCCCTCTCTTTGGCCCTCTAGCCCCCTCTTCGGCCTTTTTACAGCTCTCTTGCCCTCTCCTCGTCTCTCTATCTCATTCGCTCTCTCGAACTCTCTTCGGCACTATCGCGCTCTCTTCGGCTCTCTCGCCTCTCCTCTGCTCTCTCGCGCTCCCTTTGGCTCTCTGACCCTCTCTTCGGCGCTCTAGACCGTCTCCTCGGCTCTCTGTCCCGTTCGTCCTCTCACACTCTCTTCGGCTCTCTTGCCCCCTCTTCGGCTCTCTTGCCCTCTCTTCGAATCTCTTCGGCTCCCTCGGCATCTCTTCGGCTCTCTAACCATCTCTTCGCCTCTCTCGCACTCTCTTTGGTTCTGTCGGCCTCTCTTAGGCTCTCTCGGCGTCTCTTCGGCTCTCTAGAACCTCTCCTCGGGTCTCTGTCTCCTTCGCTCTCTCGCACTCTCTTCGGCTATCTCGCGGTCTCTTCGACTCTCGCCCTCTCTTTGAGTCTCTTGTCCTCTCTTCGGCTCTCTCGTTTTCTCTTTGGCTCTCTCTCCCTCTCTTCGGATCTCTCGCCCTCTCTTCGGCTCCCACGCCCTGTCATCGGATCTCTCGTCCCCTCTTAGGCTCTACTGCACTCTCTTCGACTCTCTCGCCCTCTAGCCCTCTCATCAGCCTCTTTACAGCTCTCTTGCCCTCTCCTAGTCTCTCTGTCTCGTTCGCTCTCTAGAACTCTCTTCGGCACTATCGCCCTCTCTTCGGCTCTTTCGCGCTCTCCTCGGCTCTCTCGCGCTCCCTTTGGCTCTCTAACCCTCTCTTCGGCTCTCTCGCCCAGTCTTTGCCTCTCTCGCGCAAGCTTTGGCTCTTTCGGCCTCCCTTCGGCTCTCTAGACCGTCTCCTCGGCTCTCTGTCTCGTTCGTCCTCTCGCACTCTCTTCGGCTCTCTTGCCCTCTCTTCGACTCTCTTTGGCTCGCTCGCCTCTCTTCGGTTTTCTCGGCCTCTCTTGGTCTCTCTCGTCCTTTTTTCGGCTCTCTCGCCCTCTCTTCGGATCTCTTGCCCTCTCTTCACACCTCTCGCACTCTCTTCGGCTCCCTCGCCCTCTCTTCGGCAATCTCATCCTCTCTTCGGCTCTCTCGCCCGCTCTTCGGCCTCTCTTCGGCTCTGTACGCCTCTCCTCGGCTCTGTTTCGTTCCCTTTCTCGCACTCTCTTCAGCTCTCTTGCACTCTCTTCGGCTCTCTCGCCTTCTGTTCGGCTCTCTCGCTCTCTCTACGGATCCCTCGCGCTCTCTTCGGCTCTCTCGCCCTATCTTCGGCCTCTCTGGGCCTCCCCTCGGCTCTCTAGGCCTCTACTCGGCTCTCTGTCTCGTTCGCTCTCTCGCATTCTGTTTGGCTCTCTCGCCTTCTCATCGGCTCTCTCGTCCTCTCTTCAGATCTCTCGCCCTCTCTTCGCCCCTCTCGCACTCTCTTCGGCTCTCTCGGCCTCTCTTCGGCTCTCTCGCCCTCTCTTGGCCTCTCTCGCACTCTCTTTGGGTCTGTCAGCCTCTCTCCGGCGCTCTTGGCCTCTCTTCGGCTCTCTTGTTTTGTCCTCGGCTCTCTGACTCGTTCGCTCTCTCTAACTCTCTTCGGCGCTCTCGCCCTCTCTTCGGATCTCTCGTCCTGTCTTAGGCTCTACTGCCCTCTCTTCGGCTCTACTGCCCTCTCTTCGGCTTTCTCGCCCTCTCTTTGGCCCTCAAGCCCCCTCTTCGGCCTCTTTACGGCTCTCTTGCCCTCTCCTCGTCTCTCTGTCTCGACTCTATGCGGCACTATCGCGCTCTCTTCGGCTCTCTCGCCCTCTCGTCGGCTCTCTCGCGCTCCCTTTGGCTCTCTAACCCTCTGTTCGGTTCTCCCGCCCAGTCTTTGCCTCTCTCGCACTCGCTTTGGCTCTCTCGGCCTCTCTTCGGCTCTCTAGACCGTCTCCTCGGCTCTCTGTCTCGTTCGTCCTCTCACACTCTCTTCGGCTCTCTTGCCCCCTCTTCGGCTCTCTTGCCCTCTCTTCGACTCTCTTCGGGTCCCCTCGCCTCTCTTCGGCTCTCTCACCCTCTCTTCACGTCTCTCGCACTCTCTTTGGTTCTGTCGGCCTCTCTTAAGCTCTCTCGGCGCCACTTCGGCTCTCTAGGGCCTCTCCTCGGGTCTCTGTCTCGTTCGCTCTCTCCCACTCTCTTCCACTCCCTCGCCATCTCTTCATCTCTCTGTCTTGCTCGCTCTCTGGCCTTCTCTTCGGCTCTCTCGCCCTCTCTTGGGCTCTCTCGGCCAATCATCGGCGCTCTCGCCCTCTCTTTGGCTCTCTCATCCTCTCTTGGGCCTCTTTTCGGGTCTCTTGCCCTTTCCTCGGCTCTTTGTCTCGTTCGCTGCCACGTCCTCTCTTCGACTCTCTCGCCCTCTCTTCTACTCTCTCGCCCTATCTTCTGCTCTCTCGCCCTCTCTTCGGCCTCTCTAGGCCACCCCTCGGCTCTCTAGGCCTCTCCTGGGCTCTCTAGGCCTCTCCTCGGCTCTCTGTCTCGTTCGCTCTCTCGCACTCTCTTCGGCTCTCTCGCATTCTCTTCGACTCTCTCGCCTTCTCTTCGGCTCTCTCACCCTCTCTTCGGACCTCTCGCCCTCTCTTCACCCCTCTCGCACACTATTCAACTCTCTCGTCCTATCTTCGGCTCTCGCGGCCTCTCTTCGGCTCTCTCGCTCTCTCTTTGCCTCTGTAGACCCTCTCCTCGGCTCTCTGTCTCGTTCGCGATCTCGCACTCTCTGCGGCTCTCTCGCCCTCTTTTCGGGCTCTCTTCGGCGTCTCTAGGCCTCCCTTGGACTCTCTAGTCCTCTCTTCGGCTCTCTGTCTCGTTCGCATTCTCACACTCTCTTCGGCTCTCTCGCACTCTCTTCGGCTCTCTCGCCCTCTCTTCGGCTCTCTCGTCTTCTCTTCTTGTCTCTCGCCCTCTCTTTGCCCCTCTCGCTCTCTCTTCGGCTCTCTCGCCCTCTCTTCGGCTCTCTCGCCCTCTCTTTGGCTATCCCATCCTCTCTTCGGCTCTCTCGCCCGCTCTTCGGCCTCTCTTCGGTTCTGTAGGCCTCTCCTCGGCTCCCTGTCTCAATCGCTTTCTCGCACTCTCTTCACCTCTCTCGCACTCTTTTGGGCTCTCTCGCCCTCTCTTCGGCTCTCTCGCCCTCTCTTCGGCTCTCTCGCCCTCTCTTTGGATCTCTCGCCCTCTCTTCGGCTCTCTCGCCCTCTCTTCGGCCGTCTCACCCTCTATTCGGCTCTCTCGACCTCTCTTCGGCTCTCTCGCCGTCACGTCGGCTCTTTCGACCTTTCTTGACCTCTTTTCGGGTATCTTGCCTTCTCCTCGGCTCTCTGTCTCGTTCGCTATCTCGAACTCTCTTTGGCTCTCTCGCCCTCTCTTTGGCTCACTCACCCTCTCTTCGGCTCTCTCGCCCTCTCTTCGCCTCTCTCGTGCTCCCTTTGTCTGTCTCGGACTCTTCGACTCTCTAGACCCTCTCCTCGGCTCTCTGTCTCGTTCGCGCTCTCGCAGCCTCTTCAGCTCCCTCGTTCTCTCTTTGACTCTCTGCCCCTCTTTTCGAATCTCTCACCCTCTCTTGGGCTCTCTCGCCCTCTCTTGGGCTCTCTCGCCCTCTCTTGGGCTCTCTCGCCCTCTCTTGGGCTCTCTCGCCCTCTCTGGGGCTCTCTCGCCCTCTCTTCGTCTCTCTCGGCATCTCTTCGGCTCTCTCAGCCCCTCTTCGGATCTCTTGGCCTCTCCTCGGCTCTCTGTCTCGTTCGGACTCTCGAACTCTCTTAGGCTCTCTCGCACTCTCTTCGGCTCTAACGCTCTGTCTTCGGCTCTCTCGCCCTCTCTTCGGCTCTCTCGCCCTCTCTTAAGCTCTCTCGACCTCTTCGGCTCTCTGGCACTCTCTTCGGCTGTCTCGCCCTCTCTTCGGCTCTCTCGCCCTGTCTGATGCTCTCTCGCACTCTCCTCGCCTCTCTGGCACACTCTTTGGCTCTGTCGGCTTCTCTTCGGCTCTCTCGGCCGCTCTTCGGGGAATGCACAACTGGAATTTGGCCAAAATTGCTAAAAAAATTCATTTTTTTTATGTTTGCAAAAAATCCTGCTATCCTTCTAGTTACATAATCCACTTCTGTTTCTGCCCTAGCGTATGTTTCAATGTCGTCACGTGACTTTTTAAATGCCCTTGCGCACGTGTTTACCAGCTGTTTCAATCACAATGCTGCGCGCATACATTCCAATGTAGCTGGTATAGTATTGCTTTTATTTGCAGCTTTTGAAATTAGCGGTAAGCAAGGAGAAGGGATTTTCTTGTCTAGAAAACTGTGTTGGCTGAACTGATCAACAAAAGCATGTTATAAAGCATATTTTGGTGGTAAACAGATGTTTGTTTTGTTTTGCAAGTCTGTTGCTCTGTTGAGTTGTGTTTGTAAAATTGTTGTTGGTGAATAGGCATATATGTGGTTTAGATATTATTATTGCTGCATATTTAATTGTTTATAAGAAATATAAGTATAGTTTTTAGATATTATAAACTTTAATAGGGAAGATAAGTAGGTAACGTTTGTAGTTTAGGTTAGTCAGGTTAGTTTACAGCTGCCTTTTTGTTAGATAAATCTTTCATTAGAGAGTCATTTATTAGAACAGAACATGAATAGGCTGTGTGATAATCGCAATAAGGGCAAGAAGGACCCTAAACGTTGCAATAAGGCTACAAATTTAATAAACAAGCGTTGGAAACCAAGTGTGAAAAGTGAAATGACAGCTGCGTACACAGTGAACATTTGGAAACCTCAGGAGAAAACAATGAACCTGAAGCATCTACAAACTGCATTAGAACCTCACCTTTGCCATCAACAACTGCCAGTGAGAGAAAATTAAATCTTGCAGCATTTGAAGCTTCTGTCAACCCAGGTATGCCTCACACTGATTTTAGTCTAGTTCATGCAAGTGTATGGAAACAGTTATACAAAGGCATGAAGTGCACCCAATATAGCAAACCAGCACTGAAAGTACAAACTTTAGAAATCTCTGGCTTTGCCTTCAAAATATTAGTAACCGGTGAAAGCTGCAAAACTACAATAAAAGAAGTTTCATCAAACCCACGAGTGATGACAGTGCCAGGCCTCCATTCGAAGTGAACCGAAGGATGGTTACTTCTTTTTTAAACATGCAGATTTAGAAAAAATTTGTATTGGAATGGGTATGTCATGCTTTTCATCAACCACTTACAGTAAGCATGTCATACATAGCAAAGACCAATGCTGAAGAAATGCTGAAGAAAGCACATGCTGCAGTAAGGCAGGCTCACATCGACATGGATGCTACCCTAAGAGATAGTGACATAAATGACATAACTGTGTCTTACGATGGTACCTGGATGAAGAGAGGACATTCATCATTGTATGGAATGGGATTTGTAATTGATATTCTCACTGGATTAGTAGTTGACTTTGAAATATTGTCAAAATTTTGTCCATATTGCTCAACGAATCAAGTAACATTAAATGAGGAAGAATTTAAAATATGGCTAGAAGAACACAAACTAAGTGGCACATGTGAAAACAATTATGATTGCTCCTCAAATGCAATGGAAGCAAAAGCTGCTGAAATCCTATGGGAGAGGTCGACATACTTTACTAAATTTAGGTACACCACCATTCTGTCTGATGGAGATGCTAAAACTGTTAAACATCTACAAAATATTAATGTTTATGGAGATAATGTGCCTCTTCAAATAGAAGAATGTATAAATCATGTTTCTAAAAGGCTTAGCAAGGGTCTGAAAGCCGTTGTTGAAGAATGGAAGAAAAAAGGTGTAACACTGGGAGGGAAAAAACCTGTAAGTCTGATAAAAGATATTATAGCTCGCCTGAAAATTTATTATAGAATTGCCATAATGGACAACATTCCCAATGTACAGGACATGAAGAGGGGTATTTTTGCTACATCGCATCACTGTAGTTCTACAGACAGTAATCCCCAGCACTCAAATTGTCCTACTGGAGATACCTCATGGTGCTTTTATAACAGAGCTATAGCGAAGGAAGAAGAAATTCCAAATCATGATGCCAGAACAATGAGAACATTTTTGAGGCAAGATGTGATCTCAAAAAAAATGCCAGTGTATCAAAGGCTAGCCTCTGATGAGATTTTAAAACGGTGCACTTTTGCTAAGACACAAAATGCAAATGAAAGCCTGCATAGTGTCGGGTGTCGAAAGTGTCCTAAGGAAGTTTTTGTTTCATTGAAGACACTTCAAATTGCTGTGTCTAAGGCAGCTGCTGAATTCAACTTTGGTAGTTCATCTTCATTGAAGTTGTCATCAGAAGTAAAAGGCACTTCAATTTCACCTGCTTCTCTGAAGATAACCCATGGGAGGGACGTTAAACGCTTGCAACATGCTTCTGCTTCGACAAATAAATCAACCAAAACATCTAGGAGGAAGCTAAAATTGAAGAAAAGTGTTGCAGAACAAAGGAAAAGGAGGCAGGAAGGTCCAACATATGAGCCTGGGGGATTCTAACCAGTTTCAAGGTATGAAACATAACCAAAATATGATTATAATTTTAAAACTTAAATTTCAGGCATTTAAATTTTTTAGCATTTCTGCATATTGAAAATGCATGCCACGATGCAATTTTCATCCAATTAGTTTAAAAATTTGCATGCTTATTTTAAAAACCTAAGTAAAGAAAACTGTCATATAATTTTTCTGTATCATAAAAAGGTTTTGAGTTACAATTTTTTTAATATGACAATTCATCCTAAATATGAAAAAAATAGTCATAAAAATTCAATTTCTTTTATCATAAACTAAAAATGTCAGAAAGAAACTATATGTCAAATTTGTAGTTTCATGCTTTACAAGCAATAACAATTTTTTAATTTTCTTCTTTTTAAAAAATTGCATCGTGTACTGCATTTTGCCTATACCCATAATTTTGCATTTTCGAAAATTTGTAAACAATAGACTACTGAAAAGTTTGCTTTTAAATTCATAAAACTGATTTAACATTACAAGACAAATATATGGTTCAAATTTCAGACAGATTGGATAGATAGTTTAGAAAATAGCAATTTCACTTGTGCATTCCCATCGGCTCTCCAGGCCCTCTCCACGGCTCTCTGTCTCGTTCGCTCTCTCCCACTCTCTTCCACTCCCTCGTCCTCTCTTCGGCTCTCTCACCCTCTCTTGGGCTCTCTCACCCTCTATTGGCCTCTCTCGCCCTCTATTGGCCTCTCTCGCACTCTCTTTGGCTCACTCGCCCTCTATTGGCCTCTCTCGCACTCTCTTTGGCTCTTTCGGCCTCTCTTCGGCTCTCTTGGCCTCTCCTCGGCTCTCTGTCTCGTTCGCCCTCTCTCGAACTCTCTTTGGCTCTTTCGCCCTCTCTTCGACTCTCCCGCCCTCTCTTCGCCTCTCTCGCCCTCTCTTTGACTCTTTTCGCAATCCCTTCGGCTCTCTCGCTCTCTCTTTGGCTCTCTCGCCCCCTCCCCACGTCTCTCGCACTCTCCTTGAACCTGTCGGCCCCTCCACGGCTCTCTCAGCCTCTCTTTGGCTCTCTAGGCCCTCTCCAAAGGTCTCTGTCTCGTTCGCTATCTCGCACTCTCTTCGGCTCTCTCCTTGCCCTCTCTTCGAAACTATCGCTCTCTCTTCGGCTCCCTCGCTCTCTCATCCGCTCTCTTGCCCTCTTTTCGGCTGTGTCGCCCTCTCTTAGGCTCTCTCACCTTCTCTTCAGCTCTCTCGCCCTCTCCTCGGCTCTCACGCCATCTCCTTGGCTCTCTCGCCATCTCCTTGGCTCTCATGCCCTCTCTTCTTCTCTCTCGCCCTCTCTTCTTCTCTCTCGCCCTCTCTTCTTCTCTCTCGCCCTCTCTTCTGCTCTCTCGCCCTCTCTTCGTCTCTCTCATCCTCTCTTCGACTCTCTCGCCCTCTCTTCGGCTCTCTAGGCCTCGCCTCGGCGCTCTGTCTCGTTCGCACTCTCGCACTCTCTTCGGGTCTCTCGCACTCTCTTCAGGTCTCTCGCCCTCTCTACGCCTCTCTCGCCCTCTCTTCTGATCCCTCGCCCACTTTTCCACTCTCTCGCCCTCTCTACGGCTCTCTTGCCCTCTCTTCGACTCTCCTGACCTCTCTTTGGCTCTCTCGCCCTCTCTTCGACTCTCCTGACCTCTCTTCGGATCTCTCGCCCTCTCTTCGGCTCTCTCGCCCTCTCTTCGGGTCTCTCGCCCTCTCTTCGGCACTCTTTCCCTCTCCTCGGCCATCTCGGCCTCTCTTCGGCTCTCCCGTCCTCTCTTCGGCTCCCTCGCCCTCTCTTCGCCCTCTTTTCCGCTCTCTCGCCCTCTCTACGGCTCTCTCGCCCTCTCTTCGACTCTCCTGACCTCTCTTTGGCTCTCTCGCCCTCTCTTCGACTCTCCTGACCTCTCTTCGGATCTCTCGCCCTCTCTTCGGCTCTCTCGCCCTCTCTTCGGGTCTCTCGCCCTCTCTTCGGCACTCTTTCCCTCTCCTCGGCCATCTCGGCCTCTCTTCGGCTCTCCCGTCCTCTCTTCGGCTCTCTCGCTCTCTCTTCGGGTCTCTCGCCCTCTCTTCGGCACTCTTTCCCTCTCTTCGGCCATCTCGGCCTCTCTTCGGCTCTCCCGTCCTCTCTTCGGCTCCCTCGCCCTCTCTTCGGCCTCTTTTCGGCTCTGTTGCCCTCTCCTCTGCTCTGTGTCTCGTTCGCTCTCTCGCATTCTCTTCGGCTCTCTCCAGCTGTCTTCGCGTCTCTCGCCGTCTCTTCGGCTCTCTCGCCCTCTCTTCGGCTCTCTCGCCCTCTCTTCTGCTCCCTCGCCATCTCTTCGGCTCTCTGGCCCTCTCTTTGGCATTCTCGCCCTCTTTTCGGCCCTCTCGCCCTCTTTTTGGCCCTCTCGCCCTCTCTTGGGCCTTTTTTCGGCTCTCTTGCCCTCTCTTCGGCTCTCTGTCTCGTTCGCTGTCACGTCCTCTCTTCGACACTCTCGCCCTCTCTTCGACCTCCGTAGGCCTTCCGTCAGCTCTCTAGGCCTCTCCTCGGCTCTCTGTCTCGTTCGCTCTCTCGCACTCTCTTCGGCTCTCTCGCCCTCTCCTCGGCTCTGACGCCATCTCCTCGGCTCTCTCGCCCTCTCTTCTTCTCTCTCGCCCTCTCTTCCTCTCTCTCGCGCTCTCTTCTGCTCTCTCGCCCTCTATTCGTCTCTCTCATCCTCTCTTCGGCTCTCTCGCCTTCTCTTCGGCATCCCTTCGGCTCTCTAGGCCTCTCCTCGACTCTCTGTCTCGTGCTTACTCTCGCACTCTCTTCGGGTCTCTCGCACTATGTTCAGGTTTCTCACACTCTCTTCGGCCCTCTCGCCCTCTCTTCTGATCTCTCGCCCTCTCTTCCGCTCACTCGCCCTCTCTACGGCTCCCTCGCCCTCTCTTCGACTCTCCTGACCACTCTTCGGATCTCTGGCCCTCTCTTCGGCTCTCTCGCCCTCTCTTCGGATCTCTCGCCCTCTCTTCATCTCTCTTGCCCTCTCCGCGGCCATCTCGGCCTCTCTTCGGCTCTCCCGTCCTCTCTTCGGCTCCTTCGCCCTCTCTTCGGCGTCTTTTCGGCTCTGTTGCCCTCTCCTCAGCTCTGTGTCTCGTTCACTCTCTCGCATTCTCTTCGGCTCTCTCCAGCTCTCTTCGCGTCTCTCGTCGTCTCTTCGGCTCTCTGGCCCCCTCTTCTGCTCCCTCGCCATCTTTTCGGCTCTCTCGCCCTCTTTTTGGCTCTCTCGCACTCTCTTCGGCCTTTTTCCGGCACACTTGCCCTCTATTCGGCTCTCTGTCTCGTTCGCTGTCACGTCCTCTCTTCGACACTCTCGCCCTCTCTTCGACCTCTCTTCGACCTCCGTAGGCCTTCCGTCGGCTCTCTAGGCCTTCTCCTCGGCCCTCTGTCTCATTCGCGCTCTCGCACTCTCTTCGACACTCTCGCCCTCTCTTCGGCTCACTCGCCCTCTCTTCAGCTCTCTAGAGCTCTCCTTGACTCACTCGCCCTCTGTTCGGCTCATTCACCCTCTCTTCTGCTCTGTCGCCTTCTCTTCTGCTCTCTCGCCCTCTCTTTGCCTCTCTCGCCCTCTCTTCGACTCTTTCGCCCGCTCTTCGGCTCTCTCGCCTTTCTTTCGCTCTCTCGCCATCACCTTGGCTCTCTCACCCTCCCAACGGCTCTCACACACTCTCTTCGCCACTCTCGCTCTCTCATTGGCTCTCTCTGCCTCTCCTCGGCTCTCTAGACACTCTCCTTGGCTCTCTATCTCGTTCGCGCTCTCGCACTCTCTTCGGTTCTCTCTACCTGTGTTCGGCTACCTCGCCCTCCCTTCAACTCCCTCGCACTGTTTTTGGCTCTGCCGGCCTCTCTTCGGGTCTCTCGGCCTTTCCACGGCTCTATGTCTCGTTCGAATTCTCGCACTCTCTTCGGCTCTCACGCTCGCTTCGACTCTCTCGCCCTCTCTTCGTCTCTCTCGCCATCTCTTCGGCTCTCTCGTCCTCTCTTCGCCTTTCTCGCCTTCTCCTTGGCTCTCTCGCCCTGTCTTCGGTTCTTTCGCCCTCTCTTCACATCTCGCGCACTCTCTTCGGCTCTCTTGCCCTCTGTTAGGCCATCTCGGCCTCTCTTTGGGTACCACGTCCTCTCTTCGGCTCCCTCGCCCTCTCTTCGGCCTTTTTTCGTCGCTCTTGAGTTCTCCTCGGGTCTCTGTCTCCTTCGCCTTCTCGCACTCTGTTCGGCTCTCTCACGCTCTCTTCGACTCTCTCGCCCTCTCTTCGGCTCACTTGCCCTCTCTTCGACCTCTTTTCGGCTTTGTAGCCCACTCCTCGGCTCTGTGTCTCGTTCGCTCTCCTGCACTCTCTTCGGCTCTCTCGAGCTCTCTTGGCCTCTCTCGCCCTCTCTTCGGGTCTCTCACCCTCTCTTCGGCTTTCTCGCCCTCTCTTCTTCTCCCTCGCCATCTCTCCGGCTCTCTGCCTCGCTCGCCCACTGGCCCTCTCTTCGGCTCTCTCGCCCTCTCCTCGACCCCCTTCGGCCTCTCTAGGCCTCCCGTCGGCTCTCTAGGCCTCTCCCCGGCTCTCTGTCTCATTCACCCTCTCGCACTCTCTTCGGCTCTCTCGTCCTCTCTTCTGCTCTCTCGGCCTCTCTTCGGGTCTCTCACGCTCTCTTGGGCTCTGCAGACCGTCCCCTCGGCTCTCTGCCACGTTCGCTGTGTCGAACTCTCTTTGGTTAGCACGCTTTCTCTTCTGCTCTCTCGTCATCTCTTTGGCTCCCTCGCCCTCCCTTCGGCCCTGTCTCATTTCTCTTCGGGTCTCTCGCCCTCAGCTCGCCTCTCTCACACTCTCTTTGGTTGTCTCGGAATCTCTTCGTCTCTCTAGACCCTCTCCTTGGCTCTCTGTCTCGTTCGCGCTCTCGCACTCTTTTCTGCAATAGTTCCAGACATAACATCAAAGGAGCGCTTTTTCGCAGAGGTTACGTTACGCAAGTCAGACAAGGCGGACACGAATCATTTTCAGACAGAGAAGACCCAGACGATCAAAATTGGTCAAATAAATGCGCAGCGCTCGAAAATGGTGATGACTGAACTTAGGAAATTAATTGACGAACTAGATATGGACATTTTATGCCTTCAAGAGCCGTATACCTTTAAAAACAAACTCACGATAACTCCAACTATGGCAAGAGTAATCTGCACTGGCGAAAATCCAATGGCGGCCATTATAATTGTGAATCCAAATTTACAAGTGACCAAAATAACTAATTTTAACGATACGCACAATAACTGTGTTCAGATCAATATGGAAAAGGGGAATTTTATCCTATCTAATCATTACTGCCAGTATAGCCAAGAAATCGACCAATATTTGGATTTAATTAAACAAATACATATCAAATATCGGGATTATGAAACTATTAATACTCTAGACGCTAACGCCAAATCCCATTGGTGGCATAGCGGTATAAAAGATGACAGGGGTGAGAAACTGGAGGATCTCATTTCGGAACTTAATTTATATATTTTCAATAAACCTAATAATCCTCCTACTTTCCAAAATCGTGCAGGAGCAATGTCCAATATTGATATCACTTTAGGAAATAGTAGAATTATACCCAAAATTCAAAACTGGAAAGTTGGACAGGATTACACCTCTAGTGACCACAATTTGATCCTATTCAACTACATTATTAAAATTTCAAGATGGGATAGAAGTTATACAGTACCAAGTTTTAATTTTAATGCTGCAAATTGGAAAGACTTCAATAGGACACTACAGAACAGACAACTAGGACATATAGGAGCTGAAGCTAATCACGAAGCGACTAAATTAGAACACATTTTACAATCCACCATGCTTAAATATATTCCTAAAAGGAGACTCAAAAAATTTAAAGACGATGTTTGGACCGATACATTACAAAATTTACGGAGAAAAGCTCGAAAATGTCGGAGAATTTATCAGAAGACTATTGTAATAGAAGAGAGAAATAGAAATTTAGAAATCTATAGGAAAGCCAAAGAAAAATTTAAGAAAGAATTATTTGAAACAAGAAGTATATCATGGAAAAGTTTTGTTGAAACCAATTCTATGCATAACATATGGGGAGCACCTTATAAAATCACTATGGAAAAAATCAGGAAACCGGGAATTTTAAATACCATTAGAAGGGATGATGGGACTTTAACCCAAAACTGGACCGAAACTACACAGGAACTGTTACAAAAACTACTACCCGACGACAGCCAGGAGACAGACACTGATGAAAACACACAAATTAGAAGAAATTTGGAAGTGCCGTATCCGAATTCTAACGTTATATATCCTTTTGACAAATCGGAAATACGACAGATAATTAGAGGACTAAAAAAGAAAAAAGCAGCAGGACCCGATAACATCAAGAACGAAATTCTTATAAATACTGCAGAATCATTAATCCCAATACTTTGTAATTTATATAATAATTGTTTGTGGCAAGGAAAATTTCCCAACAATTGGAAAGTTGCAAAATTAACTGTTTTGAAGAAAAGTGCTGATAAAGATCCGATGGACTGTAAATCTTACAGACCCATCTGTCTTTTGAATACTATTGGAAAAATTTTTGAAGCTTTAATAAATAAGCGTATTTTGGAATATCGGACACTTATTGGGCTTAATGATGATCAGTGCGGTTTCAGGAAAGGGAGATCCACCGAAGACGCAATTAATACCCTTATCACTGCCACCCAAAATTCCAAATCAAAATACGTTATGGCTATTTTCGTGGATATTTCGGCTGCTTTTGATAACGTTTGGTGGCCCCATTTTTTCACTAGGCTTAGAAATTTAAATTATCCCAGAACTTTGTATAACATTTTAGAAGATTACTGTAGAAATAGAAAAGTACAACTTGTTGGTGTGAACCAAATCATTTCAAAAGACATCACTAAGGGATGCCCCCAGGGTTCGATTCTCGGGCCCACTTTTTGGGACATAATTTTGGAAACATTATTAGAACAAATCACTCGTATAAATATCTGTCTTAGGGTAGTGGCATATGCAGATGATATAGTCTTTTTGGTAGAGGGAAGAACTAGGAATATTTTGGAAGAAAAGGCCAACAAATTGTTAATAGAGCTATCCAATTGGTGCCAGGTTGCTAAGATGAAGATTTCATCAGCGAAATCTACATATATGATACTTAAAGGCTCATTTAAGCGAGACCCCATTATTAAATTTGAAAATAACCATATTAAACGTTCAATACAAGTAAAATATCTGGGCATATTTCTGGACGAAAGACTAAATTTCAAATTTCATACTGATTATGTGAGGGTTAAAGCAGAAAAAGTAATGCTGAAACTTTCCCGTTTAGCACAATTTGATTTCAAAATTCCCTTGAACACCATAACCACCTACCATACGAGCATATTTGGAGCCATAGTGACCTATGCAGCATCAACGTGGGCGCACAGAGCCAAGCTTACCACAGTCAAGACCTTACTGAGAAGATCACAGAGGAAGATCCTACTCCGATTTACAGGAGCAGTGAACACAACACCAACCATGGCTTTGCTAGTTATCCTGGGAATTTGGCCTATTGACCTTACCCTACGATACAGGGGTGCATGCTTTTGGATGAAAAAAGGAGATCAAGGAAAAGTTTTTGAAATAATGGATGGTTTTTATTACAAGAAACGAGACGTCAAAAATAAACTATTACAAATCTGGCAAGAAGAGTGGGATTTAATAGAAGAAGGCAGGAGAACTTACTCAATTTTCGGTAACATTAGAGAAAGATTACAAAAGAAGTATAAAAGTTTTAATTATACAAAAGGTACAATACATTTCCTAACCGGGCACGGCCCGTATGGAACCTACTGGCTAAAGATTAATAAACAATTAACCGATATATGTGATATATGCAACATCCAAGACACTCCTGAACATGTTTTCTTTGAATGTCCAAAATATGCACACCTGACAGAAGAACATCGGACACCATTACAAGGACACCAAATCTGCAACATCGTAAGGGATAAGGATTTACTCCACCACCTAGAGACAATGGCTAATACCATCAGCAAATCTGCCATCGAGACCAAAACTCTGCCAAGGCAAATAAATATTCAACATCAGGACCCATTAATAAGACGATCCGAGAGGATACAAAATCAACAGCACAGAAATAACATTGATAGTGGTTTATCTGATACACAAGATGACCAATAAGATATAAATACTGACAATAAAGAAATGTTTGAAATTTTTATGAAAATGAGGTTTTGAAAATGTTTAAATGTTGTATTTTTATGTTAGATGATGTTTTAGTGTATTATCTTAAATATGTGCAATTTTGTTTATATTTAATTGTCATTTTGATTATTATGTCTCGCATTTTATATAATTATGTACGAGTGTATTCGTGTTGTAGTGTAGAGTTTAAATAGTTTCAAATGCTTTCTAAATTTAGGGATCAAAATTTTTTGTAATATTTAATATATAAATCTGAATTTGAAATTTTAATATTTGATTTAAATTTAATGCAATATTTTATTTTATTAAATAAACTTAAATGTTTTAAAGCTTTAGTAGATTAAGAAATTTGAAGGATTTGTTGTTTATTTTGGAGGTCTGAGATTAAGAAATTTGAAGGAATTGTTGTTTATTTTGGAGGTCTGAAGATAATTTGTATTTTTGAGTTATTTAATTGAGGTTCTGAAGATTTTGAATGTTGTAATGTTTGTGTTGTATGATGTTTATGTGTATATTTTTAAATGTGTAATTTGATTATGTTTAATAGTTATTTTGATTATTGTTTATTATATAATTATGCATGAGTGTAATTGAGTTGTAGTGTGGAGTAAAGGAGTTTTGGTGCTGGGTACCAGTACCAAGATGGCCGCCGGATTCCGGCGGTCATATTTTGTTTTGTTATGGATCTTTTATATTTGTAGATTTAGTAGTAATTGGTTATTAGTTATTTATTTTATTACTGGATACCAGTAATATTTTATTTAAAATTTTTTGCTTTTTTTTTATAAATTTTGATTTTGAAAGTTAAGGTTCTTATAAGTTATTTTATAATTTATAAGAGCTTGTGTTTAAAGAGGTGATTTTTTAAAATTTTTATAGATTTTTTATTAAATTTATAAAAGTTTTGAATAGGTATGATCAGGGATGAGATAGAATTTTTTTTTTTTAGATTTTATTTTGGTAATGTATTGTTTTTTTTTCTCTCTCTTAATTTTAGTTAGAAGAGGTGTGGTTTTAGGATGTTAAAATGTGTTTTAAATTATTTTATTTTATTTTGTTAATCTGTAAATTTTGTAAAGTGTATATTTGTTTTATATTTGTAATAAAATAATAAAGATCTGAATATTGACCCCGGTTTAAGAAATTAGGTGCCGGGGTCCAGTATGCAGATTTTTATTTTTATTTTTATATTTTTATTTTTATTTTTATTTTTATTTTTCTCGCACTCTTTTCGGTTCCCTCGTCCTCTCTTCGGCTCTCTCGCACTCTTTTTGAATCTCTCCGCCTATCTTTTGCTCTCTCACCCCCTCTTGGCCTCTCCTGCACCCTCTTTGTCTCTCTCGCCCTCTCTACGGATCTCTCGCCCTCTCTTCGGCTCTCTCGCCCACTCTTCGGCAGTCTCGCTCTCTCTTGGGCTGTCTCGACCACTCTTCGGCTCTCTCGCCCTCTCTACGGCTCTCTCGCCCTCTCTTCGACTCTCTCGATGTCTCTACGACCTCTTTTGGGCCCTCTTGCCCTCTCCTCGGCTCTCGGTCTCGTTCGCGCTCTCGAACTCTCTTCGGCTCTCTCGCGCTCTCTACGGCTCCCTCGCCCTCACTTCTCCACCCTCGCACTGTCCTTGGCCCTGTCGGCCTCTCTTCGGCTCTCTCGGGCTCTCTTGGTCTCTTTGGGCCCTTACCACGGCTCTCTGTCTCCTTCGCTCTCTCGCACTCTCTTCGGCTCTCTCGCCCTCAATTCGGCTCTCTCGCCCTCTCTTCGGCTCTGTCGCCCTCACTTCGGCTATCTCGCTATCTCTTCGGCTCTGTCTTCATCTCTATCGCTCTCTCGCCCTCTCTTCGCCTCCTTCGCACTCTCTTTGGTTCTCTCGGCCTATCTTTGGCTCTGTAGGCCTCTCTTTGGCTCTCTTGTCCTCTCTAGGCCCTCTCCTGGGCTCTCTGTCTCGTTCGCGCTCTCGCCCTCTCTCCGGCTCTCTCGCCCTGTCATCGGCCTCACTTCGACTCTCTCGCCCTCACCCCTGCTCTCGGTCCCGTTCGCGTTCTCGCACTCTCTTCGGCTCTCTCGCCCTCTCTACGGCTCCCTCGCCGTCTCTTCTACACCCTCGCACTCTCTTTGGCTCAGTCGGCCTCCCTTCGGCTCTCTCGGCCTCTCTTGGGCTCTCTGGGCCCTATCCCCGCCTCTCTGTCACCTTCGCTCTCTCGCACTCTCTGTGATTCTCTAGCGCCCTGTTCGACTCTCTCTCGCCCTCTCTTTGGCTCTCCGACCCTCTCTTCGATTCTCTCGCCATCTCTTTGGCTCTCTCGCCCTTTCTTCTGCTCTCTCGATGTCTCTTCGGCCTCCCTTCGGCTCTCTCGCCCTCTCTTCGGCTCTCTCGCCCGCTCTTCGGCTCTCTCGCCCTCTATTTAGCTATCCGACCCTCTCTTCGACCCTCTCGCCCTGTCTTTGGCTCTCTCGCCCTCTCTTCTGCTCTCTCGCTCTCTCTTCAGCTCCCTCGCCCTCTCTTCGGCTCTCTCGCCCTCTCTTCTACTCTCTCACTATCTATTTGGCTCTCGCGCCCTCTCTTCGGCACTCTCGTCCTCTCTTCGGCTCTCTCGCCCTCTCTTCGCCTCCCCGCACGCTCTTTGGCTCTCTGGGTTTTTCCGGCTCTCTCGGCCTCTCTTCCGCTCTCTAAACCCTGTCCTTGGCTCCCTGTCTCGTTCGCGCACTCGCACTCTCTTCGGCTCTCTCGCCCTCTGTTCTGCTCTCTCGTCCTCTCTTCGGCTCTCTCGCCCTCTCTTCGCATACCCGCACCCACTTTGGCTCTCTGGGTTTCTTTTCAGCTCTCTCGGCCTCTCTTCGGCTCTCTAAACCCTCTCTACAGCTCTGTCTCGTTCGCTCACTCGCCCTCACTTCGGATCTCTCGCTGTTCCTTCGGCTCTGTCACCCTCTCTTCGGCTCTCTCCCCCTCCCTCTGGTTCTCTAACACTCTCTACGGCTCTCTCGCTCTCTCCTTGCCACTCTCGCACTCTCTTGGGCCCTCCCGGCCTCTATTCGGCTCTCTCGCCTTCTTTTCGGCTCTCTCGCCGTCTCTTCTGCTCTACTACCTATCTTCGGCTCTCTTGCCCTCTCTTCGGCCTTCCTGACCTCTCCTCGTCTCTCTCGCCCTCTCTTAAGCTCTCTTGCCGTCTCCTCGCCTCTCTCGCACATTACAAGGCTCTCTCGGCCACTCTTCGGCTCTCTAGCACTCTCTTCTATCTCGCCCCTTCTTCGGTTCTCTCGCCATCTCTTCGGCTCTCTTGCCCTTCCTTTGGCTTAGTCTCCTTCACTTCGGCTCACTCGCCCTCACTTCGGCTCACTCGACCTCTCTTCGGCTCTCTCGCGCTCTCTTCGGCGCTCTTGCCCTCCTTTCGGCTCTCTGGCCCTCTGTTCAGCTCTCTGGCGCTCTCTTAGGCTCTCTCGTCCTCTCATGGGCTCACCCGCCCTCTCTTCGGCTCTCTGGCCCTCTCTTCGGCACTCTCGCCCTCTCTTCGGCTCTCTCGCTCTCTGTTCAGCTCTCTCGCTCTCTCTTCGGCTCTCTCGTCTTCTCATTGGCTCTCTCGCTCTCTCTTTGCCACTCTCGCACTCTCTTTGGCTCTCCCGGCCTCTCTTCGGCTCACTCGCCCTCCCTTTGGCTCACTCGCCCTCTCTTCGGCTCACTCGCCCTGTCTTCGGCTCTCTCGCCCTCTGTTCAGCTCTCTCGCCCTCTCTTCGGCTCTCTCGTCCTCTCATCCGCTCACTCTCCCTCTCTTAGGCTCTCTCCCCCTCTCTTTGTCACACTCGCCCTCTCTTCGGCTCTGTCGCCCTCTCTTCGGCTTACTCGCCCTCACTTCGGCTCTCTCGCTCTCTCTTCGTCTCTCTCGAGCTCTCTTTGGCTCTCTCGCCCTCTCTTCAGCTCTCTGGCCCTCTCTTTGGTCCACTCGCCCTCTCTTCGCCTCTCTTGCACTCTCTTTGGCTCTCACGGACCGTCTTCCTCTCTCTAGGCCTTCTCCTCGGCTCTCTGTCTCATTCGCGCTCTCGCCCTCTCTTCGGCTCTCTCGCCCTCTCTTCGGCTCTCTCGTCCTCTCATCGGCTCACTCGCCCTCTCTTCGGCTCTGTCGCCCTCTCTTCTGCTTACTCGCCCCCACTTCGGGGCTCTAATGACCTAGCTGTCGACGGGCCCTTAAACCCTAATCACTCACTCACTCGCCCTCACTTCGGCTGTCTCGCTCTCTTCGTCTCTCTCGAGCTCTCTTTGGCTCTCTCGCCCTCTCTTCGGCTCACTCGTCCTCTCTTCAGCTCTCTGGCCCTCTGTTTGGTTCCCTCGCCCTCTCTTCACCTCTCTCGCCCTCTCTTCTTCTCTCTCGCACTCTCTTCTTCTCTCTCGCCCTCTCTTCAGCTTTCTCGCGCTCTCTTGGTCTCTTTCTCCGTCTCTTCGACTCTCTCGCCCTCCCTTCGTCTCTCTCGCCCTCTCTTCAGCTCGCTCGCCCTCTCTTGGGGTCTCTCGCACTCTCTTCGGCTCGCTCGCCCTCTCTAAGGCTGCCTCGCCCTCTATAAGGCTCTCTCGTCCTCTCGTCAGCTCTCTCGCCTTCTGTTCGTCTCTCTCTCCCTCTTTTCTCCTCTCTCGCATTCTCTTTGGAATCGTAGAGAGGCCGAGAGGGCCAAATGGAGGTCGAGAGAGCCAAAGAGAGGGCGAGAGACCTGAAGAGAGGGCGAGAGAGCCGAAGAGATTGCGAGGGAGCCGAAGACAGTGCAAAGGCGCGAACGAGACTGAGAGCTGGAGAGAGGGCCTAGACAGCCGAAGAGAGCCCGAGAAAGCCAAAGAGAGGCCGAGAGAGCCAAAAAGTGGCCGAGAGAGCCAAAGAGAGTGCGACAGAGGTGAAGAGATTGCGAGAGAGCCGAAGAGAGGGCGAGAGAGCCGAAGGGAGGGCGAGAGAGCCGAAGAGAGTGCGAGAGCGCGAACTAGACAGAGAGGCGAGCAGAACGGCTAGAGAGCAGAAGAGAGGCCGAGAGAGCCAAAGAGAGGCCGAGAGAGGCAAAGAGAGTGCTACAGAGACGAAGAGAGGGCGAGAGAGCTGAGAAGAGGGCGAGAGAGCCGAAGAGGGTGCGAGAGAGGCGAAGAGAGGGCGAGAGAGCTGAGGGGAGGGCGAGAGGGCTGAGGAGAGGGCGAGAGAGCCAAAGAGAGTGCGAGAGAGGCGAAGAGAGGGTGAGAGAGCCGAAGAGAGGGCGAGAGAGCCGAAGAGAGTTCGAAGGAGCCGAAGAGAGAGCGAGAGAGCCGAAGAGAAGGCGTGAGCCGAAGAGAGGGTGAGAGAGCCGAAGAGAGGGCGAGAGAGCCGAAGGGAGGCGAGAGTGCCGAAGGGAGGGCAAGCGAGCCAAAGAGAGGGCGAGAGAGTCGAAGAGAGTGCGAGAGAGCCGAAGAGAGTGCGAGAGCGCGAACTAGACATAGAGGCGAGCAGAATGGCTAGAGAGCAGAAGAGAGGCCGAGAGAGCCAAAGAGAGGCCGAGAGAGGCAAAGAGAGTGCTACAGAGACGAAAAGAGAGCGAGAGAGCTGAGGAGAGGGCGAGAGAGCCGAAGAGGGTGCGAGAGAGGCGAAGAGAGGGCGGGAGAGCTGAGGGGAGGGCGAGAGAGCTGAGGAGAGGGCGAGAGAGCCAAAGAGATTGCGAGAGAGGCGAAGAGAGGGTGAGAGAGCCGAAGAGAGGGCGAGAGAGCCGAAGAGAGTTCGAAGGAGCCGAAGAGAGAGCGAGAGAGCCGAAGAGAAGGCGTGAGCCGAAGAGGGGGTGAGGGAGTCGAAGAGAGGGCGAGAGAGGCGAAGGGAGGGCGAGAGTGGCGAAGGGAGAGCAAGCGAGCCAAAGAGAGGGCGAGAGAGTCGAAGAGAGTGCGAGAGAGCCGAAGAGAGTGCGAGAGAGCCGAAGATTGTGTGAGAGCGCGAGCGAGACAGAGAGTCGAGGAGAGGGTCTAGAGAGCCGAGAAGAGGGTGCGAGAGAGCCGAACTGGGGCCGAGAGGGGCAAGGAGACTGCAAGAGAGGCGAAGAGATCGCGAGAGGGACGAAGAGATGGCATAAGAGCCGAGGTGAGAGAGCCGAAGAGAGGGCGAGAGAGCCGAAGAGAGGGCGTGAGAGCCGAAGAGAGGGCGACACAGCCAAAGAGAGGGTGACACAGCCAATGAAAGGGCGATACAGCCGTAGAGAGAGCTAGAGAGCCGAAGAGAGGGCGAGAGAGGGGAAGAGAGGGCGAGAGAGCCGAAGAGAGTGAGAGAGAGCGAAGGATTCAGAGAGTCGTGGAGAGGGCCTAGAGAGCCGAAGAGAGGCCGACAGAGTAGAAGAGAGGCCGACAGAGCCGAAGAGAGTCGTGAGAGCCAAAGAGAGGCCGAGAGAGCCAAAGAGAGGCCGAGAGAGTCAAAGAGAGTGCGAAAGAGGCGAAGAGAGGGCAAGAGAGGCCAAGAGAGTTCGATAGAAGCGAGGAGAAGGCGAGAGAGCTGAAGAGAGTCCGGTAGAGTGTGTTAGAGCCCGGTAGAGTCCGGTAGATTTCGGGAGGGTGCGGGAGGTTCCAGGAGAGTCTTGTAGAGTCCGGGAGGTTCTGGGAGAGTCCGGGAGAGTTCAGGAGGGCTCGGGAGGGCTCTGGATGGCCCGGGAGAGTTAAAAAGAGTCGGGAAAGTCCGGGAGAGTCCGAGAGGTTCCTAGAGGGTCCGAGAGATTCCGGTAGAGTCCGGGAGGGTCCGCAGAGTCCGGGAGTGTCCGGGAGTGTCCTTGAGAGTCTTTGAGAGTCCGCGAGAGTCTGGTAGAGTCCGAGAGAGGCCGCGATAGGTCGAGATAGGCTGAGATAGGCCGAGATGAACCCAGAGAAGCCCAGACAGGCCCAGAGAGACCCAGAGAGGCCGAGATAGGCCGAGAGAGTCCGGGAGAGTCCGAGAGAGTCCAAGAGAAGCCGAGAGAGTCCGCGGGAGCCCGAGAGAGTCCGAGAGAGTCCGAGAGAGTCCGAGAGAGTCCGAGATAGGACGAGATAGGCCGAGATAGGCCGTGATAGGCGGAGATATGCCAATATGGACGCAGAGAGGCCCAGAGAAGCCCAGAGAGGGCTGCAAAATATTCGCTAAAATAGGAACCCGACGTTTAAATGTTATACTTGATCTCTTCCTCTTAAAAAGTCAAGATGGATTTCATAAAGTTAGGCTATGTATAGATTCCATTCATACCCTGTGACAAATAATAGAAACAAGACGAGAACGTAAAATGCAAACATATATATTATTCACTAATTATGAGTCCTTTAACCCTACTCACTGATTCACTCACTAGCTATGAGAGGGCCTTCGACTGTGTACAGTGGAACGTTTTATGAAAAATAATGGAAAAGAAATGAGTACCAGCATATTTGGTAGAAATAACAAAGGAAATGTATATACGAACTGCTATGAAAATGAATGTAATTAACGATATTAGCGATCGCATATTAAAAATAAATCAAGGAGTTAAACAAGGATGTCCATTCTTCCCAATTTTGTTTAATCTCTCTATAGAGGATGCCATCAGTAACTGGCAGATTAGTTTTAGTAAGCATTGTAGTATTAATGTACAAGCAATGGGCACTACATTATACGCAGACGACCAAATACTTACTGCAGAATTAGAGGATGCCCTACAAATGAAACTAGAATATTAGAATCTTACAATTTAAAAATATCTAGAAATAAGACCGGGGTTTTGGCATTTAAAAGAAAGGAGCATGTTGGAAGCAAGATTGTAATAAATAAGAAAATTATACAACAGGCGGCAACATTTAACTACTTGGGATCAGAATTAACAGCTGTATTAAAAGAGAAAGATTTTGCGAAGATATTAAATAAATTCAGTCTCATGAGCGTCACAATAAAGAGAACCCTTAGAAGGAAAACTAGAAGAGAAGCGCAAATTAAATTTTGTAATACAATCACAATCCCTGTAATACTGTATTCAAGTGAAACGGGCATTAAACAGAAAACAGAGAAGAAAAAACTGAATCAGCAGGAATGATATTTTTAAGATCGGTCGATACTCTCTGCTAGATGATAAAACAAATGAAGAAGTAAGACATGAATTGAACGTATTTAACTCAATACAAATGGTTAAACAGAATAAAGCACACTGGAGACGACATGTGCAATGGATGAACAAGGATAGATTCCCTACAACAGTGACCGACTGCGCTCTAATTGGCAAAAGGGACATAGGTAGACCGAGGAAGAGATGAAGAGGTGATAGTGATTGATGCGGATAGAACAGATCCATGGGTGCAAATCTTGAATGATTATGATAATTATATTTCGTATTTAGAAGTCCTAGATGTAGCACCTAAGTAAGTTAAATAAGAACTTTGGTATGGTAAAGACAACATTGAAATGCAAAACATCAAAATCACCTCAAATAAAATTCCTCAATCAGGGTTGACGCAAGAAAAACTAGCTGGCCAGGAGCATATACACACAGCAAACATCTTCACACGTCCAACAAAAGTCTTCACAGTCTTCGTACTGATATTGATAAAGTATACATTAGTGGCGTAGTTAAGGTTTAGGGGGTCCCTTGCAAATAAATGTTGGGGGCTTACTAATAAAGCTTAAAGTGAAGAGATTAAAATATTACATATTTACTCACATAGAACATCATGAAATTGGAATTAGCTCACCTAATGATAAACTCTTTTTGGAACAAACAACACCGTCAGTTCCATGAAGTCCAGCTACACTACAGCAAACAGAACGGTCCAGTTCTCCTGCGCTTGGCACTCAGAAACATTTCAACAACTTAATTCAAGTCTAGGGCACTACACATACTCATACTCAGAACTACTAAAGCACTTAATCTGGTCTCAAACATAGTGTTTCTCAGAAACGTTTTAATTAGCTTCAATTTAGAAAATGATCCTTCTGCCATAGCAGAAGTAACTCGCAGAGTCAAATATAACTGAAGAGCTATGCATACATCTGGAAGACCACTTGCAAGTAATGTATTTTCAACAAACAACCTTGCGAGATCTTTGATCGACACTATGGTTTCCCTCTTCTCAATGTCTGTCCACAAGAGCGTTTTGAGATAAAGGGTTATTTTGAAAGTCATGATTAAATCTGATTATTACTTTCTAACCAGCTTTTCTGCTCTTTCCTGGATGTTTTCCTTTCCCAACTTAGAGATGAATAGAGTGTAAGAAAGAAAAGTAGTAGTTAATATTTTGTAGGCTGGTAAAACCTTTGCTTAACTGCTGAATGAAAATGCCAAGATAAGCATTGAAAACTGTAACAGGAAAATACTTTAGTGAATCTACACCTAGCGAATTGTTAAAATAACACTGCCTGAATACCAACACTAATAGTTATCTTTCCTAAATAAACAATATGCACTCCGTAAACGCATAATGCACATGGAATAAAATGGTTACCTGTCAATATTCTCGGTAACTCAGATATTAACCCAAGCAAACTTCTAGTTGTGGTATCTCAGATATCGTTCAGAAGCAATAACACTGAACAGCTGGTTAGAACAACACATATTAATTTATGTTTATACCTTAAGACTAAATTCTAAAATAATACTATTTATTGGGCAAACGACTATATTTTTGCATAGGTACTAGTCGTACATACTATGTAGTTTGTTCGCTTTTCTAACAACCGTATTGAATGAAATATCGTGTTTTAATGACTTTCTCTATATGATTGACAGTGCTCTTGAGAGTACACACACTTGGAGGTAAACTTGTTTCACAATTTTAAGTAAGAAATGGTAGGGGTCGCTTACATGGCACACTTCTGTTGTCAGTAGGTATGTAGTCAGTGAATTGGATCTGTTCCAGTGTTTCTTTCTAGTGATTTTCCGTGGTTGAATTGAATATAAAATGTCCTTTTCAAGAAGACTATTAAAGGCAGTGTGGCGGCCTCGTGAGGTCTGTGGGGCCGCTATTTACGCCACGGGTATACATGGTCGAAACACCAGGTGAGATGGCGACAGACAAGCCGCAGTTTCACCAGGACAGAGAGAACCGTCGTGGCTGCCGCTCTCCCAGCACAAACAACGACCACCACCATGTCCTACCCGCCCAGCGCTATTAACCCAATCTGCAATAATCTGTCTCAAACTCCAACGATCCTATTGTAAACTTATGGGAGGGCAGAACGAGAGAGACAGAAACAGTACTCTTAGTCCACTAATTGGTGCAGAGAGGTTCACGAGTGTTTTATACGGATAAAATTCCTTCATTTTTTGATATCTAATAATTCTATATTTGTCAAATATGTAATGGATGGGAAATTTATAACAGTGATTTTTCTAGTATATTGTACTAACAATACGAATGCTATTTGTGTTCATTATATGCTCTTTTGTCTTTAAAATTAATTTATATTCCTGGGAGATACATGTTATTTCCTTCCTGCAGCTAGGGCGTTACTGAACCAGTTTACCTAATTTCTAAAAACAAATCAGTGTCACTTCAGTGTGAAACGTTTCACATGTCAGTATATGAGAATGACTATTAGCACACAAACAAAACATTTTAATATTCATTGTATGTTAAATTGAAGACTGTAAGGCCTGCCTGTATATAATTGTGTGTGTTTGATTGCATCTAGGTTTAATTAATGTTAAGCAGGTTGAAAACAAGGAACAAGCTTCTGTTCTCAAACAGAACTTCATCTTCTGTATTTATGTAAGGTATCCAATAATTTAAAACAGGGGATGTTTAAAAAAGTGTCCGATATTGAGGGCACTGACTTAACAATACCTAGGCCATTACGTCACGCATTGAGGAGCAAAACAAAGCAGATAGTCTATATGATAGGCGTTTTTCATATCATGGTGCAGTTACGAGCATGCAAAAAAAAAAAAAAAAAAAAAAAAAAAAAAAAAAAAAAAAAAACATCAGATACTAAACTTACTGATTGGTTTGTGGGAAAAGTGCCAGAACAAGTGAGGAAACAATTAACACAACGATTTCGATACGTCTTAAGGAATCAATTACCAAAATGTCTGCACTGGCACCCTTAACATCATGTATACGGCGTTTTAACTAAAATACGCATGATGCGTATACTGCTACATTGCTTAGAAATTTTATTGGCAGTGGGAACTAAGTGGTACGGTAAAGAAACCTTAATACATTGACAGTAAAATAAATCAATTTCACAGAATATTATATACTAAAACTTTAAAGCGACAAAACTTTAATTATGTGTGTATGAGAATTTTAAACTTATCTGCCTACATTCTCTGCATGGGAATCTGCGTTCGCTTAGGGGAAAATTAACTTAGAAACAAAATTAAATAACTTCCGAAATTTAATGAAAGCGCATTCCTCTGAATTGCACGTTACTGATACATACACGGTACGCCTACCAGAACGCAATTACGCCAGCAATGCAGAGTGCTTTTACGCTGCTGTTGTGTAACAGTGCTTTTATTATTGCCTGGTGAATACAGGTTTCCTTCACAAAGTATCTCCCGCTGAATTGTGGTCACGAAAATTAATATTGTGAAATACCGCTACATTGGCGACCTGTGCTTGTACAAGGAGAGATGTATATGCTCACGCATATCAAAGGTTTCTGCTTTTTTTCTGGAAAATATAGGGAGAATGTTCCTCTGCGGCCATTTTTTTCACATTAAGCTTTTCCGACCTGAGGTTTATTAGTTTATGTGTTATTTTAAAAAGTTTGGTCAAGCGAAACGAAGCCTTAAATCATACTCCCTTGTATTAAAGGAAACCTTATGAACCTTACGTTACGTAGCAAACGCTTCTAATGAAAAATATTGCGTTAGATTGGCCTTAAAATCCCGTTCACCTGCTGCTCATTGGATCAGTTAAATTACTAACGTAAAGAACTGCCAGTGTCCTTTTATACGATCCCCATGTCTGCAGTGTCCTAGTTTACTTTAATAGTGTGTTTGCCGGCTGTTAGGTATAACCTCAAACTATGGTAGACACAAAATTTAATGGCGGCTGATAGCTGACCACTTCATGATCAGATTATTCTCTTCCCTGTTGCACAAATTCATTTTTTGGGCGCAAATTACATTGGCACCGAGTGCGGCGCACAGCAAAGGACGGCCGAGTCTAAGGTACTTCATACCACATACCACGCCGTCGAGAAAAAATGTGCTCAAGGTCCGGCTGCCTCGCGTGACTGTTTGTGTATACATGACTAAAACAATCATGTGGCAACACAAAGGGTTTTCCAGAGCCTTCGAGAACTGTTCAGCAGCCGACGTGTCTGTAGAAGTTCGAGAAAGGACCATGTGACGTCACCCCCACTATGGAGGCGAGAAAAGAGCAGTGGAGAGAGTTACAGACATGAGACGGTCAGTATGTCAGTAACTGGGAGACAGCTGAGTGAAGAAGTGAAGTGAAGAAGCCTTAACTAGCGTCATGTGGTTGTTTCGTCAACTTAGTGTATGAGAGACAGAGAAAGTGAAAACAATGAAAGGACTGAGTCAAGGCTATGAGAAGAAAAAAATACTTTCGGAGTAGTAATATCACGAAAAACTAGACTGTGTTAATCTCAGTGGAAGAGAACTGTTTTTTGTGCAAACATTCAGAAGAAAAATAAAACAATAGAAAAGTAACTGGACCTTTTGTCGTTTTGTCACAATATTTATATCACCGGCTTTACAGAGTAACTTCACAGTGTGTTTAGCCATGCAACACCGCAAGGCGTGGCAACCGTTAATTGGACGTTTTGTTGACCAGATCCTCCTGTCACTGGCCACTTAACTTTGTGTCTGCTATAACACATATTGCAGTTATAAAAAGCCGCACAATTAGAAAAACATGATCATTTAAATTCACATGACATTCTCTACCCATTCCTCAAAAACTATTATTTGAAAAGCGTATTTTCCACCTACTTCATATTAATGAAGATAATTATTTGCAGAAGTAGTTATATTGCATATTTTCTTGTGGGCACAAGGTGATTAAGGGAATAAATTAGGTTTAAACGATAGAAAATCTTCTCACAGCTGGTCGCTATGTGATGACTTTGAAATTCGGTTATCCTTGCAGTACTACTAACACTAGTAGCGACTTTCCTATCGAGGAAATTATAAATGTTTGACAATTCAGACCAATAAGAAGGAATATCTCTGAAATGGTTAACGCCACCTTTTTTGTGGTTTAAAGGGATGTACGAGGTATATTGTATGGTAAGATTTTAAGTACCTCATAAGGTTTACCAATTATACAAAAATCATTCAGAATGGTGAGAATTCCACAGGTTAGAATTTTCAGATAACCATTATATTTGTCGTTTTCTAATCTTAAACATAATATAGTAATGCGACAAAATAATAAAATCAACCCGGTTAGTTTTCTATCATTTTATTGTGTTCTAAAATGTTCTCACAGTTACACATTAACTAACTCTAACTGTTCTGCTGTTCCCTGCCTCCTTATTAGAAGGGATGACGTCACAAGGACCTTTTTCAATCTCCACAAATTGCCGCCGATTACGAAACCAGATTTTTCTCGAAGGCTCCGGAGAAAACCCCTTTTTGTGTAGCCGCTTCGATTGTTAGTCACGTACACACAAACAGACGCACGAGGCAACTTGACCTAGAACGCTTTTGCCGGTTCGTGGCCCGGCATGTGGTGTGAAGTAGATGGGGCCGCCCGTCCTTTGTTGTGCACCGAAATCTAATGTAGCGGGTGGTTTGGGGTGGAGAGTTTCTTGAAAATTTTCGTGTTTTATACATGGAAGGTGCTGAACTTAAATAATTCCAGGTTTGGTATTTATCGGACTTTTTGTTTACAGACGCAACTTAAACACATACACACTCACACACATAAACACACACATACACATGGACGAACGGATGTAAGATGCCTTCCTCGGGGTTCAGGGGTCTCAAAACATAAATTTCCTGTGTAATCCCAGTACTGGTGTTTTGGGCGGAATACAATACTCCCTCTACTTGGTGTTAGTACATAATAGAGACAGTAAAAAGCTTTATATACAATTGAAAACATCCATTCAATAATTGTTATTTCACAATGCCTGTAAGTTTTCATTATGCTAGAAAGCTGAATCACACTTCAAGGACACAAAACTAGAATTCCTAGCATTGGTAGGGATAGAAACATAATAAAAAATACAACGAATTAAGAAATTTAATGAGAAATTCAAACATAATGATTACCAGAAACAGTGATTGTACTTTTCGGTTCAAAGTAGCACTACTCCTGAACACTATCAGTGTCTTTGATCTGAACTGTAGTGTACTTAGAAAACCTTCCAAATGTTTTTGAAGACACTAACATTCCATAGATTAAGTGGCCCTTTTATACGCTCTCTGTTTCGAGAAGGTTCACAGTTCAACGCTTCCGATTTTTAGAGGAATCTAGTAAAACGTAATCAAAAAACATAAACAGTGCTATCGATGCAAGGTAACGCCCGTCAGGTATGCAATACACCTAACGTACAGGTAACGCAGGTGGCTTCATAACTGACCAATTCTACCAGGGAAACTGCCGTAGCGTAGACTTATGATAGTTTGCAGTAGCTTATAGTGGTCTCACAACATTGTTCACGCATAATATTGTACTACTACTCTAAGGGCTAACTTTAATGATGTGATTATACGACTATTTCTCGATACCGATACTGATTCTTAAGTGTGTTCTATACTCGATACACACTTTATAAACACCTGTAAAGACAATAGGTTCTTTACTAAGTAACCAATTTTGTTTTTGCTCATCATTTTCAGATGTTGCGGCATCATGTTCTGACAGCGATGGGGAACTCACACATTACTTTTTCAATAGAAGTTCTGTAAAACTTACTCGTCGTCAGGATTGCCAGGTAAAGATTTTCAATCAAGGCAGTTCCCTAGTGTATAAAAACAAATGATTAAGATAATCATCTGTATACATAAATAGTGTACATCTATTGTTTCTGCATTGCGAACTATCCTTGACTGCTACATTAAACCTAAACATTTGAATTCCACTGAAATAGATAAAGTTGAATACAGGGATCCATAAGTATTTCTTCCTGTGGAAAACATGTATTTTGGTGACAAAGTTCAAACATCTCTGACAAAATCATCCCAGCCCGACAAATACGTACAAGTTTTCAAATTACGCTGTGTTGATTTTTACGTTTAGTCCGTTCGCGGTGTATTAAGTCGTTTTTCATTAAGTGGTCATCATCTTACAATGTTGAAAGTGTTAAAAACAGCTAAAATCTAAACATTTCGGTCAATTGCAACACTTGCTTCTCTGTTTCCTAATTTGGTGAAAGCAGAAGAAATACAAAATAGATACACAATGGAAGCTATTGCGCAATACTGACATTGCATGTCGCAGTAACTCCAGGTGTAAATCCTACATAAGGGGAGGGTAATCTGGTAAAGAAGAAGAAGAAGAAAAGTTTAGGATAACATCACGCTGTATCACTATGCCCCAAGCACGAAAAGATAAGGATGACGAAGGAAAAAGGGTGATTCAAAAAGCTGAAAGGTTTGTTGCTGACGTCAATGAGCATATCACGACAGAAAAAAATGGAAATTAATTCTATATGGAACTGTGATCAGAGTCAGTTCAACTATGAGCTTTCTTCTGAAAGAACGCTATTTATGAAAGGGAGAGAAACACTAGAGTAGGTATATAAGAATGCATATCATTTATTTAAACATAATTAAAATAATTATTTTCTATTTACTAATAAGGACATGCAGCAGACTTCTGCTTACCGTTTACTGAAGTGAAGCAACGAATGCAGTATTGTTTGCATCCCGATCATTCCTGAGGCTGTATTACGTGAAAATAGTGTAACTAAACATACAAATGGCAAAAGCTTTTCAGTGATGAAAAAACTATAGGTTTGCATGTAGGCCGCTGTTTATTAGAACGTTATTGTTAAAGGTAGCATTGAATTAACATCGGAAGGAACCACAAAGTTAGCAGGCATCTTTTATACAGGGTGGTTATAAACCTGGAACATGCTGTAACGTATCGCCACACCTTATGCTCAGCTGGGTGTCGCGCTATAACCCGAGGACTTCCGAATTTCTTAGTAGTGCCCAATCTTACTGTTTATGGCACCACAGGTCATGAGCACGATTTTGCATGCAATTAAATTGTATATGGAGTGGTAAGTGCATCAGCCTATGTTTAGCGTGCCTTCTCGGCATTTGACAGTTATAAGGACTGAGGAAAACATGGAAAAACCCTCGATCAGGCAGAACTAGAGTGGTAAAACTACCTCAGGCTAACGCAGACTATCATAAGTAAGTGTACACTACGGTAGTCTCCTAGTAGAATTGGTCAGTTAAGAACCAACTCGCTTTACCTACACGTTAGGTTTGTTGCATACCTCCCGGGCGTTACTTCATATCTATAGCATTGCTTGGGTTTTTGATCAAGTATTACTTAGTTTCCTGTAGAAAGCGGAAACTGAACTTTCAACCTTCTCGAGCTGAGTAAGGGTTTATAAAGGCCTGCTTAACCTACTGAACATTTGGAAGCTCCTCTATGTGTACTATAGCTCAGGTCGAAGACACGGCTAAGGTTCACGAGTATGTTCTTTTGAACGGAAAAGTACAATTTTTTTTATTTTGATCACAGTGGCCAAAGGAATGATAGCAGTTTTTGGTGATCATTATGTTTGAATTTATCATTAAATTCCTTAATTATTTGTATTTTGTGTTATGTTTCTTTCCCTATCAATGCTACCAGTACTACCGGTTAGCCTACCATTTACTACGTAATTTATGTACTGTACCAAAACTATCGAAACGTAGTTTCTAAAGTGGAAACAGCAATAGAAAATATTTAATGAAAGATATGTTAGTACTTAATATGAGTAAAGACAATGGGGAACCATTGCGAATGTTCAGGCCCGGGATCGCTGTGGGATTCGTTGTGGACAAAGCGGGGCTTACTCCGGTTTCCCCCAACATTTCATTCCACTGGTGCCCCATCTTCATTCCATGAGTGTCACCACCTGCGTTGCCGCAAAAGCGGACGTTAAAACCAACCAAAATATAGCGAATGTTAGTTTAACACACAAGAGACGTGCACATTTATGCCAGGAAAACTGAGTGTTTTTCATAGCTTTATTTTATTGAAAGCATATTTATACTAATTCTTGGTGTTCTCTCTGTCTCCTTTTGGTGTAAAGGAAACAACTTATTGGGTTACTGCAAAAACAAACCGTGACATTTCCTCCATCATGGTACCGCCTGGTTATATCTGGTGATATTCCATCCGTTAGGTTGCATTAGTACCACCAACTGTTCGTAAAATATAACCATGGTAAAGCTACGGCCACAGTGCAACCGATAGATTTTAAAATAATATTATGTTTAGGCGCCATATTAATTAATCTGTGGACGCTATTGCACTGCTCGTGTTTGCGTGATTTTGTCTTGAATTCTTTTAGAGCAGTATATGCAGTTATAGTTACTGTTGTTATTTTTGCAGTGTACAGTAGTGCATTAAATAAGCCACGTTACTTTAACCCCGTGATATTTGAAGTTAGAAATGCCTTTATTATGTACGTTGGCAGTACTGCTTTTTGGGACTGCCGATAAGCTGTGTCCCCTATAGTTTACCCTTGAAACGGATCCTATAAGGTGATGAATGTAAGTATGGAATAACTTGGTTGAACTTGGTTATCCAAGTCAATAGAGTGACGTGACATTCATTCCAACTACTTGATGTAAACGTTATCTGGTGCAATAAGAATAATTCGAACCGATAAGCAACATGAGTTGGAAGCTTACGACTCAAAGGCCTTCAACGGCTTTATTGGTCTGCTTTTTTTGCTTTGAAACAGAGAGCTAATAAATAACACCTTCAAATCATAACTTTATTTCTAAGAAGTAAATAAAGTGTTTGTTTCCATTGCCTGACAATGGTCATAGAGGCAGAGTTAGCCTCGAGAGTTTTCTACCCATAACGCAGCTGTGCAACATTGGTTACGTATTGCCAGGGTTGGAGTGCCTACCTTGTGTGAATTACTGGGTGGAAGGGGACTTATTACGTTCCTTCTAATATATGCTTCATAAAAGCATTACAAACAAAAAAGTCCTATGGCATTTTGTTATTCGATCAACAGGTTTGGAAAAAATAAATGGTTTTTGTTATAAATTAGATGCGTAATCCCACAAGAATGTAATAGTTACTTGTAAGGTGCGTAGAGTAACTTATTTCTGACATAGCTTCGGTAGTCATTATGGGACATCACACACGGTTTTGAAATAACTAACTACTTAAAAGAATTGAAGAAATACTCCGAGCAACTTTCTTAGGCTTGAAGTAACTCGACAGCGTTGCGTTGAGGTTGATCAGGGAATTGATCCAATTTCTGGATGCAAACAGATCGTTCGCTTGCAGGGTAGTATAATGTTTTGGGAGCTAAGGATTCTGATTGGCCTACACTCGCACAGTAAATATGGAAAGCCACGGCATGCTATTTGTTTACGTTCGCGGGACACCACGCTGCGGTGGTTGCTTATATACTGACCTAGTGAATGTGACACCCACATAATCTGCAGTGTTGCCAGCTTGTTTTCGACAAAACTAAAATATCTCCATAGGAAATGATCAGAGACAAAAAGTAACATACAAAATGTGTTCCAAACAGCAAGATCTATCACTGGTTTAAATTAAATGTAATGACATCCCTTCCATTCTGTATGAAAACAAATATTGAACATTAGGCAACCAGATAACATTGCAGAAACAGATTTACCCAAAATGCTAATTTTAAAGATATAAGATAATTAACCTTTAAGTACATGCGTTGGCGTGCAAGAAGCATCACATTAACTACATACGTTATTCCTATTATTTAAATTCTTCCTGCGGCACTTTAGAGCCACGTAGCCCGTTGTTGGAGTGCGCAGAATGACCGCTAGCAGAGGCATTGTCGTCGGCACTGTTAAATTTGAAATGAACTTGGACATGTGTAGAGATTTCTGCCTGGTGAACCAAATATACCACCGTGACCGTCTCTAATGTACTTTTGTAAGGATTGTGTACAAGGAATTCCAGTCGCCTGGCTGACGAAGAAATTAACCTTTGTGCCGAAGCTATAGCTACAGAACAACCTGAAGAAGATGTGGATATTTTTGAAGAGGATACGTCAGAAGAAAATGTTAGAAGAAGGTGTGACTCGGAACAAGAACTGGATAAATCCAATCTAAATGAGGAAAAAAATGAATATTCTGTGGCCATAAATAAAACATTATGGAACAAAAGGCTCATTGGAAGTAAATTTAGTAAAACGAGTAGCAAAAATATTGTATGCCACCTGACCCTAATCTCTGAGAGCGATGAAGGAACCACCTTTCAAAAAATGTTCACTGCTGAACGCTTATAATTAAGTGAATGGGAAATAGTAAAATAACGTTTTAAACATGTTTTTACAGTTTAATAGTGTTTTACTTTCAGGTACACATTAATAGTGTGTTAATGAAATATATGCTTTATATCTTATTGCTTATGAATATCACACAAATAAGTGAAACTATGAATGGAATTTGCATAATTATAGACATATTATTTAGAGAAAACGTTTCATGTTGAATATTTTTCTTTAAACATCGACTTTGTTTTTAAAAATCTTATTTAAAAAGAAGATATTTTTAAACAACTGATTAATAGTGATATAAATTAAAGCTTGAAAAGCAACCTGTACACAGTTCAGGAACTTAGCTTTAATAGTGAATAAAGTGTACCAGTGGTCGGTATAAATAACTTGGACGACATAGGAAAGACCGTCTTATTTTAACAATTGGCAGTACATAATCCAAAATGCTTATTAACTTGCATTATAAACTGCAAAATGCTATCTTGGGTAGCAATAGTTGTTAGGGGATTTTGTGCAGGGCTCGAAATAACATTCATCTGAGTTCTGTTGTACAGCATATTCTTTCCCTCTTTAAACCAGTTTGAAGTTATCAAAATCACTTGAGACTTTCATGTTACATTTATATCTCTACTTTCACATGCAGTTTCGAGAGATCCGGGTTCGCTCCCCGGCAACTGCGCACTCTGACTTCGGTTTTTCCGTTATATCTCCTTGTCACTTAGGTAAATGCAGGGGTGCTTAATTTCATTCCACGGGTTCCTTTCCCACACTTACTCATTTGATTTCCCTTGTCATATTCTTGGTCCGGTTGTGAGCAAACCGGTGGTTCGGGCGCCTGCGGCCAGATGGTGCGGTTCCTTGCGTTTGGTAATCCCTTCTTCTCTGGCCTCACTTATGGTGGTTGTGTGCCCCTGCCCAGGTTGGATGCCCTCCCTGGGTGGGGGCGAGGAGCTTGAGATTGTAGACCCGGTGGCTCTCTGCCAAATTTAGAGGCTTTTGCACGTCTCTGTGGCGCTGCTTTCGCCTTCCTGTGACGAACTTGTGGCTTGCCTTCATCTCATCTGTCTCCCAGTGGCTAACAGCCTGTAATAGATCCGTTTGTGTAACTTCCAAAAATTGTACATTATTACCAGGCTGCCCATATAAATTAAGCTGTGCTTCGATTTTAAACAAGTCATATTCGTAAGTAGTCGATTGGCATTTAACATAATTTAGTTTACAGATTCACTTATCCTCTCGTCATTATTGTATACTACTATGGCCAAACACACGTGATATAGTCGGCCAAGCATTGGATGACACTTCTCTGCAGGAAATCGGTTAGGATTTCTTTTACTTATTATGTCTATGTATGGGGCATTTCAAAATTTGTATGTTGGTAATCCTTTTAGATGTCATAGAAGCCAATCTCAGAGCTTTTTCGAAACGTGACTAGAATATCGACATGTACAATATTTGTTTTGTGTGGTCTAAATACCTCCCTGGATTAAACTGTTATGGCGAATTGCCAAGTTCTTCTGGATCAGAAATCAACTCATGATCGGAAGTCACTGAGCTGCGTTCAGATTCACTAAAATTGAAGTCTGCTAGTAGTGTAAGGATAGTTCGGTACCGTGAGGAACCGGCCATGGTTTTCCTTCTTTCTCCTTTTGCCTTGTTCCTCTTATTTTTTTTTCCAGCAACTTTGTACATGCAAAAGTACAATTGGCATCGTGATTCCGCTGTTTCCTCCATGCCATTGGTTTGGAAAACGGCATTGGCTTCCGTTTTCCTTTATATCAATAACGTAATCCCTCCACACAAATGTCAAATGCAATATGAGTCGCGAAGGATTTGTCTTGATCACTAACTTTCTCTTTGACATATTAGTAATATGGTTTGTTTACTTTTGAGTTTATTTTAAGTGCCTTCCCTTCAAATACGTAACATCCACAACTGTAACATAACTTCTGAGGCATTTGTAGACACTATCTCCTGCGTAATAATTATATAAAAGTCATACCTACTCGAACTTTTATTTTAGAACTACACATATAGAAGACAAACGTGCGAATTAACACAAGTGTTCAGGTCAACTGAAGTTGAGATGTACGATATCTGATACACTGATAAGTGCTGAGAATATAAATATAAACGTCTGGGTTCCATGTGGATCATACCCAGAATCGGTGGACGCTGAATGTATGGTTTGGTATTTTAGATCTTAGAAGGTGACACACAAGCGATGACCAAACATCGCTGGCCACAGCTAGATGGCGCACCGGCACATTATGACTTATGGTGCAAGCTTTTCTCCATCTTGCCTATCCACAGAGGTCGATTGGCCGCCGGGCCTATATTCTGCACCCCTCGTTCGCCAGACCACACACCGGGGATTTCTTTACATAGGGGCATCCTTATATAAGTACTTGTCCATAGACATTGCAGTTCCCCGCAGACGCCTACTCGCTGCTTGCCATTCCATCACACCAGAGATGCTTGGGTTAGAGAGGCAAGCCCAAGCCCGCGAGCCGGGTTAGGCCCAACTTGAATAATGTTTGTCGGGCTCGGGCCTGAAAGTTAAGACGTACAATATAAAGTATCATACTTTTTGGATCAACGATGTAGATATTCCTAGAACACCGCAATTATCGCAGCATTGCTTTACTGGTACTTCTGTATGATTATTCTGCTCATACATTTCAAATAGTATATAGTAATAATAATAATAATAATAATAATAATAATAATAATAATAATAATAATAATAATAATAATAATAATAATAATAATAATAATAATAATAATAATAATAATAATAATAATAATAATAATAATAATAATAATAATAATAATAATAATAATAATAATAATAATAATAATAATAACAAAAATCACAATGATAATGATAATAACAATAACAATCATCACCATCATCATAATAATAATAGCGACCACGACAATAACAATAATAATAATAGTAATACTAATAATATTAATAGTAATAATTGTAATAATATATTAATGTGTTAGACCATAACATCTCGGGCTCAGGCTTGGTTGAGGTTGGGCTGAACCTAAGAATGTCGGTCCGTGCAGACTTCTAGCTTGGGCGGCTACACCGGTATACAGAGCAACGTTTCACTACTGTATACGCTTGGAGGGAATATCAATCGAAAGTGAAGGATAAATAACGACAACATTGAGGCCTATGTTACACATAGTGGTACTCTATTGTTTAACAACTTGAATTTCAAATGCAAACAGAATAAGACATGGAAGGTTCAATGACAAAATTCATAATTATTAATTGACTAACAATCATGTACCATCTGGACTAAGGAAATAAAATAGAAGTTTTGCTTGGTCAAAACGTTATGCTGTTTCAATTTGTGTAAAACCGTGTTGAATTTTCATCGTGTAACTACCCATTTGCACTGTCTTCAATACCGAATATGTGAATTCCAAAATAAAGTATTTTGATTAGTCATCACAAGCTACTTTGGCAAACACACATCGCTACAGATAATGAGCCACAAACCTGAGTACAGTATATTTTGTATGCCCCTTAAATCTTCGTAACTGACAGCTTGCTTTATCTGCACGTTTATGCCATTACGACATTCCCGGGTATTCGGGAACAACATGTATGTTATTTCGATGCTCCAACACCAAAGGACACTAGAAATGTAGTCTCTTGGATGGACATTTCACCGATCCCCACGTTTAAATCCTATTATTGTTTTTCATGAGCGTGATATAGTATATATAATCCTAATACATGTTACTAATTAGTCTCTCGAGCCTATTCTGTTTGTATGATCAGCTTTGTGGCTGTTAGGGCTCAGCCGAAAGGTTTACCTATTTTCTCTCCAGGGATTCGTTTGACTATTACATCCTATCTTCTATGGTTGCAGCATAAATTAAAGCATTAAGTATCACATCTATTTGGCTGAATGCGGAATGTGTTGGTAATATAAAGCATTTATGCAGAGTTCAGAGCACGAGGAGGCCTAGCCCAGTTTTTAATATTTGTTAGAAATTGTTTACAGCAACGAACAAAATGCTTTGTATTTTTTGTGGCTTTTCCCTAGCTGGTAGTCGAACGCGGGGGTGGTTTTTCTTCTTAAATGATTTCCTTTCCCTTAGTTCCTTTGGGCAACTCCAGTACTAAGGGTCGGTTCTTCTTGGATACGTTAGGGAGTTTTAAGCTAAATGCGATTTCATCCAAGTTCAAGGTATCACTCCGGGGGCCGTGGTAACATGCTTTAACGCGCTCAGCTACTGCTCATGTCACATGTCAGTATGTACAAAAATTCCTTGAGGCTGATTAAGTTTACGTTGGTAAGCAAAGAGTTCAAAACTGGCATCTTTGTTACTTCTGCTCCACTGTGTAATCAAAATCCGATAGTAATACATTTTCTGCATGTGTGCTAATGTTCAATTTGCAATATGTGGGTGTTAATTTATAAGGATTATTTAGATATTGTTTTTCAAAGCTGCGAGGTGAGCCAATGGCTGCCATGTCATCTGAACAAGGGAAGCTTATATGACAAATGTTATTCTCATAACATCTGTTTCGAAACGCCTGAGAATTAGGTGACCCTTCTCGCAGCCCTTACTGGAGTTCAGTATTTACTTTTGAAAAATATATTTCTTTCATTTCATCCCTTCCTCCGCAGGTCACGGTGAGTGAGGTGTGTCCCCTTTATGTGTAATCTATAAACTATAATTGTTAATAATACCACTCAATTTAATATTTTAACTACCACAATGGACTATCAAGTAAATTGCAGTGGTATTTCCACCACAAATCCTTAAGAAACTTTAACATGACATGACTAGTACATATATTGTCTCAACTCTGTTTGCTCGTTTCTTTAGTTTGACAAACACTTGTAACGCCAATTAATTGCTTTGATTTTTATGAATTCTTGCATGTTGAAAAACATGTAACCAACCTGGTTAGTTCTCTAAAATTTCCGCGCGAATACCTAAATTGCTAGAAGAAATGGAGTGGTAACACTTTGATACCTGACTTAGTCACACTCCACCACATGGTAAATAAAACAGATACCGAGAATTACTTTGTATTGATTATTTCATTTAAGCAGAAGAACAGATTAACTTGAAGCGCTTACTGTTACAGAATTATTATTCTTGCGAATGATAATGTGAACTCCAAAATAACAGTGTAAAGCAAAAGTGGGTATCGCACCAATCATAATGACGTCGCTCTCACAGCTTGTAGCACCATTTCCAGAACAGGCGTTCCAATATATTTTTAGCACGTTTTTAAAAATATGTGTCGAGTACCGAGATGCTTGCAATGCATTCCAAAATATGGAAAGCTAATTTTTGGTAGTGTTTTACTACGTGCGGTGACACTGATGATACATTGCATGAAGGTGGAACACCGATGAAATGAGATGGCGGGGGAAACCGGAGAACCCGGAGGAAACTCGCCCCTGCGGTGCTTTGTCCGATACAAATCCCACGCGGGTAACAAATTGACTGTACATAACACTATGAATTTTTAAGTCAAGCATTTTATCTTCCTCATTTGCTGCTTTCTTTACGTGCCTAATATATTCTTATAGTTATGAGCAAATAGATCTACGACAGAAATATTCCATTGTCGTTTATACAGCTGTCCGCAAATGAGTGAAGATTTTTGCTGTAATGACAGGGAACAACCAGACCACTACTTGCATGCAATGAGTCTTGGAATAAAAGTACATTGTTACAGGGGTAAACATTCAAAGGCATCGCAAATTGTTGGAACACCAATTGTTGTTTATTACGTAAATAGTAAGAAAAGTCAAAGCTATTACATAGTTTATACTAATTGTTATAAATCAACAAACGAAGATTTCAAAGCAAAAACAGGAAAAGTAAAATTTTTAATACTTATCAGCGTTGGAATATACATATATTTGTCCCTTAACATTCCACGTGTGTTACATATAGTGTTCATTTAAGCTGAATCGTAACTCTGAAGATGAGTTGTTGCTGTTTTGAGCACCTTTAATAAGCGAGCTATTTGAAGTAGGGGAAGTACATATTGTATTTTACTCCAAAATTCGATAACGAGGTTTCACCGCAAATACATGTTTTGAGACTCTCCGAATCATAATAAAGCATTTTTAGAGGAAGGTCTGTGTATCTGCGAGTGCCTGTGAGCAGCTTAGCTCAAAAACGAAAAATCAGTTAAATACCAAACTTGGTATGTAAGTTCAGCATCTTCCAAGGATGCGATATGAACATTTTAAACAAAATCTTCCACCCCAAGCTACCCTTAAGTCCTCTCAAAAAGGATCCTAACTATTTTGATTAAAATAACATATTTGTAAGATATCTTATGAGAAATGGAATGTATATCTTGAAGTTTCTTGGAATATCCACGGAAGTCCTCTTCGTTTTGGATGAATTTTGCATAACTGGTAAACCGTAAGAGACAGACAAAATCCTCATGGTCATGTGAGTGCAGCACATCATATTGTTTCCATTAAGAAATGCTAAGAGTTGCTGGTGCTAAATTCTAGTGCAACTATTCACAAAATTCAACTTGGATTCATGTTTATTTTGCAATTGAATTATGACTGCACAAAAGGTACCTTCGTGCCTTAAAACATGAATTTAATGGCTATTACTATTTTAATATAAATGGGAATATTCGACAAACGAATGGACAAGTAAATCATCAATGCCCTTTTGTACTCCACAAAGGGGAAACCATTTATGGCATAAACTTTTCAACACCGATTTTATTAATAAATATTTTAGCAGGGCGAGAAAAAATGTTGAACGCAAATCCTCACTTTCACATAATTATTCCCGTGACAAGCTAGGCAAAGATTACATATAGCATATTGCGGTTACTATTTCATGAGGATAAAATGACCTTGCTTAAAGTACCCTCCTGCTGCGAATGTGAATCATAAGTCGGAAATGTGTGCTCTTTTATAGATATGACGAATGTGTATATTTTTACAAATTTTAGTTATGTTTCATGGAGTTTATGGACATTTCTCCACACATTGTGTATTATTCAGCATAAAATACATTTTGTCTGATCACAAAACTACGAGTCTTTCATGCATCACAAAATCACTACTTCACTGTTTTCTCTAAAGGGGCGCATAGCAAAGATAATCCAATCTCAAGTGCAAGGCCGAGTTAAAAGCTTTTACTTTCCATGTCATTTTAAGATTAAAGAATACCATCTTTGAGCCGCCCAAAGTGTATGGAAGCATTCTGTTTCTTCTTATTTCTCTTGGGGTGTGAATAAAAGAAATAGGGGTAATTCCCGAGCCCTGAAATTCCTTTTTGTGATTTACATGTTCTCTGTAGTCCATCTCTTCGGGATTTATTCTTTTTTGGAGGGAGGGGATCCTTGAGGTTTAACATCCTTTAACCGGGGAAGTCATATCGGACGGTGAATCAACGAAATGATTGAAATGATGCTCAAATAGGCCCGGAGTCCTTAGAACTTCCATTTACCCAAAATTCGCCTTCTTAGGACTTCTCATGTCCCAAATCACTGTCTAGGGTTTCAAAAGTGAAAATATCAGTGCCGCAGTAAAAAGGCACTTCTAACGCTATAAATGAAACACAGACTAGACTGGACCAGAAACTACAGACTTGAAATACCTGATGTGTGGAAAAATTTACTCCATGCATGAATCTAACATATAAAATCTTTTTGCTCCGGAGGAAAGAGAAAAGAGATTTTTCGGTGCATTCTGACTGGTTTTAGACAAGGTAGCATCTCTGCAAACTTCTGCAAGGAATAGAGTTAAGGATGTAACAAAGGTGAAGTAAATGTACACCTGAATGCACTATATTGCGTCTAATGAAAAGCAAGACGTATTAAGGATATGAAATAGTCCTCTCCAAGATCAAACTGCAATTCCACGGAACTTTCAAAGAACAAAGTTGCTAAATATATTCGGGATGTATGAGTAACAATCAATACCCATCTCGGGGAAACAGGAGTACTGTATTTGTCTCAGGAATTTAGCTATGACCTTATGTCTGACACAAGCGAACTTGAGATATCGCGCTGTTGTTTTTTCATCTGGTGCTGACATTTTACAGACTGCTTCAAAAGCAACTAATCATTTCTTCCCCAGTACAATAAATATTACGTGAAAAAGCATCACTAATACATTATATTACCGAGTAAGAAAGCAATTATGATCATACCTTCAGTAATATCACTAATGAATTATGTTTTTTGGAGACTCAAGAACCACACGATTTAATATTGTAGCAACACTGACACTGCTTACAGTTCAACCGTCTTGTAGACAGTAATTTTGAACTGCTGGCGTTAGTCTGTTTACATGGTTCTGAGAAGCTCCCCACTCCACAGCGCGATTGCGCGTTCAAGGACAAAGACAATCTCCTGAGTTAACGGCAGTACTATGGGAGTCTGTATAACAGGGTATTCCAAGACTCGCATTCGGTTTCAATCCCTGTCGAAGCTGCCCCTCTAATCATGTACTTTTGTTGGTTTCCCTGGGTCGGTAGGTGAAAGTGGTCGTGGTTGTCCTTCTACCACGAATTTACATATAATTTCCTTTCATCTATTATACCTCCTTGTTTCAGGGTTGTAGGACCTGGCGACTGCGGTTAGTGTGTTGCGGGAGGACGGTGGAATATTCACTGTGAAAATTCTCTCAAGCGCTAGGCGTGAAAGCTGAAATTTCCTTTCTGGGAATGTCTCGCCTATTCCTGAGACTCCTAAGCTGTCAGGGTTATGATTGATGTCAAGTTAGAATCGCCAAGAAGCCGTCCTCCCTAGCGCACATGGTCGTCCGGACCTGGCCACCCTTCGGGTCCCTCTTTCGTCCGATCCTCCCAGGAACATGTTTGAAGAACAGACAGCTCACTTGGCTACATACAGAGCAGTGCTCCAGGTGATGTACATCCCTCTGTCTGATTACTCCAAACTTTAAATCCTAACTCCTAGTTATTTTTGTATGTTTTGTTTGGAATACATTCAGTTAACTCGGCTTCTGAAAACCTTTATGTTACATGTAAACATTTAGAACCTCTAGTAAACATATTATCTTGTAGGATCTCTTTATAAAAACCAAATAAAATAATCAAAACTATGCTGTAAGGAGCAGTTTAAAACAAAATTTAAACAGCCTTTAAGAAAATAAAACTAAAAACCTTTAAAATAAGATTTTTTGAACACATTAAATATCCAGATATACACATACAGTAACGCTTTAAAACAATGTGTGAATGACTTAAAAGCTTTAAAATTCTCAGGCAATACCCTTTATTAATCACAAGTGCCATTGAATATATGAATCTTTTTGTGAAACATACACCTAGACATTCACGCTTAGGACTATAGACGTAGATATTTGTACTGGTAATTAAGGACAGAATAGTGAACAGTATTACATCAATATTTGCTGAATATGCGGACTTAAAATATCACTTATTAAGACCAGCATGTTTTCAGGTTGGTTGCTAACTTCAAGTAGGCGTGGCACAGAAATCATGACGCAGAGTGGGGGGAGCGAATGCTGTAATGCGGTAGCGAATGCTGTGCCGGAACTGAGTCCGAATGGCTTCTACAAGGCCAATGACGTCACATTATCTAGGACAGTGGGTCGCGCATTGAGGTGTGAAGCAAAACGGGTAGCCTATCTCATTTTTGCGGCGCAGTTACGGTCATGCAAAAAAACTTCACGCAGTAAGCTATATGATTGTTTTGTAGAAAAACTATTAGACGAAGAGAAAAAACAGTTAACACACCGAAGTACAATATATTAAGGTACCATTTATCAAAATATCTGCACTTATACTCCTAACACTCTGTATATTGTTCCTTGGTAACAAGTTTTTCAAACCGGAAAATATTGAAATCCTTCATCTCCCTTATTTGATAAAAGTTATTCATTCCTTTGCTCTTTCTTTCTCCCTAACCCTACTGTTTTTCTTACCTTATTCCTCCCCCCCCCCCCTCTTAAACATGCCATTCAAACGAATCATATGAAAACAGCATGAATATATAGAATAAATACCCAAATCATTTTGGGGAGCTAAACTGCTGAGGCTAGCCTCAGGGACTGAGGGAAATCCCAAAATGAAAACCTTAGCCATGCCGAAGGACTAGCAAAATTCCGCACTCAGGCTAGCAGAATGAGATATAAAAGTCCTTGCGTTTTGTGTATAGAACTGTACCGTTGTGGCCGAAAAAATAGATTGTGAAGTTTGGATTGAGAGTCGTTCAGTCCTTCAACTTCGGTTATTTGTCCAACATTTAAATTCGCCAGAAAATTGTGTCTTCGATTTATATACCACTATACATGTATCACAATTAGAGGGGAAAAATTAAAGTATTAACACCCTAATAATTTAAAAGGCCACTAGTAACATTTTGATGGATGTTAACACAAACAACACATTGTTCCCTATGCACTCAGGTGGACAATGACATTTACACTTATATGTACAGCATCCATTGATGGTTTTCCGTTTCACTGCGTCATAAATGGAATTAAATTCCCGTGACTGCAGATTAAAACCGTGCCAATGAAATATAGCAAATTGAGTCAGAATAAAATTTCAATAACGACACACAATACAGGTATTTCTGTCTCTGTCATACCTAGCTAGCTCTTTATTTTAATGAATAAATCATTAATGTATACGATTAAATTACTATTGTATTAGGAACTAATGAAACGAGATATTCGGAGTGTGGGGGCTTTAAAACAGGCTGTAATTCCCTTTCCATCTCTCTGCTACAACCACCATCGACATCATTTTTACAGTACATTAAACTGTACATTAAAATTATTTGAAAACTAGGTGTAGTGCATTATGTTTAATAATTCTGACAGCCAGCCCAACGCCACAATATTTTCTAACGAAAAAGGGAAGGTGCGATGTTGTAGTACAGAGGCGCCTTCATCTACATCTGGAAAACCTATGCATTTGTACAATGTGCATGCCATATTACAAACCGTGTAATGTAACATGTTCGAGGATTTCTATACAAAATGTTTGGAGGGAAACACACTTAAGCGCAAAATAAAACACATATCATTCTTGTCACACTAGTCTCTCCCTAACAGCGACCTCACACTATTCCTTGCTTGTACTTCTGAGTTGCTCTCTCTGAGCCGGGAGCAAGAAAATACTTTTTCTTCTGCCGTCACACAGTTGTCTATCACTGACATTGGCGTCAATTATGAGTCTCAGGATTTTATTTGGGTATTATCCACACCTTCACCTCCAACACGTATGATGTTTCTGAAAATCAATGAAGAAAAGCACCGCTGTCATGTCGAGCTTAAAGGGATGTATGTGATCTCAAATGGCGTAGAAAACATTCAACACAGAATGAAGAATGTTGGCACGTCCAAGCGGTTAATATACGCGCGAAATACAGTGATTGCAGAAAATATTTCTTTCCACTTTAAACAATTCTAGTAGACAAATTATTCGAGAGAAAATGCTGACTCTTAGTATGAAGAAAGATAAAAACAATCTTACAGTTTACGGGTACTGAAATTTTTTCAATGTATTTCATTTTACTGGTTACGTAATATTTGAGAAATTTTCAGATTTTTTTTTTAAACTCTTGAGGTGTATAAACTTATTTTATATAAAGCTCGTCTCAACCTTAGAGGACAGTACACGTTAAATGGGGTGCAACGTTGCAAAATGTACTATATGTATGCCTTCTTTCATCTTCGAACCGCAAATCGTGTAAGAACCGACTCAGAGTGACTGTTGAGAAATTTGGTAGGGTATCATCACCGTGACGAAACCGTGACAAAGTTATATTCAACGTGGGTGGTATATTTTCAAACACTAAGGAATAAACAATTCGCCGCACTCCGTTTTGCACTATTCCATCATATTGCGTTAACCTAGCGTTTTGTGTTGTCCTGCCCTTTTTTCTTTCTTTTTGGTGGCGTTCTTTGAGATCCTTTCATTAATTCCTTTTTACTCCTATACAATACTGCTTCTGAACACCCGATAGCCTTACCTGTTACTTTTACTGCCTTATTAATACTCATTTGACTTGGAAAAAATAATCTAATAGATTCATAATTATTTGGCGTTTCTTGCTTCTTAATTTATCAATATAGCCTCCCTTCCTAGCTTCCCCTCCACAACTACAAATATTTACGGAAAATGTTAAATAAATAACTAGTAACACTTCACAGGTTCCATACAGTATAAACACACTCACTTCTTTACGAACTGATGTTAACTTTTACTGCTGCCTTGTGTCTAACGCTTGACGCCTTTTATCTCAAGAGGTGAATACCTTTTGTTTGCCTTATACGATGAAACCAAGAGGCTACAGGCTTCTGGTTTATTTCAAGAACTGTCTCTAATCCTCCTCAACATTTTCTCTCGCTTTGTCCCCAACGCAAACTCAATAGTAAAAAAGTTTCCCACTGCGTAACTTTCGCAGTGCACAAATATAAAATTTCCGAAAACATTTCATATAAAAAATTGCAACACTTAACAGAGTAAACGTAGAGAGTTCAAAGTAGGTAGGGCGCGGCACCATAGTTTACTCTAGCTAAGAAAAAAATATAAACGTAGTCTAGCTGTTAGTTTATTAGTTAGTGCGTGGTGAGTATAGAAACAGCAAATATCGGAGTTTTAGTGAAAAAAAAGTTTTCTGTAGAACTTTGAGCCTATAGAAGTGTATAATGACCTTAAAAAGTATATAACCTATTACAGAAAAAAATTCTACATAGAATAATGTATTCAAACTGGAAATTTATAACAACTGAATATTTACACCATACTATAAGGAACCTGGCAACAGCGCAAGAGTAGAAAAGGACGAAGATAACTCGTATGCGCTAGATAGAGACAGATATACGCCATTTAGCTCCATACTGTCATCTAAGGGTGAGACAACCTATAGCAGAGTAATATTCAACAATGTCATCGGCATGTGACTTAAATTTTAAGAGAAATAAATTTGTGAGGTTTTAAAAATTGAGGAACTAATGAGGAAGTTCAGTAAAAACGTTTTTAATTCCTGGCCTTGCAATTATTCCGTTCTTCACATGAAGGCGATTTTCGCCAAAATTTCAGGTACTATACCAAAATTTTCATGTAATGAATATGTGAAAGTTAATTCTGTAAGCAACACACACGAAGTTATCGAAAATTCGTGTAATTTTTAAAATATAATAAAACCGATAAACTAAAAAATATTACATAACATGTATAGTTCTTTCTACATATTAAAAGTGAGAATTTTCTCTCTGTAAGTTCACTGATGTAATCTGTTTACAGTAGAGATGAATACTTTATTGTATTTAAGGATTAAATGGCCACACGATGTCGAAGGGTAAAAGCATATGCCATTTAAGTAAACAGAAAATAAAACGACAACTTTGTTAATAAAGAGGAACAAACTATACACGTAGAAAAATTTAACTGAGAATATTAAAGTAAAACAGATAAGGGCTATAACATCGTCAGTCATCCACAAATAAAGAAATATAACTTAGAAAATGCAAATTAGAAAAATTACAGTAGAGTTTGGAGAAAAATATTCGTCAATATTATAAAGGTCATTTAAAACCAAGCAGTCATATACATCTAACAGATTTGAGTCTGAAAAAAATCTTACATTCATGATTGCTTAAGTGTAATTTATTAAATAATAATTTCTAGAGAGTTTAATCAACTGTTTTAGTCGAACGTAGCCAGTGGATAAATCAAATATTGGTTCATAATTGGATGTAATATATATCTACTGCTAATGAAAAAATCGTTTGCTTCATAAGCAATGATATTATTATATTAGCTTAACTGTTACCAGGTTGACAAGATAAATAGCGGTTATAATGACACTAATAAACAAAGGATTACAATAAAAGTGTACAGACTGTTACGCGTTATTGGTGATTGAGGACAGTGTAATGAACGACATTGTCAATATGTGCTTTATTTGTGGATAAATAATTTTGCTTGTTAAGAATAGTACGTTTTCAGGTTGGTTAGAACCTCCAAATAGGTGTGGCACACACAAGCCATAAGTGTTTTCCCCCGAGAGTGCGGAAAGCAAAGCGTAATGCAGAATGGGTAGGTCTCGTGATAATGAATGTTGTATCGGAACTGATTTCAAATGCTTTCTGCAAGGCCAATGATCCCACAACACCTAAGCCAGTAGGAAACGTCTTAAGGTGTGAACACATGGAAGCAAAACGGATAATCCATATAGTGACAGGGGTTGTTCATTTCGCGGCACAGGTATAACCATGCAAAAAACATCAGGTAGTAAATTATGTGAATCGTCTGTGAGAAAACTGTTAGAGAAAGAGAAAAAAAAAACAACTAACATACCAAAGTGGGCACATATTAAAGTATTATTTATCAAAAGTTTTAGATCTCCCACCTGGTGAATAAATGACGTTATACTAGAATTATCAGTACGTGCAATCCAGGTGTATTAGTTACCCTAGACAATACCAAGGATTTAACACATAAGAGGTGTTTGAAACATGATTTAAAACAAATAGAATGGGTTGAGTTTTATGTTTAATAACCTATGTTGAACCACTCGAGCACATCAGTGAAACCAATTAACA